>JANRMT010062806.1:86292567-86308414 GCA_026402145.1 Polypterus bichir lapradei
GTGCTGTGCTGCGTGATCTGCATGTCGCGGTGTGCGTCGATCATTTATTTGCCTGTACAGCAGCTGTCCTTGAAGCCAGATGCTGCTTGTGCTGTGCTGCGTGATCTGCATGTCGTGCTGTGCGTCGATCATTTATTTCCCTGTACAGCAGCTGTCCTTTTG
Organism: Polypterus bichir lapradei; assembly: GCA_026402145.1. Classification (NCBI taxonomy): domain Eukaryota; kingdom Metazoa; phylum Chordata; class Cladistia; order Polypteriformes; family Polypteridae; genus Polypterus; species Polypterus bichir. The sequence goes on from JANRMT010062806.1 coordinate 86,292,730, forward strand.
TCTCACTTCCTTGTCTCGCAGGACGTTAAAGTGTCTCCGAGAAATTGTTTGTAAGTAGGACGTGATGTGCAAGTAGTCTCGCGGGATTTCAAAGTGTCTTCTGAGAAGATCACATCTCGACACAAGTTTTTTTTATTATAATAGAGAGATATGTGTCTTTTTTGTTAAATTGGTTGTTTGAGGGCTGTTAAAATATGATTATTATTGTTGCTGTATGTTTGTATTAATGTATTATTTGTGTGAGTTTGCATAAGTGAGATTCAAACCAAATAATATTGTTATGGCCATACAGTATTTACTTTTTAATTTCTTTGGTGTATGTTCTTTAATTATTCATAAGCTTATACTGTAGCCTGAAATTTCCAATGGTTTATTTTTCTTTCTGATAAATTAAAAAAGTGTTTTGAAAACAAATTAATTAATAACCTCTCAGTTACTCACTTTTTTCCACAAATTTTAAACTAAATTCCTTATTCAAACAAATAGTTTGGGATATGGGTATCAAACTCATTTTTTATATTCTGTGTGTTTTTGTACAAGGTCATTTTTACAGAGTTGTTTCTGCTAATGGCTTAATGTTAATTTACTTGCTTGTTAAGATTCCGAACCCTTAATTGCTTCTTTTACTTTTCAACTGACACACTCAGTCTTTAAGTGCTTTTTCCTAACTAAGTTTTGAATATCAATTAGATGCAAATAACAATGAAACCAATAGCTAAGCAGACAACTTGATATCATTTGTGATTGTTCATCATAAAGTGTTTGTTGCAATAAAACATTTGGAAGCAAATAATAAAGAAAAATTGAGGGATGGATTTGTTGCAATAAAACATTTGGAAGCAAATAATAAAGAAAAAGTGAGGGATGGTGAAGTAATAATCTGCTTCAGTGCACAAAACAGTTTTATGGAGATGATAGAAAAGGAAAATCTTTCAATGTAAGAAATGTCTGACACAACAGAATGAAAACACTAATTAATAGAATAAAATTACATCTTTCTGCGGTGGGCTGGTGCCCTGCCTGGGGTTTGTTTCCTGCCTTGTGCCATGTGTTGGCTGGGATTGGCTCCAGCAGACCCCATGACCCTGTAGTTAGGATATAGCTGGTTGGATAATGGATGGATGGAATTACATCTTTCATTAAGAACAATAATCGTGCTATACTTAAAACAAATAATTGGATGAAAACCCTGCAACCACTGTATCCACCCCAATCCAAAAATTGAGTCCAGCAGAGGATTAGATATCAAGATCATAGTCGGCTTCAGTGGCTGTAGATTTTCATTCAGACTCATTTCTTAATCAAAAGCCTTTACTTGTTGTTAATATGTTTAAATTAGACATATTCCTGCTCTAACTCTGCTGTGTGAGAAATGTCTACTAGTGTACTGTTTTTCTTTTGTATTTGTATGTAAATTGTAATTTACAAAAACAACAACATTTATTTATATAGCACATTTTCTTAAAAAAAATGTAGCTCAAAGTGCTTTACATAATGAAGAATAGAAAAATAAAAGACACAGTAAGAAAATAAAATAAGTCAATATTAATTAACATAGAATAAGAGTAAGGTCCGATGGCCAGGGAGGACAGAAAAAACAAAAAAAAACTCCAGACGGCTGGAGAAAAAAATAAAATCTGCAGGGATTCCAGACCATTAGACTGCCCAGTCCCCTCTGGGCATTTAAGCAGATGTTTTATGATTAACATGATGTAAAGATGTCAAATCAACTTCTACATTGTTGGCTGTCTTGTTATTTATGTTTCTCCTTTTTTATTAAACAGGAAAAAATTGACATTTTAAGCATGTATACTATTGAGCCAATTAAATTTGGCAACTGTGCACTAAAAACTATTATATTAGTAACATAAGTTCATTTTTCAAATCACTTTTCTCCAAATACCATGTTAAGAGTCTTTCTTGGAAGGACCAGGCCCCAAGACCTGATGGGGCAGAAGTCAATTGAAGGCCACATTCACAAATTTAACATTGCTTATCAACCACACATCTTTTAAGGCAAGTAAGAAAAAAATGACCTGCAGAAAATCCTTCAGAAACACAGTAAGAAACTAAACTGTAAACTAAATGGTAACAAAGCAAGAATTTGAACTCAGTGTCCTAAAGCTATGAAGCTACAGTGCTAACCACTAGACCACCCACATACATCTTTCTAAATTTCACAGATAATTTAAATTGGTAATTTCTGACATAGCAGTAGATATCAGGAAAAATGAAAGTGAAGCATTCTTCTAACAGCAAGACAAGCTTATTTTTTGGTTTGAAATCTGATTTAGGGTGAACCAGCACATGTGCAAAGTCATCTGGATAACAGTTGGCTACCTAATTATTTGTGTTTCTCAAATTGTAGAAAAACAGAATACATTTTTGACATATTATGCTTAACAAGTGAGTGAACTAGAATTAAAGAAAAATAAAAAGTGTAGTGATTGAAGAAAACCATGCTCTCTAAAAACTGGCTAAGTTATCTTTATGAAGCTTATGCTGAAGTAAAACTTGTAGTGTTTCATGTTATAGTACTTTAGTCACAGAAATTGCAAGTTCTAGTAACACCAAGAATTGTTTCCTGATTAAGAAATTGCCTGGAACAAAAACCTACACCCACTGCAGACATACAAGAATTTAGTCTGAGTTGCCTGGATTGCGCTGTACCTTTTAACGTGTTCCGTTAACGAGACAGGATGCAAACTAGTATTTCCTTTTGTTACTTGGCTACTGAATTGTTATTTTAGGCAAATAAGAAATTTTGCTTAAAAATAAGCATTTCCATATGTAACTGGTACTTGTCTATATGCTGATCACAGCATATCATTTTTCACTCTAAAAAAGCAGGAAGTAGACAAGACTAGCTTAAAATAAAGCAGCCTGTCTTAGCTATTTTTTCCCCAATAGCAATGGCAGCTTAGTTAAGTAACTCTGGTGACAAGTCTTTTCCACTGTCTCACCCAAACAAAAACTTTTTTGTAGGCAAAATTTATATATACTGTGGTCCACTTAGCTAGGGAGGACTCGCACACAGTACATCCTCTTTGGTTTTAAAATGAAATTCATATTTACCAGTTAGATTTTTCCAATAAATTAGTGATATTGACCTATTTTGACAACATAAAAATTTACAGTATTATTAGCTGTTTTGGCTTTGACTCTTTACCCTGATTAGGGTTTATTGTATCTTCTTCGTTATACTAATGCTTTCTTTATTCTAATGTGTAATTTAAAACCAGGTCCTTCTGCTAATTGATCCAACTCAAAAATACTAATATTGTGAGTTTATGTTTGTGCATCATTTGGGTTAATTTACTTGTTATGTTTCTTTTTTATTAACCAGCGCCCAATTAACAATGAAGTTCAAATGTTAAGGTGGTCAACAAAAGGAGCAACTAACCTTTTACTGTTTATACTTAGCTGTGTCCATTATTAAGCAGCTGCTTGAAATAAATGATTTAGAAAGGAATAGGAGAGAAACAGTTTATTCCAATAAGCAAGCCCAAACAAAGCTTTATTAATTTTTTTCTCAGAAAAGCAAAATATGCACAAAAAGGAAACATCTGAGCAAATTTCTTCAAAGCAGATCCTAATCAAATGACCTAGATGTGGCTATAGTACTCAAATAAGTCTATTTGGAATGACTGTCTGACTCTAGTCTGGGCCGTTTGAGCCAGAAATGGCAGCCAATTACTCCCCAAAGCTGCGAACACCACACCAGAATCTGCCTATTAATATTTGATCATTTACACCAGAATTGTGCCAGTTCTCTACTCTACATTGAAATCACAGATTCCATTAAAAGCAACATTTGTTAATAAAAGGTTTCAAAGGAAAACCAGCAGCTACAGTGGTTTCTCATGACCATATTAAAATCTACGCATTTGGCATAGGCTACTTTGCGAGGTAGAGATCCAATATCCTAATTCTCTTGAAACAATTTGGCTTGAATGAATCAGATATTACATGAATATTTTCTGCAATTACCATAGTGTATTTGTGGCTTGAAGATGATCATACTCTGAATGTAACAATTATTGATTTATTTAGTATGATGATAGAAGGTGTTTAAAGAAATTATAATTTCAGACATAAAGAACCAGTGATACATAAATACGGGTGCTATTAGAACTTCTCTTTTTCTGATAAAAGCTAGCTTGCTAAATTCAAAAAAACAAGCCTTTCAAAAACAACCATTTGCTTGTGAGCAACCTATCACCAATGTTTTTAATGAGAAGTTATTTTATTGTTCAGAAATTGACAGTAATTTTTACCCATACTAAACTACATTCTCAGCTTTCTGTTTTTTGCTTGATTTTTATTTTTGTGTTTATGTAATATAACTTTAAAATAACACTGAAGTCCATTTACTGATTCCCCATATGTGAGACAAAAAAGCTCTAAGATTTCCATCAGACTGTTCTATTTCTGCTTTTCTTGTATTGATTTGTGGATCCATATTTTTATTTCCACTTTTCCCATCAATTTAACTTTGCAAAGTATTGAATGCTTCTTTTCCTATGCAATTGCAAAAGAGCTTAAATGTCTTTGAATTTAATTGTTTTTATTTGTTCAGTTTTGAACAGTTTCTATAAAGTAGCAAGTATCCACATTAGTTAGTTCAACCTATCAGGTCAAGTGAACAGTCTCACACTAAATTTTTACAATTTGTAAATTTTTACAATTTTCACAGAACAGGCATCAGTTTCCTGCCATAAACATACATTTTGTTGCCAAAGACTGCAATTTTTCTAAACTGTACTCCATATTATGGTGTAGACTCCATAAACAATGTTCCCTCTTAGGACAGGGCTGGTATGAGCAGAAATTTTACTTTAAGAGGAAACATTTTTTATTTGCCTTACCCTGTAATCAATGCTTAATATTATACAATATAACTATCTACAATATGCACATGAAGTAATTTTAATTCATCTTCTTAAGTAGCAGGTCCATCAATGAATGCTAGTTTCTGGCTTGGGTGCATCTGAAATAGTGGAAGGATCGGAAGAGGCAGGGCTTTTGGAGTTTTTTTGTGGAAATGACGTCAGAAACAATGTTAATGACTGTGTCACCCCAATATCATTTTCACAATTTCTTACCTGGACCAAGCTTTCAAAGTGCTCCCTTGGCTCACGTGTCTGACATTTCTCATTAGTAAAATGTAATTTCTTTAACTTGAGATCTCACACTAAACTTCTGCTTTTTACTAGAACTTTAAACATCCTTCACAGAAAGTAAAATCTAGATGTCTTTCTCATTAATAACAATGGAGCAAAATTAACATATTTCTTATTGTTCTTTTGGTATCATAACAACTTTAGAAATTCACTGCCTTAAGTTTTACTCGGTTGGCCATGCTCTTTCTCTCAGGGTGGGGGGTTGACTTGTTCTCAATCCTATTTTTTGTAAAAATTGATTGATTTGTATGGAACGATTACAATAAAATTAATAAAAAAAAAAAATTCACTCCTAGAGTTGGCAGTATTCATTTACTTACCTCAGGCTCAACCAAAAAAACAGTTTCAAATACAGCCTGTGCCTTACTTGGCTGCTGACTTGACATACAATACTTAAAACAATAAGGTGCAATGAAAAATAAATCTTATGGTCACCCAAGTTACAGTTTTGCTGCAGTTTTAAAGGGGCAAAAATAGTAAATTAGTTTAGTTTATCTATGTATGTTATGCATTAATCATCTGTTAGCATCCTGTACAGCAAAACCTGAATTTGGCTCCTAGATGTCTAATCCATCATCCACTACCTGCATATTTTTTTAATAGCTATAAAAAGAAAAAGAGTTGAGTAATGAATGTGATTAACATGTTTCATCAATGATTTTTATCTGGATTATTTCTGTACATTACACTAAGACAGATCAGACTGTACCTCATTTTGCTTTCTTTCTGATTTTGCACACCCAGGGAACCCTGTTTTCATGGAGGGCAATGTTTTCAAGTGTCACATTTGTTTGAAGGGTTGAATATTCACATACTTCTTTTAACTGTACATGGGTCATATCCACTTCATGCTTTGTAGGTTAAAAAAAATAAAAAAACAATCTCTCTATTATAAAAAGAAATCCTGGAATGTAAAAGCAAGGAGACGATAACGTGATTTTCTGTGAAGTTCTCGAAAGACATTTAAAAGACCCGCTAGACAAAAGAGACTTGCCATGGAGCGTCTCGCGGGGACCATAAACATGAGACTTGGTGCCAAGAGACTGTCCCAGGGCCGTCTCGCAGGGACGTGGAACATGAGATTCTTGCAAGACACGCCCTGCTCACAACAGATATAATATAAGAGCACATCCATCAAAAAACAGTCAATCGTGTAAAAGCACGTAGTGCACACACATCCTGTGCTCTCAACACATATAAAGTGTATAAGGACAATACGGAGAATAGGCACCCAAAGGCACTGGAAAGAAAAAAAGGCAAATAACATATTATGAAAGCAGTGTAATTCGAAAGGCTCAAATAAACATTGGCATGATACACATGCAGAGAAAGGTACAGAATATGAAACCAGTAAAATTCGAAAGTATTGCAGTGTCCCAGCCAAGTTGTGGCCTTTTTGGTTTTAAATGACTGTTTGGTCCGATTGAGGGAGGGCGGAGTACAGCACGGAAGACTGATAGAGGGGTATTGATTGATACGGTAAGGGGGGGGGGGCGAGATGCGGGGGATGAGGGATTGGAGAGGGTGCTAGAAAGTTGTGTTTGGGGTTACGAAGTCAGTGATTGTTCAAGTAAAACTTTTGTGACACTTTATCATGTCAGTCGCTGCATTATCAAAGAAAAGATAGAAAAGATTGCATTACCGCAAAACAAAAGGTGATTAATCATCAGAACTGGGTTTAATTGAAAAAAGAGCAGGACAAATCGAGGTCAGAAATAAAAGGCAAAGAGTAGAGTCTTTTCACATTTGCATCATTCTTATGCACAAAACGTGGATTTACACAATAATAGACCATACGCTATGAGAATCTGTGGTCCCACAACAGTAAAAGCAAGGACAAATTGAATTTCAAAGAATACACAATTCGGTGTATATTTATGATCACGGAGTGATGCAAATGTTAACAAGCAAAAAGAAAGGTAATGTATATATTCCGTGAATAACATTACACACCAAAGGAGATTGTGATATGCCATTCGTATTAAAATGTTTACAGTTTACTGTGAGAATAGCTTTTGCTATGACAATCAATAAATCACAGGGACAAACATTAGAAAAAGTCGGATTATTTTTTAGAGAAACAGAAACAATATTCACTCACGGGCAGTTATACGTTGCATTGTCACAGTGTGTCTGCAAAAAATATTGTTTTTAATGAAGCTTTAAAGTAAAAGTGCAAATAATGAAATTGAAACAATTCCAAAGAAAAAAAAAATTAAAATTGTATATCCAATTAACCAAACACAGGGGTTGGCGAGCGCAGCAAGCAGGGGGTGAAGCCCCCTAGTAATAATAATAATAATCATAATAATAAAATATTAAAACCACAAATATTTAGCACACAGAAAATGCAATCTATATTTGAATATATTTGGATATATCTTAATTTTTGATTTAAGTATTTTGTTTAATTTCACAGCCTTATTTCCAAGCTAATAACATTTATGAGTAATGAGTATAAGACAAACTAATGGATGTTTTCTAAAATGATTTGCTCATGGGCTTTCCAGACTTCCTGGGTCAGTTGCAGTGCGACGTCAGCTTGGGATGATCCCTTCCTGATCTGGTCTTAGTATGTATATACAGTAACAAGACTAACTTTTGAATTTAGAACTGTTGCAGTGTGCCCCATAGCTGTGGAACAACAATGGACCAAGACTAAGACTAAATGCAGTTGCACTGTGCTGCTTGGAATAAATTACATACTAACTTATACCACCTGGTGAGTAGATTCAGCAGACTAAGTACGGTGGGTAATGTTAAAAAGTGAATTCCACATGCATCATATAGACTGTTATGGGCATAAAATGTCTTTTACATTTCATTAAAAATATGGAAGCCATATTTTATATTCATATTTGGACTGAAGTATAGCATGATGCTGAATTAAATATACTACATTTAAATCAATGCCTTAGAGAAATACAAGCGATGTATGGAAATATATTGCGTTTATGCTGCTGAACGACTGGTTCTGAAAGTGTGCATTGAAAGATGCTGCAAGTTTTTTCCATACCGTATTCTTTTGGAGTATAGTAAGATGTAAGATGTTGGAGTTGTGTGGTGATGGTTAGTTGCACAGGAACCAGGCACAGCCAGTATTCCTCTCTGTATTGTATTCTTCATAACATCAGATTCACCTGCACTTCTCACACAGTCGATCACAGTAAAAAAAAAGCCTCCCCCATTAAAGTAAATTGAGCTACATTCATAAAATACAATTTTCTAAAGAACATTGAAATATTACACTTATAAATTGTAATAACTATGGAAAACATTTAAATTAACAGTTCAACTCTGAAATATAATTTTACAGAACAATCTTTGCTGGTGTCCTTCAGATGTGATATCTCTCCCAATATCCATCCATCCATCCGTCCATCCTCCTCTGCTTATCTGAGGTCGGGTCGCGGGGGCAGCATCTTGAGCAGAGATGTCCAGACTTCCCTCTCCCCGGCCACTTCTTCTAGCTCTTCCGGAGGAATCCTAAGGTGTTCCCAGGCTGTAGAAACATAGTCCTTCCAGCGTGTCCTGGGTCTTCCCCGGGGCTTCCCGGGTCTTCTCTCCCAATATGTGCAATATAATATATATAATATAATATATAAAATATTTATAATATTATATAGAGCTTGTGCTGTACTGGGAAATGTATGCTCCAATGAAACATTCTGTATAAGTATAATCCCAACTAGGTATTTTATATGCTTTGATGGCAGTTGGATTAATTTGTTTATTTTGATAGGAAAAGCTGCATGCATAATGAATGACACTTATAATCTCTTCTGTATTATCTACATGATTGGGAATTGACTTACTGAGTTACAGTTAAGCTGCTATGATTCGACTAACCTAATGTCATCATTTCTTTCCATACAGGCATTTCACATACTCGAAATGAAAAACATCCACAATAGTGACAGCGACACTCATTTTGATCTAATGTAGCGTAACGATTCCAATTATTTTTTATCAAGTTTACATGAGGATGAATTAAAGAGGAATAAATCAGAAATAAATAAAAAGTATATATAACTACTACAATAGTAGAATACACAGTGTACCAGTCAACATATGGATTTAACAAATAATATAATCTGCAACAAAACACAACAATGTGTGTTTTATGCTTTGCAAAATTTGAACATTTAATTCAGTTGGATAAAAGTCATTTTGTCAAGATGATTTTAATTATTAAGAATAGTTATCACTTGAGCATGACATTGTTTTTTTGTCCAAATAATCTGTGATTTAATGTTTAGGTGCGAACTGTCAAACCATAGAGTTGTGTCAGAGATCTTATATTATGATGCATGCTTTATTACGGCAATACTTTGTTTTAACCTCTTCAATTAAAAGTATACCAGATCCTATAGATTGTTGTGCAAATGTCACAACTCTTCATGTATATGGCTGTTCTGTTCTATGTGTGTGGGTTACAGTACCACATGATAATTCTGCAAGTCATGGCATTTTTTTTCTTATGCTGCCATTAAAATTTTTAAATATCCACTTAGTTGTCCAGTATTAAAATGGCAATTTAAAAAGAAAGCCAAAGGGTCATTCTTTCAGTGGCAAACTTTGATAATTTTTAGCTGTCTCATGTAAAACAGTCTGGTGGACTTTCAGGAGCGTAACTAATGCTTTGCCCACATATATTAAGAGTCTACCAATCTACCACATCTACAGTATAACCACTGTTGTATATCAGTGTACTTTTTAGTTGCTTAATGACCTCTTTCAGTTCTTTTTTCCTCATGACATTCAGCTCTAGATTATTTAGGTTACACCATTTGGAGCAGGTATTAGGTTTACTTACAATAAGTGAAATATTTTTTAAACATTCTGCAAAAATATGAATAAGATGGCTGGCACATGATGCGCTATAAAGGTCTTATTGAAACAACATCCGATGGGGGTTTTCCTGCTGTTCTGTGTGTCAGAAATCAACCTTACATTACTTGAATGGCTGGAGGCACCCCTCTTGTTGACCAAGTGTTCTATGCTGCTGTATGTTTGTTTGCACATCTGGCAGAATTGTGGTAGAATTTGTTCAGTCTGCTTAGAGATTAAACTGTTATCAATGATTCTGTTCTGTGCTGCTGCTAGAACATTAGATACAGCAAACTTAAGATACTCTAGCTCTTGTTTTCAAAAACATTATGAGCTGAGCCACTTGAAAGTTTAGACAGTAAAACAATTTTGAAACATTATCTCATAAAGTTTTTTTTAGATTACGCTGTTTCCCCGACCAATTCAATTAGTGGTCAGAATGCCCAGTGATCTAAATCTACAAACCAGTAATGTATGGGCTTTCCCCCTTTATAGCTTGAGTTAAGGGATTGTAAAGGTGGTGTGGCATACAATCTTGAACTGAATTTAATTAATTTATTAAATCAATTTTTGAAAAGGAACACTGCAGCAGAGTTTACTGTGTTGTTTGTTTGTTTTCATGTGGAGTTTCTGTTTTTATTCTGTTTGCCTGCCAAAATGGCCCTCATCTTACACTACAGACACACTGTGATATATGACTTAGAGTTAGTGTGAAATGTTGGAAACAATCTTGTAACTAGGTACACCTGTGATTCATTTAAGGGTATTTCTTCAGTGACTGAGGAGTGTTCAAATTGTACAAACTAGGGGTGGGCGGTATGACCAAAATTCTATATCACGGTATTTTTCTAAATTATCCCGGTTTCACGGTATTCGACGGTATTTTTTTCCCCATGCATGAGTGGATGTTAACCACATTTTCCACTGCAATTACTGGCTACGAATAACTTGTTCCACTGTCAAGAGTATTGTACATTGTACAAAAAAAAAACATTTTAATGTGCACACAAGTATTAATACAGTTTTACATTGCCCCATAAAGTGATAGTTTTCAAGGGGGTGGCACTAATGGAGAAGGTATCACATTGCATGACAGATGCAGTCAAAATATATAACCTTTTTATTGAACAAATTTTGCAACAAACTATAATTTTGACAACATATTTTCAACCATACAAAGAGGCATTTAGACTTAGTAAAATATCCAGAAGTGCTTGTCAAAAATTGTATTGCACCAAATATATCTTAGAAAAGGAATAAATAGTAAATATTTTTTGTAAACCAACTACACTTTCTGTTAATGTTAACAATCTCTGTCCACTGACACGTTAAAGTGACTTTTTAAACAACTTTATCATCATTAAACTGCATAATATTTAAACTAATAAATAATAACAATAAAATAAATAATAGTATTATTACTGATAGTTGCACTATTACTTCAAGACTTCAAGCCCAGGTACATTACACAGTATTCACCAAATTAAAATAAAATAAAAACAAGTGCAACTTGGTGATAACATCTTTACCAACTGAACCATCATTTAGGCAAATTGCATTAATATGGACCTTGCTTCAAGATAAGCTATACTGGGAAGAAAAAAACAAACTATATGTCGAGAACAAAGTCAACATTTCCACTTTATTCTCGCCGTTTATGTTGAGATTAAAGTCGACATTTCCACTTTATTCTCATAGTTTACTTCATAATTAAAGTAGAATGTCGTAAATTAAACTTCTTCCTAAAATCAATGTTTAATCAATTACCTAATTTACCCCGTCATAAATTAATGCAGCACATTAAATGCTTTGTGTTACGTTCCCCGACCCAGTGGTTAATCACTACGCTTCTTAAACTGACTTCCTCCGCACTAAGAAAAGACAGCAATCACCATACAGAATCCATTCACTTCATGATATTCCTGCTTTCTGAAAATTTAGAATGCAAAGATAAATGCTTGATATCATTTTCATGATGAAATGCATTAAAGCAGGTATTACACATGCACGGTAGTGAGGCGGTAGTGCTGCTCCCTCGCAGTAAGGGGTCCCCAGGTGTATCTTCAGTGTAGAGAACTTTATGGCAGGTGTGACAAGGCTCCAAAAAACTGGATGTATGAATAGCTATCGCACAGGTTTAACTTAAATATTGTGCAAATGTTGGGTTTCTGATCAGCTGGTCGGAGACACAAACACAGAATTCAATGCATGTTCTTCTGAGCGGGCTATCTTTATTGCATGCATGCTGTCTCTATCTGACATACCAAAACCCCAGTTCCTTTTTCCTTCTTTCCTTTTTCTTTCACCACATAACCAATCACCACACGATAAACGTCTTTGTAAAAATTAAAACTAGTTATAAACTTAGCCCACGGAGTTTTCAGAACTTCAAAAATATCTTCGTTATACATGTTTAATTATGCCATCCATTCAGAGTTGCACCCATCTCTGAACGAGTTGCCAGCACATCGCAGGATGAATACAAGCAAAACATACACTAGCAGGGTCAATATAGCACAACAAAACCCCACATCCTACATGACTTTGAAAGGAAACTGAAGCACGCCGAGTAAACCCACCAGAAAAACATGCAAATGCAAGGCAGGCACGCTGCCGTGCCCCCATATGATTAATGCATGTTTTAATACATTTCACCATGAAAATTATATTAAGTATTTATCTTAGCATTCTAAATGTTCAGAGAGCAGGAAGATCATGAAGTGAATGTATTCTGTGTGGCGATCGCTGCCAGCGCCTCCTCTTAGTGCAAGAAGAAGTCAGTTTAAGAATCACTTAACACAAAGCATTTAATCTATACTAATAAAAGGCAAAGCCTTCACTGACTCACTCACTCACTCACTCACTCACTCACTCACTGACTGACTCATCACTAATTCTCCAACTTCCCGTGTGGGTGGAAGGCTGAAATTTGGCAGGTTCATTCCTTACAGCTTCCTTACAAAAGTTGGGCAGGTTTCATTTCGAAATTCTACGCGTAATGGTCATAACTGGAAGCTGTTTTTCTCCATTTACTGTAATGGAGATGAGCTTGAACGCCGTGGGGGCGGAGTTTCGTGTGACATCATCACGCCTCCCACGTAATCACGCAGTACATAGAAAACCAGGAAGACCTCCAAAAAGCGCTGAAGAAAACATGCATTATATAATTGAGAAGGCAGTGAAACAATAAGAAGCGAGCGAGTGACATATACAACCATATTCATGAGTTCTGCTACTTCGGAAACAAAGCACGATGTAAACCTACACTTTAAATTAAGTTCATAGACAGGCTGCCGCTGGCGTTTGTAATTTAGTGCCTGCCCATATAAGGCCGTCCGTCAGTGGCAATCCAATAGCAAACTGCCACTAAATATTCACGGGTGAAGGACTGTGCTTATGCAGAGGAAGATGAGATGGTCAGGGTGGTGTTTGGCACAAACTCAGCGAAACTGCGAGAGAAAGTTTTAAGTGCCAGGACTTCGGTAACATTAAATACAGCCATGGACATAGCACGAGATGGCACCAGCACAGCTGGGAACCTTCGATGCATGTACACCGAGCGGCTCACGTGAACTGACGCAGTGCACAGACAAAAAGCAACAGTTCCAAAGAGCGCTGAACAAAAACCGAATTACACAATTGAAAAGGCAGCAAAAAATATGAAGCGTCTGATACATACAAGCATATTCATAAATCCAGCTACTGCGGAAACAAAGCACACGGTGGAAAAAGTCAATGTCCCGCTAAAGGAAGACAGTGTAAAAAAAAAACCTGTGCATGCAGTGTGTCAGGTCTCAGATAAAGAAGAAGACGAGCTGTTTATTGATGCAGTAAGAAACGAATCGATGAATGAAACCTGTCATCTTTACAACGATTGACAAACATGGAATGTAACTTGAACACAACACATCCTACAAATACAAACCTGATTGAAAGAAATAATGATAATCAAATCCTTGATGACAGCAACACTCAGTAACACTCGCAAAACAAATACTGTATATTAACAGTCATGTTACGTTATTTTTAAAATGTTCCCTTTTCTTTTTCATAGCTTTTTTAACACACTACTTCTCCGCTGCGATACGTGGGTATATATATATATGTATATATATACCCCGATCTACATACTCGAATAATGGATACTTTATTCGCCATCAATGATTGTTTTGGTAAAGCCATACTCAGTGTATTCATTAGATGAACGGTAAAAAAGTAAGAGCGAGGGGAGGATGACTTATTGAGGCATGCAGGCTGTAGTGCGCGTCAACTCTATCTGAATTGCGCGATCACATTTGAAAAAATATATCTTTTCAAGTTCTATTTAGTCCATATGTGTCAAACTCAAGGGCTGCAGGCCACATCCGGCCCGGCGTGTAATTATATCCGGCCCGCAAGATCATTTTATATACTGTATTATTGTTATTAATGGCCCGGGTATATGAAGCGCTGGTAACACAATAAACTACAGATCCCATAATGCAGCGCTTCAGCTGCTTTGCCGAACACTTACCGCGTTAATCAAGTCTAGCTTATGATGCTGCAAGTTATTGCGAAGCTAGCCCACACGATGCCGAAGAGAAAAGGTGATTCTGAACATAGAGACTTTAAAAACCGATGGGAGGCTGAGTATATGTTTACTGACATTGCCGGTAAACCCGTGTGTCTCATTTGTGGAGCTAATGTGGCTGTAATTACAGAATTTAATCTAAGACGGCACTGTGAGACAAAACATCAGGATAACCTGAAAGACCTGAATGCAATGCAGAAGATACAGAAAGCAGAAGAATTAAATAAGAATCTGACACTTCAGACGTTTTTACCCGTGCACAATCACAAAGTGATTTCAAGTGAAGCTGCTTTTATGGGAGACACAAATGCACCAGTGCAACTTGCCCCACTTTCCCTGTTGCCAAGTAATGTTGAACCAAGTCGGCACAACGATGTTCCCAAATACGCAATTTGCTGATAAACTGAGCGCACTGAGTTTGCACGGCGCTTTGGTGACTTTGAAGAACAAAAAAAGTCCGCCTACATGCGGCTCGAACCTTGTGCATGTTTGGTAGCACATATCTGTGTGAGAAGCTCTTCTCAGTGATGAAGACTAACAAAACAGCACACAGGAGTCGCCTCACTGATGAGCACCTGCAGTCCATCCTGAGAATCTCCACAACACAGAACCTCACACCAAACATAAACGAACTTGTTGCCAAAAAAAGATGCCAGGCGTCCAGCTCTGATAAAATGACATAAGAGCAAAGACAACTAAATGATTTGATTTGTTATTGCTGAAAAGAACACATTTTATTTATATTTCCAGGTTTTGTTATGCAGCATGTTCATATTTGAATTTGTATAATTTTGACAGGATATATTTTTATGGAGAGCAAAATCTTTTGGGATATTTAAAATCTAAGTTTATTTTTTATATAAAATTACATAAGAGTAAAGAAATTTGAATGTTTGTTCTTTTAAAGTTTACTTTATTTCTAACTTGTATAATTTAGACAGGATATATTTTTATGGAGAGCAAAATATTATAAGTTGTTTAAGGTTTGAGTTGATTTATTCAGGAATAATATTCCTGTCTGTTTTTACCATTCCTACCAAAGATATTTCTGTCGACTAAATAAAAATTCCTTCTATTTAAAATTTAAATAGAACTTGAACAA
>JANRMT010062806.1:86318414-86398433 GCA_026402145.1 Polypterus bichir lapradei
CTATCTATCTATCTATCTATCTATCTATCTATCTATCTATCTATCTATCTATCTATCTATCTATCTATCTATCTATCTATCTATCTATCTATCTATCTATCTATCTATCTATCTATCTATCTATCTATCTATTGACCATGTACACATTCTATAGTGTTTTGTTCACTTTTGGATTGTTGTGTTTATTCATTTTAAAGTTCTGCATTCTCTGGCTCAGAATCAAGCACTTTGCAGCATGAGCTAAAGGGACAGATCCATCTGTCAGCCACACAGAGCCTGTCTCTGACCGCTGTGAGTGGTGTGCGTACTGGGTGACATTAGCTGATCTCTCTCTGAGTTAACCCCGACCTTCTCTGCACAGCGTCGCCAGTATACTCATCTCATCCACTGTGCAAATCCTACCCTTATCCCCAGTTGAACAGCTGTGGACTCGGCTGTGGACTCAGCTGTGTGTACTGCCGCTGGTGAGCTGTGAACCAGCGTTCTGTGGCTCCAAAGTGAGTGCTTTACAGGCTGAGTTGAATGGAGACCTCCATCCTTCAGGTACGCAGAGCCCGTCTTTGACCACTGTGAACGGTGCACTTCCCTGCTGACGTTAGCTTGACTCTCTTTGTGTCAGCCCCCACCTTTTCTGTGCAATGTCAATACTACAACAGTTTTTAGCTATCTGAGTTATTATCAGTCCTCATTACCTCAGATAATGGGATTCTACTGTAGTTTCCAGGCTCAAAGAAAGTGCTTTCATTCTCCTAAGAGAATGGGTCAGCTATTTTCTTCAAAGAGAATGGCTCAGGGTCCTGCTCTAAAGAGAATGAAGTGTATATGGCTAGTGTTTCAGGGAGGGTGTATCCTCTGATGATTCAATTATAGCACCTTCAAATTACATGTCGAGTGTCTGCTTATAGGTGCGTTATATTGTACATAGGAGTTAGCCAAAGTTCAGCTTTTGGTTGCGAGTTTTAAAGGAATAGCCTTTTGGGCCTTTAAATCCTTGTCTATTTCAGTCTGTGTAGGAAGGTCAGGTCATACTTGATTAACACCTTTTGTTATGAGGTAGAACTCAGAAGACAAGCTGACCAAATGTTGGTACAGCTGAAGTTTAGCAATGTATTTTAGTTGTGTTTTATAATGCAGGTGGAGGATTCAGTTGACTTTCTGCATCTTTTTTCAATCTGCTCTATTAACAAATATTGTGTGCAATGACCATGTTGCCCTACATGGTTTTCTTCCCACATACAAAAAGGTGCATGATACATAAATTGTTGTCTCTAAATTGTCTTGATTTGGGTGTTTGTGAATGTGCTCAGCAGTGCTCTTAAATATTCTCAAGATAAGCTTTGCTACCCTAAACAACCCTCAATGACCCTGAAATGGAATAGACATGCATAGTAAATAAATGGATAGTTAGCTAAGATTAACCATGAGCTCTAACACAACACTGTTATGTCAATTTATTAATGGTCATTCTTTGGTGCAAGACACCATCATACCATTGTTTCACTAAATCATCAACCTGCCAATGATAAAGTAAAAATAACCAAGATTGGAACAATTAAAACATTTTACCCCCCCCCTCCCAATTTATACAATATAATTTATATAATTTATGCAAGTTATATAAAAATATATCCAACAATTCCACCGCTCTCATTGCAGCTTTCATTGATGTTTTAATTAGACCAGTAGTCAGTCATCCCTTCATATTTGAAAGTGCTTTACCTATTGTGTATTGTGAAATATTTCAAATGGACCAGAAAATCTAACAGGATAAAAGTCATTATCAGAACTAGCATGAATCGATGTGAAGAAGTCTTAAGTTGCTTAAACTCCAAAGCCCAAAATGATTAACAAAGCCATAGTCAAGTGGAAGAAAAACCCACAAATTAATTTTGATCTAACTAACGCAGCAACAAGGGTTCATCACAAAACCAAAACCTTGGACACTCGGCTGAGCATGCAGCCAACTTAAATATCATTGTGATGGATGATAAAAATTGATGACTAGTAGAAAACAATCAGCAATACAGGTAGGTGATATATGCAAAATTATATATCATATTTACAAACTTTTGGATGGTAACTACATAAATCACAGTATAGACCTGAAAATCTAAAAATGTTGAATATGTAGTCACTCTGACTTAATTTATTTCAGAACATTTATTGGAGTCTTTTAGACATTGAGATCTAACAAGATTTATTTTTATTTTATTTTAACAGTCATTTAAACTGCAATTAAACAAATCAGAGAACAAATTTACAAAATAATAAATACTGTTTTTAGAATGAAGCCTTAAGCCTGTCTTTCAGCAGTGCAAAAATCTCTTAAGTAAAAAGTCCACAATGTGCCACCTCATGTGTAATATTTTCACACAACTTGGAATATAAAGTACGTAGCTAGCATCAAATGTCTTGAGAACAGCAAAGCTATCAGTATAAGAATTATACAGCCAGCACTAGTTTGATGTGGGGAAAGAAGAACACACAAGGTGGCACATTGGCACATTTTGGAGGGAACAAGCTGTTTTTACAGAATGCTGCATGTAAAGAGAAAACATGTATTTTATATTTGAAAGTGTATGAAAACATTAAAGTGCACAAAATATTCAAAAGCAAGAATAAGCAGTTGGCTTTCTTTGCCATGCAACTATCTTTGTGTGTGTGTGATTCAGTATGCGCACCAGCCTGTTAATATAGCTGTACTCAAATTGTTTGTGGCCAAGTACCACATTCTGTTGGTCCTTCCATGTTCACAAAGAAAGCCCACTGTATATTTTTGCATTTGCAAACATTGTCGGGTTCTTTAAACTCAGCTCACTCAATCCACAATATGCCACCTCGCATGTTCTGTTTTCCTGACAACAAATCGATGCTGATGGTGTACTTTGTATTCTGAGTATGCCAAAACATTGCAGTGCAATTTCAAGTGAGTTTATACCTTTTTTTAGGTAACTGAAATAACTGGAGCGTTGATAGTTTTCTGATTAGTGTATGATCTTTTTTTATTACATGTACTGAAAAAATATTAGTGATTATAAGTCATATTTTTTCTGCAATTATTGCATAGTTGTCTGAAGGAGAGTAAGACAGCAATTCACATTTGGGTAGCCACATACAGTATGTGCAAGTGTTGTGACTGTGATTTAGTACACGTGCCATGATTTCAGTATCATTTTTTTCTAAAAGACACCTCATTCATCTCCAGATACAGTGGTGCCTCATACTTTAAATAATTCTAACTTTGAACATTCCAGAGTTAAATTAGACAGAAATTTGACCCAGAGTTCAATTAATGCTTCAATGGTTGAATTGTGTTTACATTGAAATAAATGTAGCAACTGATGTTGCTTACACAGCAGCCGTAAACGTCATCAGTTGTGCACCTAAGTTGTCTTTTGCTTTTGCTGTGAAAGCATCTCTTTTGTTATGTTTGCGGGTTTTCAGTGTTTTTTTTTTTTTTCGCTTTATTTTTGGAGTGTTTCGTTATATGTATAACCTGTGTCTATTAAACAAGGCATCCAAGAAGAGTGTGGAAACAACAAAGCCTAAGAGGAATGTTGTAGTATCAACGACTGAAATGATAAAGGAACTTATTGCGAAGCATGTTTACAGAAGGTGATCACCCTTCCAAACAGTAACCTTTCTCTTCTTCTCCACCAGCCACATGGGGCATCAACACTCCTCACTATGGTACAGTATATGTAAGTTTTATTTTATTATTCAGTACTAGCTAATTACCCAGTGGCTTCACTCACTGAATGGAAGGGAAAAATTTGTGGTTCTCATGAGGCAACTGCATTAATGAACCAATTCTATGATAGATTTGTCCCCGTATTTTAAATGTCGGCATAAAGCCAGACTCCACGGTAGCAGCTGTGGTGCCAAACGATGTCATCTTAAAGCAGGAATTGTATTTCCTATGTTCTGTAGAAAATGAGTTGAATGTGGATTTACGCCAGAAATACGAGACAACAACGGTTCAGGTGGATGACTTAAAGGTGTTAATTTCACCTTGCCGACTGAACAACACATCCAACGTGATTCAAATGTAACCCTCTGTGCTTGGCAGTGCTCACACATGATGTCCATTTCTTCTATTGTAACTTTTGGATGTAGGCAATAATCTTTTTCAATGTTATATTTGAATCCCTCCATATACAGACCCTGATGCCTGTGTGACGTGGTAGCCTGTGAATACTGCGTCCGTCGAATTAGATTCTGTTCAGCACGTTGTTCTGGTGTTTGTGAGGCCATCAATTGTGATTGTCGTATACACTGATCAGCGAGTCTGCGAGCCTTCTCTCTCAGTCTGCTTCTGTCTCACTTTCTCTGTGTAACCTGACTGTTCTGGTCATTAGTAATTTCTGTTTCAAACGCGAGAGCATTATAATATATTCTGTGGTCATACATAATTTCCGTTTCATACGTGAAAAGAATTTTATATATATAGATTTACATATTTTATTTATTGTTTTCATATTTTAATTTATTATTTAGGGTATTTAATTATGTTATATATACCTTAAATTACCATATGTGTATTTGCTGTTCAAGTTTATTGAAATGGGTGTTGTTTAGGGTTTGGGAACGGATTAATGCACTTTCCATTATTTCTAATGGGGAAAATTGATTCAGACTTTGAATAATTCAGAGTTCAAATGGTTTCCCAAAACAAATTAAGTCTGAAGTACAAGGCACCACTGTACCGCGTTCCATCAGTCTGTTGCCTTTTTTTTCTGTCTCCACAATTGTACAGCCAACGCTGTGTTGTGTCAGAAGCTAAGAGAACCTCAAGTCTCCACCATGACATTACAACACATGTGTCACATTTAACAAAGTAACAATAGTGATTAAAATGTTATATGTAAATTTCTTCTACTTCACAAATGTCTATTGGTGTTGTGTTTCTACCGGTGTACCATGCACTACAAATCAGGTAGGCACAAAAAACATGAAATTGAATGCTACAAAGTTAAAAACCTTTCATTCTTAACAGAAAGACACTAAACATTTTCAGCAGTTGTTTTACAGTTTTCACTTTTAGGATCCTCACTTTCTCATCTCTGACATGCATACCATGTCTCTGTATACTGTCATTCCCCAAAGCAAAAGACCTCATTGTCCTTAGACTTGAGTTCAGCAGATGTTGAACCCGGGACTTTCCAACTGGTCATTAAACAAAACTTGTCTATTAAAGGCTGTTCATACCAAAAAAGGCCTTTTATTTCCCTAATCCTCCAATTATGTACTTCCCTTGACATGCCAGTCTATGCAAACTTGTCTATGCATCCTTTTCACAAAACAGAACCACATTCCTCACTGCATACTTACTAATGAAACAGAAGCTGCTGCAAGAATAAGTATGTCTTCAATAATCTGGCCGTACTTGAAGATTAGATATTTTACAACAGGCCAACTGCCTGGCCAAAAACCTTATTTACTTCATTTCTTGTAGAAAGTGTCCAGCAATCTGCATAGGTGACACAGGAAGATACCTTGTAGATCATTTCAAGTAGCATGTTTAAGCAATTGTGGTAGACTTAATTATCAGCACAGAGGCACAGTGACGAAATACTGTTGCCTCACAGCTCTAGAGTACTGAAATGTAATCAAAACCTTTCTACTGTCAGTGTGGATTTTGTGGGGTTTTCTCTGGGTATACTAGGTTTTACTGCCACTTTCCAAATATGTGCATGTTACAGTTAGGTCCATAAATATTTGGACAGAGACAACCTTTTTCTAATTTTGGTTCTGTACATTACCACAATGAATTTTAAATGAAACAATTCAGATGCAGTTAAAGTGCAGACTTTCAGCTGTAATTCAGTGGGTTGAACAAAAATATTGCATAAAAATGTGAGGCAACTAAAGCATTTTTTTAATACAATCCCTTTTTTTCAGGGGCTCAAAAGTAATTGGACAAATTAAATAACTGGAAATAAAATTTTCATTTCTAATACTTGGTTGAAAACCCTTTGCTGGCAATGACAGCCTGAAGTCTTGAACTCATGGACATCACCAGGTGCTGGGTTTCCTCGTTTTTAATGCTCTGTCAGGCCTTTACTGCAGCGGCTTTCAGAGTCTGTTTGTTTGTGGGCCTTTCTGTTCAAAATTTAGTCTTCAACAAGTGAAATGCATGCTCAGTTGGGTTAAGATC
This sequence comes from Polypterus bichir lapradei, assembly GCA_026402145.1. Lineage (NCBI taxonomy): Eukaryota > Metazoa > Chordata > Cladistia > Polypteriformes > Polypteridae > Polypterus > Polypterus bichir. Next base: position 86,324,572 of record JANRMT010062806.1, read on the forward strand.
AGGTGACTGACTTGGCCATTCAAGAATTTTCTACTTCTTTGCTTTAATAAACTCCTGGGTTGCTTTGGCTGTATGTTTTGGGTCATTGTCCATCTGTATCATGAAACGCCACCCAATCAATTTGACTGCATTTAGCTGGATTTGAGCAGACTGTATGTCTCTGAACACCTCAGAATTCATTCGGCTGCTTCTGTCCTGTGTCACATCATCAATAAACACTAGTGTCCCAGTGCCACTGGCAACCATGCACGCCCAAGCCATCACACTGCCTCCACCATGTTTTACAAATGATGTGGTATGCTTTGGATAATGAGCTGTTCCACGCCTTCTCCATACTTTTTTCTTGCCATCATTCTGGTAGAGGTTGATCTTGGTTTCATCTGTCCAAAGAATGTTTTTCCAGAACTGTGCTGGCTTTTTTAGATGTTCTTTAGCAAAGTCCAATCTAGACTTTCTATTCTTGAGGCTTATGAGTGGCTTGTACCTTGCAGTGCACCCTCTGTATTTACTTTCATGCAGTCTTCTCTTTATGGTAGACTTGGATATCGATACACCTACCCCCTGGAAAGTGTTGTTCACTTGGTTGGCTGTTGTGAAGGGGTTTCTCTTCACCATGGAAATGATTCTGCGATCATCCACCACTGTTATCTTCCGTAGATGTCCAGGTCTTTTTGCGTTGCTGAGTTCACTAGTGCTTGCTTTCTTTCTCAGGATGTACAAAACTGTAGATTTTGCCACTCGTAATATTGTAGCAATTTCTCAAGATGGGTTTTTTTCTGTTTTCGCAGCTTAAGGATGGCTTCTTTCACCTGCATGGAGAGCTCCTTTGACCGCATGTTCACAGCAAAATCTTCCACATGCAAGCACCACACCTCAAATCAACTCCAGGCCTTTTATCTGCCTAATTGAAAATGACATGATGACGGACTTGCCCACACCTGCTCATGAAATAGCCTTTGGGTCAATTGTCCAATTACTTTTGAGCCCCCGAAATGAAGGGATTGTGTTAAAAAAATGCTTTAGTTGCCTCACATTTTTATGCAATCTTTTTGTTCAACCCACTGAATTAAAGCTGAAAGTCTGCACTTCAACTGCATCTGAGTTGTTTCATTTAAAATTCATTGTAGTAATGTACAGAACCAAAATTAGAAAAAAGTTGTCTCTGTCCAAATATTTATGGACCTAACTGTAAGTTAATTGGTATGAAAGAGTGAGTGCACAGTGCTGCCAGGATACACATCCACCCCATGATCTTGAACTGGATTAAAGGTCTTACTAAGAAGGTACAATATTTTGATAATTATTTTTCTGTAAACGTCTAATTGTTAATACAGTTAATTGTGTAAATTATTGTAGAATAATTTAAACACTATAAATACTTTAGTGAAGCCCTTGTTTGGAGCCATTTTGAACTGGAAAACTGAAGACACTGCAGAATTTGTTAAAATTATAGCTGAGTGAAAATGCAGAAGATCATCAAAGAAACCCATATCATTCATTACTCTCCATAAAAAAAATAAAATCTTTTATGGTTAAAGCTGCCTGTGCATATTATCTAATGCAAGTGTGGACCAAATTAACCCTGACTGAGTGGGATGTATTGATGTACTTATAATTGTGTGCAGCTTGCCAACAAGAAATTTAGTTGGCAGTTTAAACAAGTATGTGTAGCTGGAACAAAGGGCAAACTTATTATTTTGTTTTAATTTAGATTATTAACAGCTGTGTTCGTATTAAAGTGCAAGTGAACAGAGGAAGTGTCATCTTTAAGCACGTGAAATAACAAGAGAGAAAGTTAAAAGTCAAGAGGAGTTCAGGATGAACTACTGCATGTGCCAAATGCATGGGAAAACATGGCAGACAAGCTTCAGTGCTAATCGTATGCAACCACTGCAGGTGAACAGATGAATACAGAAAAGTAAAGTGTTGTTTTAAAGCAGCATTTCTTAAACTATGGGTTGTGACCCATTTTGGGTCTCTTGTGGTCCATAACTGGGTCACGCTGAGTCATGAAATACAATTCTGAATGAGAAAGGGTCGTAAACAGTTTGCCAAAAAACTTGTGATGGATCACCACTTGCATGGCTGAAACAAAGCCCAAATGAGTGGCAGCTATTCTCCAAGGGCCAGAAAAGATAGTCGGAGGTGATTCTCCCAATGGGAGAGGATGACAATTGAGGGACATTTTCCAAGGTGGGGCCGGGCCCCCCCCCACCAGACAACAGCAATTCTCCCAAGGGAAGAAGCCGACGCTGATTCTCCAAAAAGGAACAGGATGTTGACTGGCCACTGTTCCATAGTGATTACAGTATGTATCATAAAGACATGCATTATTCAAAATTGGGCTGCAAAAAAAACGAAGAACCACTGCTTTAAAGAAAATTTTGTTATGAAATAAAATGTAATTATTATTATTTTTGACAGCACTTTTGTGGAATTGTTAGCGCTGCTGCCTCATGAATACCTATTTCCTAAGTTCATATCTTGCATTCAGTTGTTGTCTAAATGTTGTCCATTTGGAATTTGGCTGTTTCTATGTAGGTTTCCTCTGGGTGTTCCAGTTTTTCACAAGCATACCCAGACACTAGTATATTGGAAATTTTTAATTGGCCTAGAGTGCCATCCTGTTATGAACCAAGTGCTTTATTTTTTAGCAATTTTCTCTGTGGTGTCTTGACTAGGTGCTGCCCGACAATAGCAAACCAAGAACCTTTGAATTACATAGAAACTTTAATATCTTCCTGAAAAATACAAAGAGGTCTCTCCCAGCTCTTCAGATGGGATAGATTTTAAACTGCAAACAGTATGCTTCAATGTGTGTAATATCAGGCTGTGCTCTCTTCCTGCATGTTTCCTGTTCCCATGCATGCTTGGACTATTAGTCAGTTAATACTCTGAGGAAATAGTTTTTGATATTATGCTTTTGGTTTAATTATGTATTTATGTTGCGTTAAATATAACTAATATATTAGCTTTATTAAAGTTACAAAGAAACATTTCAGTATGTTAGATCAAAGACGACTGAGAGAGAGAGTTTCTGCACATGAAAGGACTATCACAAAGCTAAGCGGCCATAGTTTGGTTCGGATTTCAAAATTTTTCAAGAAGCGTGTTGTTGAAATGTACTTTATAGTCAAAAAAAAAAAGAAAAGGTCATTGAATTTGTGGTATAAAAGAAACAAGAGCTGTTATAGTGAAAAATTGCTTTTCTCTGGTATAGAGGAGGGGCTGTATTATGAAAGGACATGTTAGTCCAGTTAAAGTAGTATGAAAACCACTGTACAGGCTCCATGAGACATGTACAACCTTTCCTGAATTATATATGTGTTATTTTTATTTCCATTAAAATAGATTCACATTTTATCTTTGCTTTATTCACATGTAACCATTTTCTGACCCAACATTGTCTGTTACGAGGTTTCAAATGGGCGAAGCCTATCCTGAAAGAATCAGGCTCAAACAGTCATCTTACGCGGATTGTACACCAGTCCACCTCATGGCACATTCACACATACTCACTAATACAAACATGCATTTCTTCTAGATGTATTAGCAGGCCTGAGTACCTGTAGGAACTGTAAAAGGATAGGTTAGCCCATTATTGTACAATTAGCAACATACTACACAAAATCTATTTTACTTTAAATGGAAACAGGTTTTTCTACCTGTTAATAAGTAAATATACTCTTTCATGTGGGCAGCACGGTGGTGCAGTAGTAGTAGGAGACCTGTCTTCACTTCCCAGGACCTCCCTGCATGGAGTTTGTATGTTCTCCCTGAGTCTGTGTGGGTTTCCTTCGGGTGCTCCGGTTTCCTCCCACAGTCCAAAGACATGCAGGTTAGGTGCATTGGCGATCCTAAATTGTCCCAAGTGTGTGCTTGGGGTGTGTGTGTGTGTGTGTGTGCCCTGCCCAGGTTTGTTCCTGCCTTGCGCCCTGTGTTGGCTGGGTTTGGCTCCAGCAGACCCCTGTGACCCAGTGTTGGATAATGACTGACTGACTCTTTCATGTGGGTGCTTTGAAAAAAAAATCACAGCCTAAAACAATGCATGTAAAATGTGTGACCTTTATTGGGTCAGGGTATGATTCCACGATTGATTCCCAATTATATTTGTATTTAATTTTAAAATTATGGTGTAACGCCTGAGGATTACTCTTTGTTCTTCCCATGTCTGCATAGATTTCCCCCAGGCCTTTTCTTTGAAATCCCAAAGATATACAGTATGTCTTAGGCTAGTTTACTGATCTAAATGGTGCTAGTGTGGGTATGTTCATGAATTGGCCTGTTGATGAATTGTCCAACATTGATTACAGCTTCCACGGTGGGCTCCAACCTACTAGAACCTTGAATTGGATTAAATTGGTTTGGGAATGTTTTATGTTTCATCTTTGTAGAGAGCCAATGACTGAATAATTTTTTTTCTGGGGTGGATGACTGGATAAAGTAGAGTTGGTGGTTAACTAAAGGTTAACCACTCCGGTTTCCTTCCACAGTCCAAAGATATGCAGGTTAGGTGGATTGGTGACTCTAAGTTGTCCCTGTCCCTAGTGTGTGCTTGGTCTGTGTGTGTGTGTGTGTGTGTGTGTGCCCTGCGGTGGGCTAGTGCCCTGACGAGTGTTTATTTCCTGCCCTGCACCCTGTGTTGGCTGGGATTGGCTCCAGCAGACCCCATGACCCTGTAGTTAGGATATAGCAGGTTAGATAATGGATGGATGGATGGATGGTTGGATGGATGCAAAACAAAACTTTCCATTGACTATTATAAAACAACAATTGCTGGTACACTAGGCCTTTGTATAACTGGCACATTTTACATAAATTCATTTTTATTGTCATGTGTTTATTTTTAATTCATTAGTAAAATATTGCTAGTCAGTACTAACTACATAGTTTTATATGTTTTAATAGATAGATGCCTGCTTATCATTATATTATCATTATATTTTTTATAATTAGAGGAAAATATTTTTTTTGTTGTGCTGAATAATTTTTAAAAGAAAATTATTGTCATTAACAAACAACACTTAAAATCAAATTAGCAAACGTTGGAATTGGCTCCAGCAGACCCCCGTGACCCTCTAGTTAGGATATAGCGGGATGGATAATGGATGGATGGATGGATGTTGGAATAAATAGAAAAATACCTTTTAATTTGTTCCTCATGATTTTTCTTTTTATTCATTTAATAAGAAAGCTTTATTCCCAAACAGTGACTAAGTCACTCAGTAGATGGAAAAGACTTAACATCCCAGGCCAGGAAGAGCAACTTTTTTTCATCTTGATCCAGAGGTTGTTCTGAATGGGTTCCTTTGTGTTAACCTGTGTGCCCTCTGTGAGCAAACAAACACACCACCACACTTGCATGAAATTAAATGGAATGTTGGAAAAAAAATAATTAATACTGCACTCAATGCTACCATTCTGTTAATGTTGACTGTAGCATGAAAGAGGTTTAACATAGGGTAACTTTAGATAATTTGGGTGCTTTATTTGTGAAGCCAACCAAGCTCTATATGCAAGTTATAGTGGGATGAAACTTGTCACTGTACTACCTATTATAAGCCCACTTTAAATATATGCATATATATAAAGTAATATATGAATATAAGGATATGAATAGTGTTTGCTTTCTTGAAGTTCTGTTAAAATACCCAGCTGGGCGTTAGCCACATACTGTTATATAGGTGTTTGCTTTTGTGGTTTACAGCTACAGTAGACATACTGTACTGTTCTTATTGGGGTTTTGGCTGATGTGTAATGTATATACTGTATGTGTGTGGAATGAACACTTCCCATAGAATGCACAGAAGTAAATTCATAGACAAAATGATTTGTTCATTTTAGCTCTGCTGGTTTTGATCATTCAAGATTTCTTTTAGAAGTAATCTTATATAAGATATTAATTTACAGGTGATGTAAATGTCAGCATGGACTGAAAAAGAACATCCTAGCAATTACCAAGGGAGGCATCTTAGTAAAGAGAGAGCAAATGAGCAGGATATTAGTTCTTATACTAGACTGATACAGCTAGAGAGATTTCAGAAAAGTATTTCACTGCAGAATTGGAGTCTTCTTATAATAAGAAAAAAATTAAACCATGAAATATATGAGGAAATAAAAATTTCAAAAATCAACCTTTTGTAATTCCATTTAAAACATTTATTTTAGTAAACATTGAAATTAACTATTCAGTTAGGTTCCCTGTTTACTTTCTAATGTCTTTCCTAATTAATTGGAGGCATTTTTAATAGGCCTTTGGGGATTGTTCGTAGAGCCGGCCTGAGTAGAAATTTGGAGTTTGTAGTCACATTGCCCTTGTAGCATCCATTCTTCCTCTTAGAGGAAATACACACATTGGCATGTGTATAAAAATACCTGCATTTGCCTTCTGCATGCAAAAAATGCCAATTAAAGCTCCTCATAACCTGTTTTTTAAAACAAGAGTTATTGTTCATGCTGTAAATGAATTGTTGGTTGCATACTTTGCAGCCTGATTGTGTGTATATATGTTTACATATATACATGTGTGTACATTTGAGTATTCAGTATTATACATATCCTAACTACAGGGTCACGGGGGTCTGCTGGAGCCAATCCCAGCCAACACAGGGCGCAAGGCAGGAAACAAACCCTGAGCAGGTTGCCAGCCCACCACAGTATTCAATATTATACAAAACAGAAATTGTCTAAAAATTTGTATGATGTAGACGAGAACAACCATTAGTGCTGTCCTGGATCGATGACTCCAAATTGACAGTGAGTGTGGGAGTATATGAACACGCCCATTGCTGATGGATAGGCCCCCTGAAATTGATAGGTGGGTTAGAAAATAGATTTTCAGATAAAAATAAGACCATTTTAAAAATGATTAAAAGTTATCTTACTCTGTCTTAGACTATTTGGCAACTGTATGAGGTGAGGTTTTGCCCAAATTAATACCTAGAGATTTTCCTGCTGCTACTTTTGTTTTATTACTTAATTTCCATATACCATCCATTGTTTTCTCATTATTGCAGATCATATGCCTTAGGGTCATTAATGTTATTTGTAGATCATCAGCTATATTTGGCAAACACATCTATCTCATTAAAAAGTGCATGCTCAGTAATTTCTGAAAGTTTTGTTGGCTTCAGGTTTTTTGTAAAATTTTTTGCCTACACAAAGTAGCACAGAAACCTCTATTGTCATAGATCTCACTTATGTTAGTCCTTGTCAAGATGTCTTCTTTTCCATTTATCTCTATACAAAAACTTTTACACTTTGTTCAGATGTTTTGGTGTGTATGTAGGTATGGTTGCATTTTTGACTTTTTTGTTTAATTAGTTTATTTAGTTTTCTTTCATGGAAGAGATTTTTAACTAAATTGAATGTACAAATAAATCATGCATTCTGGTTCTTTATTCCTAAATGCTTCACATGCAAGGCTTAACAGTTTTACACATTCCATACTTAATTTGAATTTCATGTTTTCATTGATGGTGGAAAATTAAAGAACAGATAGCCTCACAAATTAGAAAAAGTGTTATATATTTGTACGTTCAAGCCAATCTTTGAATTTTGCTCAGTCGTAAGCATTAAAAGCAATGTTAAAGTTCGTATTTATTTGTATTTCTCCATTGATAATTTTATTTTCAGCATGTTTATTATTAGGTGCATTCTTTTACAGGTCTTCTTGTACAAATTAAAAAATTGACATCTTTTCTGAAATTCACTATGAGCATCATCTAGCCTGACCAATTGTTGTTTTCTTTTTTCTTAACATTATCTAGTGCAGCTAGGGGCTGCACTACATGCTAGATTCTATTCATATTCTTGACTGTGGTATGAAGGAGGCTTAAAATAGGGTAGCTTTAGATAATTTAGGAACTTTAGAAGTGGGGCAAAAAGAAGAGGAAGAAGAAGACGGGGAAACTATCCATATTCCACTTTGGATTCAGAAGATATTCAAACTTCTTTCTGCACATTTTATTGTGTTGCAGCTTTAATTTAACGAATACATTTGCCATTTTGTGCTCAATGAATTACTTTTGAATGCTTTGAAACCACTTCAGTTTTCTTTGTTCAGTTCCTCCTGACCTCTCGGTACCAGAAAACCCCCACATATGATATACCATTTGATGCTTCTTGATGTCTAGTTATATAAGACTTTGAGCTTTTTGGGGTTCCTCTAAATTTTTGCTCCTCTAGTCCCAAAAAAAACCCTGGTTTTAGGCCATACTTGGACCATATTCTGTGCAGCAGGAAATTAACATGCTTATGATAAAAAGTAAACCAATAGGTGTCTTCAGGAAAAATGATCAGAAGGACTTGAAGTTGTGTATGCCACATCAACCAACTCCTAATGGGATTTGTGGTGTCAAAGTTAATTTGGAAAAAATGGGGATCAATAACTACGCAGGAGGTAATTTTATGCTATTTCAAGGTTGTTGATCACAAATATGATGATATTTTTATACTGTATTTGATTCTCTACTAGTGGCCCTAGACTTCTAAGAACCACTCCCAGAAGGTAAATTGACATATTTCAAACTTAATAAGCATGTGGGTTGTTGTTTTAGACTACTTCAAGTTCAGTTATTATGTGATGCAGTTTTCGATTTTTGATCCTATACTAGAAATCTAGCCCTCTATTGATCTCTATCAGAGAGTTAAAAATGATAAATCTCTCTATTATAAAAAAAAATTTTGCAACCTTACAAGACTTTTTTTCCTGCGAAGAAACGTGATCTTTTGAAGAGAGACAGAGAGACACTTTCACTGCCCGTGAGACGAACAAGTCATGTCATACTTATAACCTTTGGAAGCAAGTCCCGTGATATGCATGCAGAGCAGCTTAGAGATAATGGAAGAAAATTCGAAAGTCTCAAAAAATAAGAGTAAATATCGCATTAGCGCAAACAAATTGAAAATATTACTCAGTGAAACAGCAAAAAGAGATCAAATATTCAGGTGCTGTACAGGCTTTGAAATGTTCGAAGCGCTGCACGAAATGCAGATCATGCAGCACGGCTGCAGCAGCAAGCCAGCAGCTGATCTAGCAAAAAGGAGGTAAGAAAACAACTTTTACTTGTTTCCTAATATATCACCATTTAAAAGGGGTTTCGGTGGAGCAACCATGTCTCCTCGGTGTGTGTTTAGCCCCCCTCTTCACAACGGTGCATAGTGCTGGCGGTGGGGGGGAAGGGGTATGCGAGCAAAGTTCAGATCACACTGCATGGCGGCAGCAGCAGCAATCCTGTAGCTGATCAAGCAAAGAGGAGATAAAAAACCTGCATTTGTTTCCCATTGTATCACAGTTTAAGAGGGGTTTCGGAGGAGCTGCTGTGTCTCCTTGGGGTGCGTTCAGCCCCCTTCTTCACAATGGCGTGTAGCAATGGTGGGGGGGGGGGAGTGGTAGGTGAGCGAAGTGCAGAACACACGGCACAGCTGCAGCAGCAATCCATCAGCCGATCAAGCAAAGAGGAGTTAAAATAAAAACTTTGTTTCCCATTGTATCACCGCTTAAGAGGGGTTTCGGAGGAGCGGCCATGTCTCCTTGGGGTGCATTCAGCCCCCCTCTTCACAATGGTGCATAGCTCTGCCGGGGGGGAGGGGTTGAGGAAGAGAGCTATCCTGACACCAAGAAATGACATGACTACGACTATAAACCACATTTTACTTCAAGAACTACCTTCACAACCGAAAACATATCAGTCTGTGGATTCAGTTGTAGAAGTGGAAGATGCGGTGCACTATACGGTAGAGTTTCTCCACACTCTGAATCCTCCAGACACACCTGAGCATAATCTAATTTTGAAGGTTGGGACACCAATAATGTTACTGAGAAACTTACAGCCACTGAAACTTTGTAACGGCACGAAACTTCAGGTCATGTGTCTGCAAAAGAACCTAATTGAGGCAACTATTTCTACTGGCAGTGGCTCAGGGGAGAGAGTTTTTATTCCTCGCATCCCCGTTATACCCTCTGATCTCCCATTTCAATTCAAATGCCTCCAATTTCCAGTAAGGCTCTGCTTCGCAATGACAATTAATAAGTCTCAGGGACAGACCCTACAAAAGGTTGGCATTGATTTGAGGCAAGATTGCTTTTCACATAGCCAACTGTACGTTGCATGCTCAAGAGTAAGCCCAGCGCACAGCTTGGTCATATTACAACTGGAGGGCCGAACTGACAACGTGGTATACAAAGAGATCCTAAACAAATAATTATTGGTATATTTTCCCTCAGTTTAAAAAGGTTTACTTTTCTTCTTAATAAAAATTTTAAGGCAGTACTTCGCCGCTGCGAAGTGCGGATAATTTGCTAGTACAGTTGACCCTTGACATACGACCGGCCTGACAAGCGAACAACTTGATTTACGACCAAAATGTTTGTTTTGATTTACGACCAACGTCTTGCGTTACGACCCGAATGCGGTCACGTGTATCCGCTTGTGCGATTGTAAACAAACAGCCAAGAGCGTTCGTAAGCGTCAGTCGGAGCCCAGATACATGTGTTTATGGACGTAATTTCGGTCAGTGCAGTGATTTATCTATATATATAATTCACTAAGACCATGGCAAGCAAGACGCATAATTGCTAAGGAAGGAAGAGAAGGTAACGAAGGTAAAGAAAGCGATCACAATCGAAACGAAGAAGGAAATTGTGCGGAAATATGAGAGTGGTGTTCATGTGACTGATCCCGCTAATACCGTATTTACTCATGTACCATGCACCCTCGTGTAAGACACGCACCCTAATTTTTACAAAGAAAATTGCGAAAAAAGTTTTGTCCCGTGTACGATGCGCGTTGTTATTGTATAGGAAGCGTTTAGAGAGAGATCGAGCACTGTCGTGCGAGTGCGCGAGCAAGCGCGAGAGAGCGCGAGTGGGCGAGCAAGCAAGCGAGAGAAAGAGCGCGAGTGGATGAGCAAGCGAGAGAGAGAGAGCGCGAGTGGGCGAGCAAGCGAGCGAGAGAGAGCGCAAGTGGGCGAGCAAGCGAGCGAGAGAGAGAGCTCGAGTGGGCGAGCAAGCGAGCGAGAGAGAGCACGAGTGGGCGAGCAAGCGAGCGAGAGAGAGCATGAGTGCGCGAGCAAGCCCAAGCAGAAGAATTTTCCTCGTGTATGACGCGCACCTGATTTTCTAATGCTAATTTTTGGGAAATAAATACGGTATGTACAGCATGTCGAAATCCACCATCTCGACAATTTTACAAAGAAAAGATTTGCATAAGGAGGCTCCTTCTAAACAATAACCACCTTCCGTTTCATTCTGCCCTAGTGGTAAAGAGTGTTACAACTGAATGAACATCACAGAAAAAACTGGCCCACAGATAAAAATAATTGCAAACCCTTCTTAATGTGTTAAGTGGTTAATTGACTACAAAATACTTTTTAACCTGTAGAAAAAAATGTGTTACATCTCTACTTTACAAAAAACAGTGTACAGTTGTATTCTGATTAATGTTTCCATAATTTAAGATACCTGTCTCTCAAAATTCTTTGTATTGATTTATGTTTTGGCCCTTCAGATGTTTAGTAAAATAGTTTGCTTTCACATAAAAGATTTTTAAGCAAATGTCATTTATAACCAAACCTCACATTCTTGTCTTTCACCCTGAGCACATACTGCATGTGGTTCACATTTTTCACTCTCCAATGTTAACAAATAAAAGCTTTAAAACATTCACATTCCGCTATTAATGTCATTGTTTATGCTTTGGTTGTTTGTGGATCATTTAAGAAGACACATACTAACAGATTAAAATGATTTATCAGTACTGTATGTGCTGTATATGTGCCTTGTATGTGCAGCTGTTTTTTATTCTTTCCTTTACAACAGTTTTTAAGGAAAATTTAAAAGAAAACATGGAGAGAAAACTTGATTTTTCACTGTATGATTTCTGTATAAGCAGAGTGCTGTCAGACCTCCTTGTTGACCACATCATCAGACATATCAATGCATTTTATTTCTCTGTCACCTTGCATTTGTCCAACCATGGAATGTACTTCATCACTCTTGCTTCCTAACATTTTTGGTTCAGCGATCTGGTATCAACAACATCTGTTCATACTTAATAGTGGTATTATTTTAGAAGGCTGTTTACAACATGGTGGATCCTGGTCACCAGGTCAGTTTTCTAGTCATCCTCAACTCTTGCCTTGTCCTTTTGTTTGTGGTTTTCATTAGTTTTAAGATTTTGACCTGGTGACAATACTTTTGGCTCCATGCTTATTACTTGACTGTGTCTCTTCATTTCCCATATGTCAGAATTACTCCAATAAATCCTTCTTTTAAAATAATGTAAAAGCATTTGTGTCACCTCACTGGATAAATTATTTCACCTCCATTTATTTCCAAAGTCCATCTTTAGTTAAGCAATAAGGATGGCCATTATGGAGATAAAAAAATAAAGCAGGTTAATGACATCTTTCCACCTGTTATACTTTTTTATATCTTTTTAACATTGTGTGTTTTTAAAACTTGGTGGTGCTGTGGTTAGCGCTGCTGCCTCACACCCCCATAATTCATTGGCTGTAATGATGTGCCTAGTTGCTGTGTATTTGCAATTTTTTGAATATGTATTTTACAATTTTTTTTTAAATTTTATTAATTTTATTGCAATCATTCCATACAAATCAATCAATTTTTAAAAAAAGTAGGATTGAGAACAAGTCGACCCCCACCCTGAGAGAGAGGGCATGGCCAATGGAGTAAAACTTAAGGCTTGTAAACATACCTAAATTGATGAGTTTGATAAGCCAATAGAAATGAATGGAGAAGAAAAAGAAATACAGAAATAATATGGAGCTCGAGTGAATTCTCTGCATTGCTATTTTCCACTCCTTTTCTGATATATTAATTGAGAGATCTTTTTCTCAGTGTCCTCTTGGATCTTTGAAAAGGAGGGACTGTAAAATAATTTTATATATTGCAGAGATGGTGTCTGAGTCCTTGAAATTGAGCAATATTTTTTCCATCAGGGACGAGGGTACAAGATAAGGAAAATCGGGCAGGTTCTGTTTAATAAAGTTCCTAATTTGAAGATAGTGAAAGAAATATGTAGCTGGAATGTTAAATTTGGAATGTAATTGTTCATAGGATGTAAAGACGTTGTCTATATAAAGATCTCTAAGCAAGTTAATCTCAAATTTTTTCCAGATATTAAAAACTGCATATGTATGCGAAGGTTGAAAGAGGTGGTTCTCTTGCAGAGGTGCCACAGATAAAAGCTTCTCCATCTTAAAATGCTTTCTATATTGGTTCCATTCTGAGTGAGTGAAGCACAATTGGGTTATTAGTATATTGCCGATAACTTGCATTTATTGGGGCATAGAGCAGGGAATATAAAGACGTACTGCAGGATTTTAGTTCTATTGCGGACCAGGCCTGTGTATTTTCATCTGTTTGTGTCCAGGTTTTTATAGCTTGTATGTCTGCTGCCCAGTAATAAAACTGGAAGTTAGGTAGAGCCATTCCACCTTCTGCCTTTTGTCTTTGTAGGGTCGCTCTTTGGATACGTGGATGTTTTGAGTTCCAAATAAATGATCTTATTGTTGAATCTGATTGCTTAAAAAATGATTTATTGATGTATATTGGAATGTTTTGAAATAAAAAAAGGAGCTTAGGAAGAATATTCATCTTAACAGTGTTAATTCTTCCAGCTAGAGTGAGATGAAGGGTTGACCATCTGTGCAAGTCTTGCTTAATTTTGTCCATGCAGATGGCGAAATTTTGTTGATAAAGAGCTTTATGTTTACTTGTGAAGTTTACCCCTTGGTATTTAAACTATTCTGCAATGATAAAAGGTAGGGTGTCTAATCTAATATTATATGCTTGAGAATTCACTGGAAAGAGTACATTTTTATTCAGATTAATTCTGAGACCAGAGATCTTTTGAAATTCTGTGAGTGCTGTTAAGACTGCAGGCACAGAATTTTGTGGGTCTGATATACAGTACAGGCCAAAAGTTTGGACACACCTCCTCATTCAATGTGTTTTCTTTATTTTCATGACCATTTACATTGGTAGATTCTCACTGAAGGCATCAAAACTATGAATGAACACATGTGGAGTTATGTACTTAAAAAAAAAAAGGTGAAATAACTGAAAACATGTTTTATATTCTAGTTTCTTCAAAATAGCCACCCTTTGCTCTGATTACTGCTTTGCACACTCTTGGCATTCTCTCGATCATTATTCAAAAGTGAAATTGGTCTGTATGATGCACATTGTAATAAGTCCTTATTTTGTTTAGGAAAAACGGTGATTAATACTTGGCGAAAAGTTTGAGGAAGAGTTTGATTGTCTCTGGCTTCTGTAAATGTTGCTAATAGGAGGGCTAGCTGAGCGGAGAATTTCTTATAAAATTCTGCAGGGTATCCATCAGGACCTGCTGCTTTCGTGCCTTGAAGTGACTTTATAGCCTCTAGTAATTCTGATAACGCCAGAGGTTTATCGAGTTCCTCCGCACTGAAAGTGTCTATTTGTGGTATCTGTAATGTATCCAGAAATGCATTAGATTGTGTGTTGTCTTCTTTAAACTCAGTAGAATATAAGGATTTATAGTAGTCTCTAAATGTGTGCATTATATTTTTGTGGTCGATGATTTTGTCTCCGTTCGTGTTGGTTATTACTGGGATTGCATTGCGGACTTCTTGCTTGTAAATTTGTTGAGCTAAAAGCTTATCAGCTTTCTCTCCGTGTTCATATTAATGATGTCTGGATTTATAAATTAGTTGTTCAGTTTCTTTAGTTGTCAAGAGGTTTAGATATGAATGCAGAGCCTGCCTTTTCCTATGTAGAGCCTTGCTTGGAAGCCTGGCATGTTCTTCATCTATTCTAGTAATTTCGCTTTTTAGCTCTGCTACTTTCTTGGTTTCTAATTTATTTCTGTGGGAAAGATATGAGATAATCTGTCCTCTTAAGAAGGCCTTAAGATTTTCACAGAGTAGTCCTGCAGAAATCTCTGATGATGTATTTGTCTCTAGGAAGAAACTGATTTGTTTGGATATAAATTCTGTACAATTCTCGTCTGCTAATAGAAGCGGGTTGAGACACCATCTGCGAGGTGAGTGTGTGGGGCATAGTAACTTTAGCTCCAAGATCAAAGGTGCATGGTCAGAAATAACAGTAGCATCGTATTTACAAGATTTAATCGTAGGTAAGAAATTATTATCTATAAAGAAATAATCAATTTTTGAGTAGCAATGATGTACTGGTGAGTAGAAAGAATATGTTCTTGAGTTTGGGTTTAAAAACCTCCAGGGGTCTGATAAGTTGTGAACAGTTATAAACTTTGTAATTATCTTTGCAGTGTTAGATGTCGTCCCCCCATGATAGACGTCCTATCTAAGAGTGGATTTAAAACACAATTAAAGTCCCCAGCCATTATAATTTTATAAGTGTTCACATTGGGAATGGATGCAAATAAATTTTGTATAAATTCCTTATCATCGACAGTAGGTGCATAAGCATTTATCAAAATCATTTTACAGTTAGATAAGTTACCCATGACCATCACATATCTCCCTTCAGGATCCAATACTACATCTAATGCTACAAATGAGACTGTTCTATGTATGAGAATTCCCACACCTCTAGTTTTCTTTGTAAAGCTAGAATGGAACATTTGGCCAGTCCAGTCCTTTTGCAGCCGGAACTGATCCTTGCTTAGTTAGTGGGTCTCCTGTAAAAATACTATTTTAGCGTTTAAACCTGTTAGGTGAGAGAGTACTTTCTTTCTCTTTAATTCGTGATTCTGGCCTTTAACATTCCAGCTCACAAAGTTAACTGTCCCATCATGGAGACATTGATTATGAATTTTTGATGTATTTTACTGATTTTTAAGGAGAAAGTTGCCACAAGTAAATTACATGTTAGTAACTAGGGGGCTCTGCCACCGCTCGCTTTGCTTGCCATCCACCAGGTGGGTGCTACGCGCTAGCCACTTCACGGCTCTGCTGCTCACGTATGGGGAAGCGGATGTACAATTTAAATATATTGTTATTTTCATGGGAATTGTTACATATGTATAATAGAACTAACTATTTTGCATTACAGCGAATAATTAACCATAGTAAAAAATTGTAAAACGTAATAAATTGAAAGAAAGTATTTGTTGCATTATATATTTTTGTTCTGTTTGGCTTTGAAATTAACATACAAATACTTTTTAAAACTTAATTTTTTACTGTAAAGCTTCAGTAAAAACTATTTTTTAATTAACTTTTCTTCAATATCACATTGAATTTTGATTCCGTGTTTGGACTTACATCATGACAATGCAATGTATAACTGCCAATAAGTGAATATAGTTTCTTTCTCTCTAATAAATAAAAATAAATGAATAAACCAACTTTTTCGAATGTTTGTCCCTGTGATTTGTTAATTGTCATAGCAAATATTATTCTAACGGAAAATTTTAAATGTTCTAATACGAATGACATATCAAGATCTCCTTTGGTTTCTAATGTTATCTGCGGAAGATGTACTACATTACCTTTCTTGTCACCTGTTAAAATTTTACATGTCAGAATTGTTTGACCAATTTTGAATACAACTAATCTTGTCCTATTGCATAGCCCATCACTCAGACATAAATTATGCAATAACATTACGATACATCCTTCTTTCAACAGTAATTCGAACAGTAATTGGAAGACTGGAGGGTGTTAACAGTTGTAGATATTCTACAGGATATTGTAAGTATCTTCCGCACCATCACCACCAACTGTTTCGGCATAGTCTATTGATACGCATTTAATCAATTTGTCGTGCAACTGATTGACAATTTCCACGTTAATTCGTTTGGCTTCATCGTTTCTCGGTTGTAGGATTGCCCATGTACTCATTTTTTCTGTTGATAACCCTACGGGATGAAATTCTTCAATAAGATTTGGACATAATAAGTCTTTTTATTGGGAACTTAAAGAGAGGAAAACGTAAACATTTATAAGAGCTGAGAGCGCAGGAACTGTGTCTGACAAAAGCATTCACACGAATGAGAGGTGAAAGGACCGTGGCCGTGATTGAAAATGGTTGAGAGGAGGGCGGGACTTGTAAAAAATCTCTTGGCAATAGTCTTGTGTCAGGATTTTCTTTTATAATAGAGAGAAATTATCCATCTCCTTATTAACTCATTGCCTCTGTGTTTTTTGTCATACATGAATGTGTTTGGTTAATTAGCCTTGTGTACATACTGTATGTGAGTGAGTCATATGATGGAATAGTTCTCTGTTCAGAGCTGACTCTAGACTTGAATCTGATGTTACTGACATAGGCTTCAGTTACTTGTGACCCTTAACCTCATAATAATGGCATAGGCCCCAGCTCCTTGTGACTCTGAAATTGATTATTTGAGTGTCATTTCCTAGTAAAAAAAATTATTTGTTAATATTTTTCTCAAAAAAAAACTGCAGTAAAACTATGAGGTTTTTCTTTCATGTGTACTTTTAAAAAATAGCTAAGCCCATTATGGTTTTTCCACTGACTATGCAGTGCAGAATATACATGCATAAGAGACTGGAAGCCTCCCACTTACAGTATCTGCATCAGCTCTACATTTGTGATTTCACACTGACAGAAAATTTAAAAGAATTAAAAAAAAACTTCTTGTCATGAAGTTGTGAAAAAGGATTATCAAGATGTTTTGAATGTGACATTTCATTTTAGAATGCTTTCAGATAACTCAAACGTTCCTTGCTCCCAGTGCAGAGACGTGTTCAGTTACATGCATAATGTTTACAATATTGCCTTCATAGTAACTTTTGGAGAGTTTAGATAGTTTGCTTCTCTGAAAACATGCCATACTAAAAAAAAATAAATCTAATCCATGCCTTGTAGCTTTGAATTGGTACTAACATTTTGACTTTGGTATTGATACCACCTTTCAGAACTCAGTACCAGAACAAAAGCATTTAATGGATAAATCCTCACACCCCTCCTCTTGTCTCACAGCAACCCCCCTGCTCTGCCACACAATCGGCAAATTAATAAAATTGAATCTCTGGTGAGTTTACAGTTGTGCTTGAAAGTTTGTGAACTTTAGAATTTTCTATATTTCTGCATAAATATGACCTAAAACATCATTAGATTTTCACTCAATTCCTGAAATAGATACAGAGAAACCAGTTAAACAAATGAGACAAAAATATTATACTTGGTCATTTATTTATTAAGGAAAATGATCGAATATTACATATTTGTGAGTGGCAAAAGTATGTGAACCTTTGCTTTCAGTATCTGGTGTGACCCCCCTTTGCAGCAATAACTGCAACTAAATATTTCCGGTAACTTTTGATCATTCCTGCACACCGGCTTGGAGGAATTTTAGCCCATTCCTCCGTACAGAACAGCTTCAACTCTGGGATGTTGGTGGGTTTCCTCACATTAACTGCTCGCTTCAGGTCCTTCCACAACATTTCGATTGAATTAAGGTCAGGACTTTGACTTGGCCATTCCAAAACATTAACTTTATTCTTCTTTAACCATTCTTTGGTAGAACGACTTGTGTGCTTAGGGTCGTTGTCTTGCTGCATGACCTACCTTCTCTTGATATTCAGTTCATGGACAGAGGTCCTGAAATTTTCCTTTAGAATTCTCTGATATAATTCAGAATTCATTGTTCCATCAATGAAGGCAAGCCATCCTGGCCCAGATGCAGCAAAACAGGCCTAAACCATGATACTACCACCACCATGTTTCACAGATGGGATAAGGTTCTTATGCTGCAATGCAGTGTTTTCCTTTATCCAAATGTAACGCTTTTTATTTAAACCAAAAAGTTATATTTTGGTCTCATCTGTTCACAAAACATTCTTCCAATAGCCTTCTGGTTTGTCCATGTGATCTTTAGCAAACTGCAGGTGAGCAGCAATTTTTTTTTGGAGAGCAGTGGCTTTCTCCTTGCAACCTGCCATGCACACTATTGTTGTTCAGTGTTCTCCTGATGGTGGACTCATGAACATGAACATTAGCCAATGTGAGAGGGGCCTTCAGTTGCTTAGAAGTTACCCTGGGGTCCTTTGTGACCTTGCCGACTATTACACGCCTTACTCTTGGAGTGATCTTTGTTGGTCAATCACTCCTGGGAAGGGTAACAATGGTCTTGAATTTCCTCCATTTGTACACAATCTGTCTGAGTGGATTGGTGGAGTCCAAACTCTTTAGAGATGGTTTTGTAACCTTTTCCAGCCTGATGAGCATCAACAACTCTTTTTCAGAGGTCCTCAGAAATCTCCTTTGTTCGTGCCATGATACACTTCCACAACCGTTTTGTGAAGAGCAGACTTTGATCTTCTTTAAATAACACAGGGTGCCCACTCACACCTGATTGTCATCCCATTGGTTGAAAACACCTGAATCGAATTTCATCTTCAAACTAACTGCTAATCCTAGAGGTTCACATAATTTTGCCACTCACAAATATGTATTATTCGATCATTTTCTTCAATAAATGACCAAGTATGATATTTTTGTCTCATTTGTTTAACTGGTTTCTCTTTATCTACTTTTAGGACTTGAGTGAAAATCTGATTATGTTTTAGGTCATATTTATGCAGAAATATAGAAAATTCTAAAGGGTTCACAAACTTTCAAGCACAACTGTATGAATATAATAAGCATTACTTATTACTTGAACATAATGCAGTTATCAGCATTAAGCATGCCAGGAAACAGTACACTGGGAGATGTGTGATGTGTCTCCCATACTTATTATTTATTTGTATTTTTGAGTTACATTTTTTATGAACTGTTTTGTTATCTGATCTGATCTTTTACAAAAAAGTATCTAATTTCAAAATCAGTTGATTTTTGGACCTTCTTCCCCTCACAAATTTCACATTGACAATTTCAATCAGATTGGTGAAACTAATAAAAATAAAACACAAAGACAATTTAAATTTTAATTTAATTTACCTTTTTGTACTTTGCAGTGAAGTACTTAATATGAAATGTGACAGAAAAATGATGGGTGTTCATTGATCTGCATGGATTTTCTTCACAGTCGTTGTCAAAATTGCTTTACACAGTTCCTGGTTATAAAAAGTTTGCTTGAAAGTTTCAGCAAATAGAATAAGACTTTTAAACTATGCTGGGCTCATATAAACTACCTTATCTATACCAAGACTTTAGAAATAAAGCACCTACAATAGGACAAGCAACATAGGCCCATAGGCAGCAACCCAGTGTTTCTTCAGTGTAAAAGGGAAAAAATGTTAATTAAAACAGTCAGGTAGTGCAATGTACTGCCTTGGGAAACTGAACTTAAATCAAGTGTTTATTAGTGTAATTCCTGCCTTCAATTCACTGTGTGAAACTGAGCAAGTCACTTAACCATTCTGTGATCCAACTGTAAGCTGCCTTGCATAAAAGCATCAGCTGTTAGGAATCAGCAGGCAAAAAGAAATAAAGCTGTGCTGCTACAGTTTATTTGCAGTGACAGAAAGAGCCAAATGGCACATGATGTAAACCTACCAAAACCTGACCCTTAGGTCACGAGGGAAAAACTAATGTGCTCCCTCAGAAGAGACCAATGTGGTTAATCTTTGTCCTTAAAGCACTACCAACTTGAAGGAAGATAGTATGAAGGCAGGCTCAGAGGACCAAAAAAAGAGTATATTTAAAATCAGGCCACAAAGAGGAAGGAAAAGCATAAAAAGTGGAAAACAGACCCACTGTATCAACTAATTTTGGATCACCTAAGCAAGTTTTCGGAAAAAAACTCCATCTAAAACACACTGCTCCAAATATTTCAGTAGTTAACAACATACACTGATGAAGCTCAGTCTTTTAATTATAAGGAGTCAGCTGTCTGCCACAGGCTGCAATCATTTCTCATAGTTTGCTCAAGTACCTTCTACAATATGACTATTATTTTTTTTTTTTTCTTTTTCACCACAGAGCTTGGGGGAAGGGATTGGGGTAGGTTGAGAGAGTGTGCCAATGGAGGGCTGTTTCCACATTTTATAAATTGTCTTCAGTACTCTTGAGTTTGGCAAACTTAAGACATATCAAAGAAGCTGAGAGACACCTTACCAGACACCATGCTGTAGTTAATATGTACAGTAGATTTAAGGTGTAATGAGAATAAAAGTATCTTCTGTGGTGGCTCTGAGGCTAGGGATCTCTCCTGGCAATTGGAAGGTTGTCGGTTAGAATCCCATAAATGCCAGAAGAAACTCTACTCTGTTCGTCCCTTGAGCAAGGCCCTTAACCCGCAACTTCTTCGTCTTGGGTATGATGTTAATCTGCATCCAGTCCTACAACCAGGGATGCCACTGTGAAGGTGAAAAGATACATCACCAATGTATAAATAAGTAATGACCTTTTGTTACTTATAGGAGTGGAGGGTAATGACAAAGAGCCGTACGACAGAATAAATAAAAATTCTGATGATTTTTGGTAGATTTCAGTAAGATCAAATAGTACATACTGTTTAGATTGAAAAGCATTTCTTATCAAATAATATACATCAATTGACCAGAATTTTTCATAATGCTCTGTTACAGAAATTAATTTCATTGCAGATCTTCAATTCTTTTGTGATAATAAAAAGTACAGCTTCTTTCTCACTTAATCAGTCCTCCAAAACCACAGCACAAGAAACAGCTAATCACTGTGCTCTCTTCCTGTTTACATTAACACATTGATCAGGATGAACAGCAAATTACTCTGGGTAATATTCTTAATACACTTATTACACACAGGTCACATACAAGTCCACACACAAAAACATTACCCTCAAGACACTAATACAGGAACAATACTCACATTTCTCATTTCCTTTTATATGCAAGGACTTGCATGATTTGTGATAAGTTATCTACTATTTTTTGCATACCAGTAAAATGTCAATCATTAGAGATAAGCAAAACAGCTGAGGTTTCTTTCATAAAATTGTTGCTAAAAATTAATTTACCTACAATTTAACAATTGCAAAACTTACTATAAATAGTTTTTTGGAGGGGTTGTGAAGCAACTGAAAAGTATAAAGCAGATGCAAAGAATTGTTGGGTTTGCCAATTGCTATAACAGGTTTATTAAGAAGTTTATAATTGAGACATTACCTCCTTGACCTTGAAGATCGATAAAAAACTTTTCCTGTAACAAGGAGGCAGATAATGAGATTAATTATATTTGAAAAAGGTAACATGATGTAGGGTACAGAGAATTAATAGCTATTAAAATGGCTTTTTAAGAATAATTTAGAATAGGCTAAATACTTTTTTATGATCTACACATAGCATAAGAATTTGGTAAACTGTGACTTAAAACCAGCCAAGAGACTAAGTACATGTCAAGGCCAATGACCATTGTTTTTTAGTTGTTTTAGTTAAATTTAGTTTAGTTGTTTTAACCTTACTCTCTTACAGATCAGGAGAAAAGAATGGCAAGACTGATGTCTTGTCTCATTGAAACGTAAAGAAATCTTAATCCTAGTTCTACTCTAGCACTCTTCATTGACGATTCTTCAAACTTCAGCATACATAAGTATAAGAAATTTATTTAACAGAGACATCTTTAGAGTACAATTCACACTTATTCAGCAATCAGACTTATACTGCAAATCCTTTGTTGCACAAAAACATTATAGTGTATGATGTCACACACGTGCGCAGGGGAGGCAGCTAAAGGGCTTGAGTAAGGATGTGGCAGGGTGCACTGATTCTTTTTCTCGCATTCCTGCAGACCATTCATGGGAGATTCCACCTGGCCCTGTTGTTGTCACTTCCAGGCTCAAGCCTATGGCTGAAGACCCTTATGATCCCATCCCCTTTGATGTCACTTCCTGTCCTAACCTTTAAAAGCCTCCACCTTTCCCCTATTCCCTCAGTTTTGTTTTGGACTCCATTTTGTGCACATCAGTACTGTTATTTATTTGCAACTTTGCAGCCAGGACACCAAATATACGGGTGGCTGCCCCAAACATTGCTATGGCTCTTTGTGGAGTTTGTGACAATATATATACAAAAGCATACTTAGCATATAGCTGATAACGTGTTAATCAGATTTACGTAAGTCCACATATGGCACATTAGATCATCCTGTATTAGGTTACATAGAAAGAAATACCTGATGCCTCCATACAAAGGATAGGGGCTAGCTAAGGGTCCACATAAAATAATAATTTCATCCTACTTGAGCAGTTAGACAAAAGGCATTATAAGCAAAAAGGTTAATAGACTAAAAAAAGTTACATAGATAACAAGACTTTCCACTACACTTACATACATGAACAGGATGAAGTTTCAAATAATCCAGAGCCCATTCTTCCTTGTGAGAAAATCTTGGGAACCATGACCTTGATATCAGTGGAGGACTTAATTGGCCCAAATTGAAACAGTCAGAGAAAACTCTTGCTGGTAAACTGCATGTGTTAGTAATGTGTTATATCATGGCCATGTTTGGTCATCCAGGAGTTGGACTAACTATGGATATTCTTACTTTTTGATGGACTAACATGTATAATGAAGTAAGAGACTATATTGCTGTGTGTGAAACTTGTTACCTGGATAAAACATCTCTAGGGTTTTATACTGGTTTACTCCAACCACTCCATGTTCCCCTATGTCCATAGGAACACATATCTCCATGGATTTTGTAACAGATTTACTTTCTTCAAACGGTTTCACTATTGTTCTTCTATTAGTGGATGAATTCTTAAGATGTGCACATTTAATTCTTATGCAAGGTCACCCATACGAAGGGCTGATGTTTTTATGGAAAAAATAGTCTTCATGGATTTCTCACTTCAGTTGATTCTGACCAATTTATTTCTCATTTATGGAAGATATTCTGTGAAAGATTAGCATGTCTATAAATGTAACATCTGAGTACCACCTGGAAGATAATGGTCAAACAGAGAGAATGAACCATGACCTTGAGAAATAACTTTGGTGTATTGTTAACCATAACTAGGATAAATGGGTTGACTTTTTGCCCATGGCAGAATTTGCAAGGAATATTCTGATTAATTCAACTTTGAAGATGTCCCTTTTGAATCTTTATATGATTTCCATCCTAGATCACTGAATTAATTGTCATTTCCACCCTCCCGAGCCCAGTGTCACCAGTTATCCTAATCAACTTTGTACCACTTGAAACGTGGCATAATGGAATTTAAAAAGAGCCAGACTACTGGCTAAACATTTTTCTGATAGGAAACAAAGGGTAGCTCCAATCCTTAACGTTGGTCAGAGAGTACGGATGGCTAAACGCGACATTATTTTGAGTGTCTCATCCCATACATTATCTCCTAGATGCATAATATCATATTATCAGGAAAGAGGTTGGTTCTGTGTCATACAGTTTATTTTTGATGGCTCATTTCAAATGTAAGGGATGCACGGGATGAACAAGCATCCCAACCAGGAAAGAGGATGGTTCCTTACCCATACGGGAGGCTCCAAGAGGACAGACAGGCATCCCGACCAAAGAAGAGATGGGTGCCATACCTGAATGAGACTTCCCAAGTGGATGGACAGACATCCTGAGCAGAGGAGAAGAATCCTTATCCAGACGGGAGGCCCCAGACAAATGGACAGGCATCCCAACTGGACATGTTTCTAGTACCTTCCATTTCCGAGATAAAAGAAGAGAAGGACAGGAAAGGACTGTCTCTGAAGGGTATTTATTAACCCCTGGCACTAGATGGCAGCGGCCCTCGATATCGGCGTCCATTTGGGAACCAGCAGTGAATGCTAGTTATAGTCTGGCAACATAGCCCTGCTGAGCTCCGTGGGTGTCGCAAGAGGGCGCTGCAGGGAAATGTACTCCCTATTATGTGGGACTTCCGGGCGACCCAGAAGTTCCTCCAACGGGCAGTACCCCTGGCACTGGAAATACTCCCGGGTCCTCAATAAAAGGGACCACATTCCCTTGAACAGGTGAGTCGGAGCGGGGAGGAAGACAAGCAACACTCATCTGGAGG
Source organism: Polypterus bichir lapradei (assembly GCA_026402145.1). Classification (NCBI taxonomy): domain Eukaryota; kingdom Metazoa; phylum Chordata; class Cladistia; order Polypteriformes; family Polypteridae; genus Polypterus; species Polypterus bichir. The sequence continues at coordinate 86,349,486 of JANRMT010062806.1, forward strand.
AGGTCAGTGTATTGGAGAGAGAAGCGTTTGGAGGAGAAGTATTTTGTTTGGTACTTTTTGTGAGGTACTTATATATTAAACACCCATGTATTTGAAACCAGGACTGTAATGGTGTTTTCGTGGTGGGGTTTGGGGCTCTTTGGTGCCTTCAGGCCCTCATGCAAAATACAGTCCACTTTTCATGTCTCTTATTTACAGCTGGTTCATTATAGGATTTATTATGTTTCTGGTACTTATCATTATATAATTTTCAGTCAAAGGTTCTGATGAGTATGAGGTCCAATCCATTCTGTATTACAGAATACAGGGCACACTGGTAGAATATCTGGTATACTGGAATGGCTATTGCCCTTAAGATCATTCCTGGGTTTAGTTTGATGCCCAAAATACTCCTCCTATCTTGTTTCCATGCTACATTCCTCCAGAAGACAGATGAGTATGTTCCTAGATCATACAGTTGGGGGGTTCTGTTACAAATTAGTTTTTTTAATTAATTTTTAGTATGTTTTCTTTAAATTCATTCATTTTCATTTATTTTGTTTATATAGTCAGTGTGATCGGGGGGGGGGGGGGGTTTATTGGGTGTAAAGTTTTTTTTATTACGAACATGTTCTTCTTAAGTTTGCATATGCTGGATTTATGTCCAAGTGTCTGTTGATGGCGTTTTCATTTGATAGCCAAGATTCAGCCAGCTCTCTGGCACTTTTAGTACTAGATTTAAATTTTACTTGTACATTGTCCCAGTTAAATGTATGTCCTGTTGATTTAGTGTGTGTATAGATCAATGATCGTGAATCCTTTCTGATCATACTGACTTAGCCACCTCCCTGCTCCCCTTACGTAATTTTTGCTATGTATTGCCTTTGATTCTTGTAAGTCTAAGCATTATCCTCTGATGAAGACCCCTGGCAGGGGTTGAAAGCTCAGGAATAAAAACTACTTTATGATATGTGATTCATTTTTTCTCCCTTTGTGGATCTCCAGCTGCAAATATGCAAACCGTATCACATACCTTCTCTTCCATATATATCTATATCTATATCTATATCTATATCTATATCTATATGCTGTATATATATACAGTACATGCCAAAACTTTGGACACACCTCTTCATTCAATGTATTTTCTTTATTTTCATGACCATTTACAGCACTCCATCACTCTCCTTCTTGGTCAAATAGCCCTTACACAGCCTGGAGGTGTGTTTGGGGTCATTGTCCTGTTGAAAAATAAATGATCGTCCAACTAACCTGACTTCTGCACAACACAACTGCTGGTCCCAACCCCATTGATAAAGCAAGAAATTCCACTAAATAACCCTGATAAGGCACACCTGTGAAGTGAAAACCATTTCAGGTGACTACCTGTTGAAGCTCATCGAGAGAATGCCAAGAGTGTGCAAAGCAGTAATCAGAGCAAAGGGTGGCTATTTTGAAGAAACTAGAATATAAAACATGATTTCAGTTATTTCACCTTTTTTTGTTAAGTACATAACTCCACATGTGTTCATTCATAGTTTTGATGCCTTCAGTCATGAAAATAAAGAAAACACATTGAATGAGGAGGTGTGTCCAAACTTTTGGCCTGTACTGTATATATATCTATATCTATATCTATATCTATATCTATATATATATATATATATATATATAGTCCTGGAATTTAATTATATTGTCTTTTTTAAAATCCACAGTCTTTTGTTTCTATAAATAATTTTGGACTGTTTTCGCAACAAATTTGTTTCTCTCATGCTCTATCATTTTGTAGATCCTATTGCTATGATGGACCCTCTTGTTATAGTGGACATGTTCACTGAAGTAATGATCTTTGCCTTGTTAGGTCAAGGGATTAAAGGGCAGCTTCAGCGGCCATATTTTATCTGAGTTTGTGGATGCAAAATTCCTTTTTGACATGCGTTCTTTTGAAAAGAATTAATTTTTTTAGTCCTTCTGGTTTTGACCTTTAGCTTTGAAATTTTCTGACTGTGAGTTTCTTATTCTTATTTTGACCTTTTTTCTGTTTTGACTCTTTTCAAAACTTCTTGCAAGAAAAATCTAACATAAAACAATTAGTGATATATTTTTGATTAACTGTGTGTTGAAAATAAAATCACACATTTGCAAAAAGGAAATGAAAGATGAAAGGAAAAATTGTAAAATTACAAAGGAAGTTCAAAGGAAACTGTAGCTACTTAAATGAAGCCATGCCTAGGTCACTAGATACAAATAATATGAAGAGGTGAAATGTTATGAAAAGGTAAAGTGGAATGCTAGACCCTGTAAATATCAGATTAAGAACATCTTTATTAAAAGAAGCATTGATATATTGAATGTATTAACTGATATACAGTATCTCTCCAGTTGTATAAATAACTAAATAAATTAAGTATACGGAAGCCTTGTTGTGTAAGTCAGAAAGTTAATAGACACAGCAAGTCATACAGTATAACAAGGCTTGTGTTTTACTGATGTTATCTTAAAAGATCATTGCATCACAGAAAAAAAAATCAAATGGCGAAGTATTCACCAATTCTACGCATTTTGTCCAGATCCAAGAAAAGCTTATGAATAAAGTCAATGAAATCTTCCAATTTACAACCCACGGTACTTCAATTTGTATTTTTTTATAATTGCTAAACCAATATCAGAAATATTATTTTTCTGTCATAACACTGCTACCATACATCAGGCTCTTTATATGAAGATATTAAATTATTAAATTCTCTTCATGTTTCTTTAACATTGTAAATACATGAATGTTAGGGTAGGTTGTCAAGTTTAAATTAGACCTGTGTGAGCAGTGTGAAGGAGCTCAGCCAGGACTGATTCCAGCTTTTTGCCTGATGCCGCCTAAGTAAGCTCCTGTTCCGTGCTAATCAATATTAATTATCATGATCATCAGTAAATGCATCTCTGGTGCGCCACAGTGAAGGCAAGAACTTGGGCAAATTTTTTGTCTTTTGCAGAATTCTTGGTTGCTTATATGTTTAGAAATGACTTGGCTTAGAGAAAACAAATGTACATACAGTATAGCTACATGGCTTGTTGATTCATCTAGACCAAAGCCAGATGTTAAATCATAATAATAACAAAAATAGAGTGTGGTAGTTGTTCTATATGTAACCTTATTCAAATGTAGCTTACAGTTGTGCTTGAAAGTTTGTGAACCCTTTAGAATTTTCAATATTTCTGCATAAATATGACCTAAAACATCGTCAGATTTTCACTCAAGTCCTAAAAATAGATAAAGAGAAACTGGTTAAACAAATGAGACAAAAATATTATACTTGGTCATTTATTTATTGAAGAAAATGATCGAATATTACATATTTTTGAGAGGCAAAAGTATGTGAACCTCTAGGATTAGCAGTTAGTTTGAAGGTGAAATTAGAGTCAGGTGTTTTCAATCAATGGGATGACAATCAGGTGTGAGTGGACACCCTGTGTTATTTAAAGAACAGGGATCTATCAAAGTCTGCTCTTCACAACACATGTCTGTGGAAGTGTATCATGGCATGAACAAAGAAGATTTCTGAGGAGCTCAGAAAAAGAGTTGTTGATGTTCATTAGGCTGGAAAAGGTTACAAAACCATCTCTAAAGAGTTTGGACTCCACCAATCCACAGTCAGACAGATTGTGTACAAATGGAGAAAATTCAAGACCATTGTTACCCTCCCCAGGAGTGGTTGACCAACAAAGATCACTCCAAGAGCAAGGCGTGTAATAGTCGGTGAGGTCACAAAGGACCCCAGGGTAACTTCTAAGCAACTGAAGGCCTCTCCCACATTGGCTAATGTTCATGTTCATGAGTCCACCATCAAGAGAACACTGAACAACAATAGTGTGCATGGCAGGGTTGCAAGGAGAAAGCTACTGCTCTCCAAAAAAAATATTGCTGCTCGCCTGCAGTTTGCTAAAGATCACGTGGACAAACCAGAAGGTTATTGGAAGAATGTTTTGTGGACAGATGAGACCAAAATAGAACTTTTTGGTTTAAATGAAAAGCGTTATGTTTGGCTACAGGAAAACACTGCATTCCAGCATAACAACCTTATCTCCTCTGTGAAACATGGTGGTGGTAGTATCATGGTTTGGGCCTGTTTTGCTGCATCTGGGCCAGGACGGCTTGCCTTCATTGATGGAACAATGAATTCTGAATTATATCAGAGAATTCTAAAGGAAAATGTCAGGACCTCAGTCCATGAACTGAATCTCAAGAGAAGGTTGGTCATGCAGCAAGACAACGACCCTAAGCACACAAGTCATTCTACCAAAGAGTGGTTAAAGAAGAATAAAGTTAATGTTTTGGAATGGCCAAGTCAAAGTCCTGACCTTAATCCAATCGAAATGTTGTGGAAGGACCTGAAGCGAGCAGTTAATGTGAGGAAACCCACCAACATCCCAGAGTTGAAGCTGTTCTGTACAGAGGAATGGGCTAAAATTCCTCCAAGCCGGTGTGCAGGAATGATCAAAAGTTACCGGAAACGTTTAGTTGCAGTTATTGCTGCAAAGGGGGGGTCACACCAAATACTGAAAGCAAAGGTTCACATACTTTTGCCACTCACAAATATGTAATATTCGATCATTTTCCTTAATAAATAAATGACCAAGTATAATATTTTTGTCTCATTTGTTTAACTGGTTTCTCTTTATCTATTTCAGGACTTGAGTGAAAATCTAATGATGTTTTAGGTCATATTTATGCAGAAATATAGAAAATTCTAAAGTTCACAAACTTTCAAGCACAACTGTACTTGGTCAAATAAGAAGGTGGCATATTGGTATTGGGTCGATACTGATGCCATCCTTGAAACCATGTAGAGTTTCCACATTTTTCATGTGTCTTTATAGATTTTCTTCTGGATATTAGAGCTTTCCTCCTGCATCTTGAAGATGGACATGTTAGGTAAATTGACAACAGTAACCTGGTCCAACACAAGTCAGTGTGAATATAAGTTAGTGTGACTGTGAATGGCAGCATAATGTGGTGCTACAATTGAATAGTATGTCGTCCAGAAAGGGTCCTCATCTTGTGCCTAGTGATGTTCTCTATGATACTGAATATTATAAGCAAATTAGAAAATTATTGGATGGATGGACAAAACTAATGGTCAATGTGAATTACATTTCTTGTACAGTTTAGGGTGGCTGAGAACACAAATATACAAAACTTACATTTAGTAATGTACATGTACATGTAAATGTGGCCCCTTTCTTAGAATTTTTGTTTGAAAATTACCTGGAACCTGGCTGTCAATCTTGTTCTGTTTCCCAGTTGTTTCTGACTACTTGTTGAAAAGCAACATTACCGGAGCTTTTTTCCCATGTTCAGATGTTCCCTAATAGCATAATATAATTGCCTTTGCAAACATCTGTTTCTGCAAATCAGTAAAACAACTTTTTAATACAAAGTAGATATTCATTAGGATAGCCTTAATTTCTAATATAAATTCATGCTTTTGACCCCGTTTTAGATATCCCACTTATATACTTTTGGGTTTCTTGGTAAATTTGTGTTCACAGCATAGTGTGAGCATTAATTGCTATCTTGTAGGCACTTCTTGCACATCCCTCCTAGTCTGAACTAGAGCTGTTAAAATCAGTGCCACAATTTTAATTATATGGAGAGTCAGTTTCTGTCAGGAAAAACTTAGGCAATGTTCATAGCTTATACTGTTATTAAAACTGAAATTGGAGTAGCACATCAGATTTGTGATTATTGGATTCAAGACCTACAATTCATAGCTGAAACTGTCCACTTTGCTCTGTTGGTCTTTAAGAATATGTGCACCTGGAACATCCCATTTATCTTTTACTCTTTACTTTCAAGATGGATTTTAAAATCAGAGTACAGTGGAACCTCAGGTCACAACTGTAATTCGTTCCAAAACTCCATTATACCAGAGAATGCACAGCGTAATAGTAAACTAAATGTAAAAACATTGAATAATACTGAGAAAACCTTGAACAACAGAGAAAACTAACACTGCAAGAGTTTGCGCTATAGTGCTACGAACTGCTCACTAAAAACACTTTTTTTAATGACTTTTAAGCACAGGGAAAAAATGATAATTTGAAAAATCCGTAATTTAATAAACCACCAAGAAAAGTAACATTGCAACAATGCACGCTATGAACCGACCGCTGTAAACAGAAGTGAAGTGGAGGTTAAAATCCAATAGAAAAAAGTCTTGATTAAATACAATGAGGTTAAAACAATGCTTGAATCTATCTCTTTAAAAACAAGCCCAGTGCATTCTTTAGCTGCGTTCTCGGCCTTATGCGGCCACCCCTCTCTTTCTCTCTTGCTCTCTCTCTCTCGCTCGCTGCATAGGGAATGCACAGGGAGAGACTGAACACGTGCGGAAATCATTGGCGTGCACTAACCGAAAGGGAAACTGGCTTGTTCGTATACTGAGTGTGTGGTCGTGAACAGATGCAAAAGTCTGGCAAACCTTTTTGGTCGTAACCCAATTTGTACGTTCAGAGACATTCATGAACCGAGGTTCCACTATATAACATATCTCAAATAAAAGTGATAAGGCCAAAGTTTAATTTTACTGGATCCATTTTTACAAGTCTTGATGTATATCCCCTATACATAGGGTAAGACTCTTATCCCCTAGTTGGTTGGAGTACTATGCTGCTCCAGAGATGTTTATGAAAGGGGTTACTGTTTTCCTGATCTAAAGTGATTTTGCTGGAGAACCAGTGTAATAAAAATAACTATTAATAGTTTAGGTAACATATACAGCATGTGGAATTGAGAAGGATAACAAACATCCTTCCTAGATTCGGGAGAGACGGTGGTACCACTTCACAACTGCTTGTATGTTAGTGTCATAACTGGCGCCAACTGCTTCATACATAAGCCTCTATTAAGTGCTGAGTTCTTCATCATCATTTGGCATGTTTCATTGAAGCATACACTGACTATTATGAAATTATATTATTATGAAATTCTCAGGTTTCCTATGACTTGCCTAGGCAGAGTACATTAGTAAATTTTTCATGATCAACAAAAATATAGTGAAGGCATTAAGCCCTTAAAAGTATTCAAGACATTTATGCTGAGAGTAGTGAGATTTTGCACAACTGTGCTGTAAAGAACAAATTTTAATGTGTGTCTTAGGGCTTAGCCTTTGTAAAGATTCAGCTTGATCAGGTGAATAAAATTTATAAGCACTGTATGCTACTGCAAAGGTTCACACGCGAAGTTGCTTGTTCAGTCATTAAAAGTCAGTATTAAAATGATAGGTAATTTTAGGTTCAACGTATTTTCTTATTTTAAAGGAAACTTGCACATGTTGCATTCTCTGTGCTCTGAGACTACCTAGTAACTTAACTATAGATTTAAGATAAAGGTAAGATGTAAAATGATGTTATATAAAAAAACACAATAATAATGGATTTTCCCCGTAATGGTAATCAAGCACAATGTACTTTACACAGTATTCATCTATTCTGGTCCATTCATCTGTGTATGCAGTTGCAAAAAGGAGACATTTGGTCCAGTAGCTGGGGACCTGCACATAGTCTGCCTTTAAATGTCACAAAGTTAACTATGTGTACTAGCTGACATGCAGTTCAGGAGGTTGGGAAACAGTCAATGTAGGCTCTTGGGTGAAAATGGAAATGGAAATAACTTCTTGAAAACAGAAGAAATTTGAGATGACATAAAAATACACAGTTTATCAAAGTTTTGGGCATTTTGTCTTTATTTTTAGGAAAGTCATCTTTCAGGAAACTAATTTATTTCTTTTTTTATTTCCTTTATGTTGTTGAACCAATAGAAATGTCACATGTTCTCACAATAATTTACCTGCTCTTTGCATATTGTCCAAATGAGTTTTCTTAATTAGTAAATGTTCTTCTTTGGAGTCTTTGCAGTTACAAAAATAAGTACCGGGGCCTCACACTATAACAAGGCATAAGCACAAAAGCGGGAATGTGCGTACGCACAGAAAAATACATCCATCCATCCATTTTCCAACCCGCTGAATCCAAACACAGGGTCATGGGGGTCTGCTGGAGCCAATCCCAGCCAACACAGGGCACAAGGCAGGAATCCAATCCCGGGCAGGGTGCCAACCCTCCGCAGCACAGAAAAATCCAGATGCATAAATCTGTGCTTTCACCAACTTCCACGTTCTTCCACTACCTAAATCCCTATCAGCGTGAAAAGTAACGCACGCGCCTGCTGTCCCGCCCCAACTCCTCCCAGAATTACGCCTCTTTAAATATGCAAATCAATATAAATAGCCCTTAAGCTCAGCCTTCTGTGAAAAGACAATTGGAAAAGAACGGGGGAAAATAGAAGAATTTCAGCGAATACCAAGTGGAGGCAAGGAAAAATGTACTATTTGTTGGTTTAAACAGTGGTATAAACAACAAAAGGAAGTTGATTGAGTGACAAAGTGTCAGAGAAACTTGAAAGCTCAAGTTCACAAAGTCTCACAGTGCCTGAAATAAAAAAGAAGTTGTCAGATATCAAAGTCACCGTGAAAAGGCGAGTCATTGCCCACTGTCTGAGTGTCATAAGAAAGCTTATTAGGGTACTGACAAAAAAAATAGGCACACAGTGGGGAAAAAAGCTTGAAATGTCAACTTTAATCTCAAAATTTCCACTTTAATCACGTAGTTTATTTTGTCATTAAAGTAGAACATCATAAACTTCATCTTAAAATCTTACTAGTTTCTCAAATCCCATCATAACTAAAGTAGCACGTTAAATGCTTTGTTTTGTATTTGATCTTCTATGTGCTGTATGTGTGTGAATCACTACGTGCTTCCGGGCATTCTCTTCCTCTGACAGGACACAGAATCCATTACAATCATGATTTTACAGCTCCCTGAATAATTCAAATATTGAGAAGTATGCATGATATCATTTTCATGATGATAGGAGTTAAAGCATGTTATTAAACTTGGGAACACGGTGGCGCAGTGATTGTTCATGTCTCACGCAAGATGCTTGCTGCGCCATGCACAACCTTCGATGAAATACTTTATTGTAGCAGTACTGTCTCTTTCAAATGTACTAACCTCCAATTCCTGTCCTTACTTTTCTTTCTTCAAATACCCAATCGCTACACAATCAGCTGTGTAAAAGACGATAAGCCATCTGTAAGCTTAGAATGGAGATTCTTCAAAACTTTTAAGAAACATTAAAATATCTTCGCAGTACGTGTTTAACTATTCTATCCATCTATCCTTCCAGTGTCGTGCCAGCACAAGCAAGAATACAGCGCAAGGTAGGAACAATCCGTGCTTGCACTGCGGCACCGTGTCCTGGCATGTTTAATTATTAACAATATAGATTATTTCAATGAAGTTAAAGTTTTATCTGTATAATATAAACATATTTTGCTGCATTTCATCTTAAAAATGATATCGTCATCATATGTAAATACTTGCTTTATAAAGTGGCTCAGGTTGTGCAATATTATAACTGTTGTGCAAGTTTACAGTGAGGTAATTGTACTTATAAGTACAAACAGTTCTACAAGGAGCACTTAATGGACTGATTGAGTACGTTTAGAGTTCTTGGGATGAAACTGTTTCTGAACTGCGAGGTCCTTACAAGAAAGGCTTTGAAACGTTTGCCATGTGAGAGGAGTTCAATAGACAACATAGCTGAGGCAGCATGTGCTTAATGCTGTATACCGATAATTCTCTTTCTCAGCTTCTGTAGATCATTTGATTCCCCACTCAAATACAGTGATATAAATACTCTGAGTGGTGCAGTGAGAGTAATATGGAAAAAGATGATCCGCTGTGGCAACCCCTAACGGGAGCAGCTGAAAGAAGAAGAAGAAGAAGGTGCAGTGACAGTAACAATGCTAAAGCAGTTATGGTAGTTAGAATAGTTTGATCATTCAGTGGACCATTACATTGTTACTGGTTAATTACAATCAGATGCATTAAACTAATAAACAATATGCGGTTAATTTCAGTGTACAGTAATCCCTCGCTATATCGCGCTTCGACTTTCGCGGCTTCACTCTATCGCGGATTTTATATGAAAGCATAACTAAATATATAACGCGGATTTTTCGCTGCTTCGCGGGTTCTGCGGACAATGTGTCTTTTTACTTCCTGTATATGCTTCCTCAGTTGGTTTGCCCAGTTGATTTCATACAAGGGACGCTATTGGCAAATGGCTGAGAAGCTAACCAATCAGAGCACGCAGTTAAGTTCTCCTGACTGAGAAGCTAACCAATCAGAGCACGCAGGAGCTATGCAGTGTTAACCAGGAAGTCTCATCTCGCTCATTCAGCATCAACGTGCTTCGCTGTGTAAAGAGTTGTGCTCTTTAGTGTTTATCTTTGTGCATAGTCAAGCCCTTCATTATGGCTCCAAAACAATCTGCTACTGCTTCAGGTGCCGTGCCCAAGTGCAAGAAGAAGATGTTAACGATTGCCGAAAAGGTAAACGTTTTGGATTTGTTGAAGGCTACGATTCTTTTTATTTAAAAAGTAGGAAAGGAATATAAGATCTACGGCTGCAGCGTCCTTTTAACCGGGGTGCAAAACGAGTTGCAAGTGGATGTAATAAGGCAGTAGTCTGGATGGAATCTGCTTTAGGGATTTGGATTGAAGACTGCCAGAAGAAGAACAACGGCAGTGCTACACAATCGCCTGAAGTGGCTCCTTTACAAGGGCTGTAACGCTCTCCTTTGTTGTGCAGTAAAATTAAACTCATTGTTATCGGACAAGTCATCGTGTCATTGTTGGTGAGTAACCATAAATAATTAATACATTTACTGTATACTATTTTTCTTGCAATGTACGTATTTATTGCTGGTGACCTGTCTATCGTAATGGCTGTAACATATGTGATATCGGAGACACTCAATATCTTTAAAATAATATTTAGGTTTTACTGTATATAAACAGTGTGTGTTTATATACATAATTTCAATGAATCTTACCTAATATCTAAGAGAATACAAAGGGATTATGCTGTATAACGCTGCGGGGAATATTTATAAACAGTGCGGGAGAGTTTATAAGGGCTTAAAATATATAAAAATAACCATACAAACATATGGTTTCTACTTCGCGGATTTTCACCTATCGCGGGGGTGTCTGGAACGCAACCCCCGCGATGGAGGAGGGATTACTGTATTTATAAAGCCATGTCAGGGATGTGGGTCTGAAAAAGAATGGGGAACCACACAGAAACAGTAGCACTGCTTTGACGCTGGGTGCTGCCAGTCTGCAAAACCGAGAGGAGAACTTGCATACACCAGGATATGAACTACCATGGAAATGTGCCTGGCTTTACGCCAAGTTTAGGTTTTATACATCGTGATTTCAGTGTGGAAACATTCTTACACAACATTTTTGTGCGTACGCACCATTTATACATAAGCCCCCAGATGCTGAATTGCATCCTGTAAAAACCAGTATGCCAAATTATATGAACTTAATGTAAAGAATCTTGCCATTGTTCTTTTTAAGAGGCTATTTGCACACTCTATCCTTGTGGAAGTTTATTTTTGCCATGAAAAAAGTTTTATTTTATATTATTTCACAATTGTGATTGTGTTATTTCATTAAAGTAGTGTATTATTCTTCAGATATATGATTTCCTTGCAATTGTTAAAATTGCCCACATGTGCATTTCTCTTCCACAGCAAGTAGAAAAATATTCTGTATGAGTGTTGTGGCTTATAACAGAAGTCTATAAAAAGTGTTTTAGTTTATTATAGATAACATTTAGATACAGAGCCAGATTTAATTTGTGCCTTGTTCAGTGTTTGTGTTTCTGTGGATTAAATGCTAAAGGTGTGTGTGTGAGACTGTGACTATTAATAAATAGGGCTGTAGCACTCAAGTATAGTGCTTAGACATTTTTTTGCTGTTTTTAACTTTTTGATATCTGTACTCAAACATGTCCTGGTCTTGCCCATTGTTGGTCTCTCCAAATATGGTCTTTGGTCCTTGGTCTTTGTTTTTACAAACTACAGTGGTACCTCGGTATACGTCCTTAATCTGTTCCAGATTACTTGATTTATACCAAACAGGACGTATACCAAATGAATTTTTCCCATAAGAAATAAAGGGAAAATGATTAATCCGTTCCCATGAAAAAATATCCTATTGTTATTGGCATATTATATATTGATGGGGTTGTATAAAATAATTTAAACACTGCCTAATACTAAAATACATAAATACAAAAGCAATTCGATGAAATAAATGAAAATTTAACCTCACCTTACTTTTAAATAACGTCTTTGCTTTTCACAATCGTAGATACCGTCGTATCCTGGACCTGGATACGCATGCCAACTTCATACTTTTCAACAATCAATTCAAATATACGCGAAAAAAAAACAAAATCACGTGAAAATTCACAGAGTTATAGCGCATACTAATGCTCATGGGCAGTTGTGGCTTTGTCTTGAGAGAGGTAAACAAGGGTAGCGCGCGGGTTGTTCATTGAATGCTAGCAACTGGTGTACTGATGCTCGTGGGCAGTCGTGGCTTTGCCTCGAGGGAGGTAAACAAGGGTAGCACGCAGGTTGTTCACTGAATGCTAGCAACTGCCGTACTGATGCTTATGGGTAGTCGTGGCTTTGTCTCGAGAGAGGTAAACAAGGGTAGCGTGCGGTGTTCCAGCACACGAGTCGTATTCCAAACAAAGGTCGTATACCAAGCAAAATTTTTCACGCCCAAACAGAATGTATACCAAGTTGGACTTATTCCAAAGCGGACGTATACCAAGGTACCACTGTACATTACATTCATGATATTACAGCTCTGTGAAGATTGTCAAATACTAAGATGTATACTTGATATCATTTTCATGATGAAATGCATTAAAGCATCTGTTAAACATGGGGGCATGTTGGTGCAGCGGAAGCAATGATCCGGCGCCTTTTGAGGGATTGTTTTTGCTTCCCCCATGCTTGACCCTCAATGAAATAATTTATTGCAGCAGTACTATATCTGTCAAACATACCAACCCTCAGTTCCTGTCCTTCCATTTTCTTTCTCCACATAACCAACCACCACAATATAAGCTCTTGTGGCAAGCGGCTGGGGGTGGCATCCAGCCGGGATGCCCAGAAAGACCGGAGTAGGGATTATGCCTCCTCCAGACCACGAGGGGGCGACCGCCCTGGTGGCTTTGGGGACCACGGGAAAGGAGCATGGTGGATCAACCCTATAGGGGCCCGTGGTCACCGCCAGGGGGCGCCCAGTTGCCTGAGGAGCCCTGGCCCTCAGCATTTCCACCACACTCGGAAGTGCTGGGGGGAAGAAGACCAGGGACACCCGGAGTGCTTCCGGGTGCACAGCCGGCACTTCTGCCACACCAGGGAGTGCCGGCAGGAGCTCATTGGAAGGCACCTGGAACAAGTCTTGGTTGGTTTTAAAGGGGCCGCCTCCCTCCATTCAATGGCTGGAGTTGGGTGGAAGAAGGGCAGAGCTCGGAGGAGAGGAGAGGAGAGGAGTGGAGGCAGACCTGAAGAGAGAGGCATTGGATAGGGGCCTGGATTTTAAGGGTGTTTGGTATGGGGTACTGGGTTGTGTGTGCACTGTAAATAGTATAAATATAATTAAACGTGTGTTGGTGCTTGAACCATCGGTCTCCGCCTGTCTGTGTCTGGGCAGGCTTCCACTCTCTGTAATAAATGTAAAACCAGCTGTAAGCTTAAAACACCAATTCTTCAAAACTTTTAAGGAACATTGAAAAATCTCTGTAATAAACATTTAATTATGCCATCCATCTACCGTATCCATCCAGGGTCATGCCAGTCCCAGCAAGCATATAGCATGAGGCAGGAACAATCTCTGGACAGGCACCAGCTCATTGCTACCACAGCACCACCATGCAGGTGTAGTACAGATAGTGCAAATGGTTCATAAAGAGGCCCGGGTTGTGCAGTATTACAGTTGTAATGCAAGTTTACAGTGAGGTAAAAACAGTTCTACCTGAAGCACTTGATGGACTTATTGAGTGCGTTTATAACTCTTGTGATGAAACTGAATTGTTTGCTGGATGGGAGAAGTTCAAATAGATTTTGTGCATGGCTGAGTGGAATTCATGCAGATGCTGGTGGCTTTCCAGAGGCAGCATGTGCTATAAATGTCCTCCAGGGCTTTCCGATCAGCTGCTGTATAGCTGTGATTCCACACACAGATACAATGTGTTAAAATACTGTGAGTGGTACATCAGTGTAACAATGCTAAAGCAGCTATGGTATTTGGAAAAGTCTGGCCATTGCATGCACCATTATATTGTTACAGAGTGATTATAATGAAGTGCCTTAAATTTGCAAACGATATGCAGTTATTTTCGAAATATTTGATAAATCCCATGTCATTGACGTGAAATTGAAAAAAGGAAGTCCACACAGAAACAGAAGCACTGCTTTGACACTGGGTGCCGCCAGTTTACAAAACCAAGCACAAACTTGCATACGCCAAGTTTAGTTTTTATACATCTCAAAGTGTGCGTGGAAACGAGCATATGCAACATTTTTGGGTGTATGCACCATTTATACATGAGGCCCTAGGTCATTTCATTCACAGAAATTCTCAGATGATTCTGCAGTCATTTAGAATACATTTTTTTTGGTGCAAAGAGAATTGTCTGCACCTTAATATCAGCAAAACCAAGTGTGACCACACAAGGGCGCAAGAGAGCCCCAAACCACATAACCAGTAATACAGCACACATTAACAGAATAAAATAATGGATTTTTATTCTCCTTCCAGGCACTTTTCCCCAATCCTCTCTGAACAACAGTTCTTCCTCCTTCTCTGCCTCCATTAAGTTTCACCCACTGCCTCCCGACTCAAACTCATCTATGTGTGGCAGCAGGCTTCTTTTTATGCTAGACCCGGGAATGCTTCCGATACCATTCTGTCTTTTCCAGGAAGCACTTCCAGGTCATAGACAAAGTAGGATGGTCCCTCCTCAACATTGCCCTCTTCTGATCCCAAGGAACCCCTACAGAGCTGCCGGACTCCATTTCCCTAGCACACTTAAAATTGTCTTGACTGGGTTCTCAAACAAGGACCTCTGCCACCTAATGCATGGGGGATGGAGCCACTGCCTAGTTCCAGCTTCCATTGATCCATTTGTTATTTTATACTAACTGGGCACAGAGTTATCTTTCTGCCCTGCCAGCCAGTCCATCATTTGTTCCCCTCAGGACTCCCATTCCGGTTAATGGTACATCCTCTGATCTGGCTTGGATGCCCGTTCTCCTTCTGCAAAAGTAACTGGTTATAGACATTCTCTGTACCTAAGAGCCTATGCGTCCAGTCTCTATTCAGGGAGAGGATGTTGAGGTGGTCCACTCGTACAAGTACTTGGCATTTCACATCAATGACAGGTTGCACTGGTCTCGGAACACAGAGGAATTATATAAGAAAGGGAAGAGCAGGTTATTCCATAGCAGACTGCATTCCTTTAATGTGGAAAGAGAGACTCTTCACATCTTCTACAACTGTGATGACCCGCAATTTTCTATGCTGTGATGTGCTAGGCTGGAAACATCACTTCAAGAGAGGCCCACTGAATTAACAAGCTAATAGGTAATAAATAGCAAAGGAGAGAATTAAATCAAAACTGAGTGTCAATGCTGCACATCGTCTCTCTGACATACTAACACTGAGTACTTTCAGCAGTCAATTTATTCAGCTAAAGTGTGTCAAGAAATGTCACCTGGGCTACTTAATACCAACAGTTATATATGCCTGTATAATGCCTCACTGTGACAGTGACAGCCAAGTTTCCTTTGTTTACTTTCTTTTTAAAATTTTCTTCCAATTTATGTACTTATTTATTTAAAGAGCTTCTGTAAAACGCCAAATTTATTCTTGGGGGCGAATAAAGTTCTAAAGTGGATATCTGTGGGTGTGATCATTTTATACTAAATATGTACTGAACAAGTTACATTTATTCACAGCTATGTCAGTATTAGCAAAGGTGACTTTTAAAATTGCTGATTTTGCTTGAAGGTTAATTTTGACTGTATTTTTTCAGTAAGTATTAATCTAATGGAGTAATGTCAGGAATGTTTTGGGAGTATTCTGTCATTGCTTGGGTGTTTTAAAAGTGAGAGTAGCAGCATGTGGACATCTTATTATAACCTGGTTTAGAATTTATCTTCTAATCTCTTTCCTGGTAATGTTCAAGAGTGAATTCCTTGTTTGTTTGTTTTTGTTTGATACTTGTAAAATGGATGAGTAACTTTGATTTCAAAATAGGTTAAAGTTGTTACTTTGTAACAGGCAAGTTAATGATGTGTAAAATAACAGCTTCTACACTGCTGATACAATTCCTTTAAAATAACCAGTGGAATCTATTATAAATATAAAACATGATAGTGTACATATATGTTTTAATGTTTTAAAGAAATTATGGACACATCCTTGAGAGCAATCAAATATGATAACATATTTACTTTAAAAATCATTTATAGAATATTTATGCTATCAATTATTACCTGTTCTTTCTTAAGACTAAATTAGATGAAACAACAAAACATGTTTTTATTAGAAAGCACATAATAGATTATATATTACATTGGATGACCCTGTTTGCAAGTCAGGTTTAGTAGAAGAAGATGTTTTTTAATTTATTTTGTTGTTCTTTTGGTTATAATGCTGGACTTGTTTAATGTATTCTTTTGTATCTCTTTTAAGTATAAAAAAGGTGTACTACTTACTGCATACAGTTATGTTTTCAATTGTGTACTGCTCTGGAAGCCACTAGACCTATAGCTATTATATCACAGTAATCAATCTAAGTTGAATTATATGTACAGAAAACACTATTATAAAATGTTTAACAAGCATTACAAGGGTGTATGAATCTGAGCGAAACGAGTTCACATATAATAGGATGTTAATGGACAGACAGAAGAAACAGGTGACAAATTGACAATATCCAGAAAAATATTTTAAGGCTGTCTACCCATTATAACAAACAGAACTACATTTTCCAATGCTGGTCAAATCCTGTTATAGTGAATACTGAAGTAATACAATTTTCAGAATAATGAATAATTTTTGTTGGCTCAAACAAATGTTCATACAACTTCATGTTAAACAAACGTTTTTTTGACCAAAATTGCCAATGAAGATAATAATGCAATGTAAAAAATATTTAAAGCTGCACATATACTTTCAGCGTCAAGTCTCAGGAAACCTTCCAACAGGCTATTGCAAAAAATAGAGGCAGTCTGTTGCTTAATTTCCAGTCTTGGTCCAGTTTGTGCGACATCATACATACAGATGAACTCTGAATCAGTGCTCCACCTAGAGTCTGCATGGTAGTTGTGTTGTGTGTGGTTACTGTACTGTTCGAGTTTCATAGAGGTTCTCGAAGTTTCTTTGAGTTGATCAAAAAAGTGAGAAATGGCAACAGTTTACACTGAAAGAAAAATGAACAATCCTGGGAAAAAATGATTCCAGAAAAAAGAAAATAATGACCAGTATTTCTATTAAAAAATGTTACATCTAACATCTCGTTTTCATTCTATATTCATACTTGTATTTCTATTGGAAAGAATGTTTACATCTAACGTCTCATTTTCATTCTGTATTCATACTTGTATTTACAGCTAATATTTCATTTTCAAGTAAAACATTTTTTGCATTTTAAGAGGCACTGTTTTTTTGACAAGTATTGTCAATCTTGGGTCACAGAGTTATACGAGAGACAGGAATGGTTGAGTCCTGGTTTTCAAGGAAAATACAGTTACTTTATTACTGTATAGAGTAGGCAGGTACAGTCTTTAGAATTCAATCAGCACTCACGCACATGAGTTAGGAACTATGACATGGCTAAGCTTCCTGCTATAGCTCCCATCTTCTTAGCATAAGAACGCCAGCGGCTTGGAATCACTTCTGTGGTAGACATGATCTGGAGAAGAGAGATCAGGAGAGTGCAAGGAAGAGCAGGTGAAAATGTTAAATGTTCTAAACATTATGCAACGAGCATGTTACCAGCCTGATCCTGCACAGGACGACCAATTACTTTACCCGTGATTTATTGTTTACCATATGCAGCAGTGCAGCTGCGGAGATGTCCTTGTGCTGGTGCCATTAGAGATAGGGCAACCTTGGTCACAATATTATGTGTATTTTCCCCATATTCATTATAACAAAATTTACATTACAGCAAAATATTTTTATGGTCCCATGAGTTTCATTACACTTATATTTTGAATTGATTTTAATGGCATAGATTTTCCAAATTTAGAGAGAAATGAAAATCTGTGAAGACAAGAATTTTAAGTAGAGTTCAAAATAATTTGTTTATTTATAATTTTATTTAAAGGAATGCTCCACCCAAAAATCATTCTTTTTTCTGTTGCTTGCCCTGTGTTGTTTTTAGGGATAGTCAAGAAAAATTTTTAATTTGATGTTTTTATGAAGAACAGAGATAATACAGTTCCTAATATACTGGGCCTAAATGAAGACCAATGCTGAATATAATAATCAGTATCAAAATATTCACCAAAAAATCAAGCAAAAGTTTTGCAATTAACGAGTCCATCTACATGAAAATAAAAGCTTAAAACCATTAAGCACATAACATTATTGTTTTTCCTGTAACTTCAGTTTTGCAGTTATTAGAGTTAAAATTCATGCATTTGCAATTACATTTTCTCCATATTACCTGTAAGACACATGGTCCAAAGCAATAGGCAATAGAGCGACAAGTGACAAGTATGTCTTAACCTCCAGGAATACAATGTAAATGTGGTTAGTCCCGAGTAGTACTTGGGTTAACCGATTTTGATGGGGTTTGGAATATTAAGCCCAAATATTGCTCAAGATAGTATTTTGTAGTTGAAATAACATTGTATCTATTGTAACACATCAATTTTCATGAGTGGGGTACAGCCTTCAACCAAAACACAATGGCCGCCAGGAGGAGCTCTCCCGACAGCAGGATCGTGCCCCGAGTTCCAGCAGGGCCTCATGGACTATATAGTGTTTATACACAGCCCTGCTGGATAACCTGGGGGCCACCGGGAGTCGCTGTAGGGGGGCTCGTGGGCTCTTATGTGCCCTATAACCCGGGAGTACGTCACGGTCACATGACAGGAAGGAACGACGTGCTCCCGGGTTGAAGAAAAAAAGACTGTTTACCCTGACCCGGAAGGAATAATGAACTGTGGACTGATTGGGCAGGAACACCTCCGGGTCAGGGTGTATAAAAGGATTGTGGGGAAGCCCTGACACTGAGCTGAGCTGGGAGGTAGAGGGGCGAAGTGTCTGGGCGAGGAGGAGAGAATATTATTGTAGTATTTATTGAGTGTATGAGTAGTGTGGAGGGTGCTTTGTGCACGTTGTTGTTAATTAAAAAAGAAGTCTTGGACTTTTATCCAGTGTCTGGAGTCGTACCTGAGGGTTGGAGAGGTGGACAAGAGCCTCACTGTCACACATGTAAACGAGAAATTGTAAATCCAGTTTTAGAAAATCTAAACCATTAGCCGAATCAAACGAAAGTGATGACAATCTGAGTTGGTCAACAGATGTTGATATGATTAGTGAAACTGATGCATACGACACCATATATTTTTAACTTCCATGATATGTCTGTTGAATTCAGTCCCACGAAATTTTACTGTCGTGCAGGTAGCTCTGTGGCAAAAAAAGGCTAAATAATTTCGATAAAGTAGAAGGACAAGAAAGTCATTAGACCATAAGCACCATTCATAATTCAGAAACCTCCAATGTTCATTTCAGGAGAAATATGTAAGCCACTAAGCCTTGCACTGTGGTAGCCTACAGTAACATTCATGTGCAAGCAGCAGAAAAATATTATAAGAAAAGCGTTCAAAGAAACACTCTTCTACTGTCCTGATTATGATGTTGGGCTGTACATTAGTCACTGTTTCAAACATATCACACGAAGGACATGTGCATCAGTACAGCAGTTGACACTAGATATACCTTTCCTACTGCATTTACGTATGTTGGCATTTTAGTATTTACAGTACGTTTCTGTTACACATAAGAATATTTTGTCTTGTTGAAAAAAATGTAAACTTTTAAATTAAACGTTTAATTTTTCTGGGAGTAAACATAGCTCCCTGCAAGTAGCCCATTGAGCTTGGATTTAGAAGATGATCTAATTCAAAAGAGGTTGTGTGGCTAGACTAAGAAGAGAGTTGGAAAGTTTGAGAGATAAGAGTGAGAACATTCTTTTGTCACCGTGGTTTTGTTTGATGTGAAAAGGACCATCCCATTTGCTAGACAGCAGATAAAAACCAGTGTAAGCAGACCCCAGTTTATTTGCTTCAGAGCCATCTCTTTAACAATCCCTCTCTTGTGTCTTTTGTTAATGATATATAGTAAAACCTTGATTATCTGTCAGCGGTCGGGACGAATAAGAGAAAAGACGGATAACAGAACAGCTACTTTAAAAATGATATACAGTAGATTAGTTTAGTGAATGGTCGTATTTTTTTACAAAAACAAACTATATTAACAAAATATATTACTATCAAAATTAATTAATTAATGTAATATTGTAATGACCAGCGTAATAAGCAAATACAACTCAGAGGTACTGGAGTTTTCTACGTTTTACTTGGAGTCTTTATTCCGTAACAAATGGTGTTGCCTTATACTCCATTATCTGAGTTACAGAGCGCACCTCCAAAACAATAAAAGAAAGCTTTCCCTACCAGTAATTAGCTCCTGACACTAACATTCTGTCTTTTTCTATACCGCAAACACACCTGCTTATTGTCTCCCAATTTCCTACTCAAAACTTCTTCTGCTGCACCTTCCTTTTTCTCCAAACTTCTCCTGTCACTCATCATCTTAGTGGCGTGTCCGCCCCTCACAGAACAGAAGCCCTTCACAAGCTGCCTGCACGTCACAATATATTAACAACACATAATATAACAGAATTAAAAAAGAACATTACAATGTAGAAGGACATTCACATTAATACACAATAACATTACTCTCAGTGGTTTCCATTTTCGACACATTTTTTAATTTTGTCGGCATCACACTCTATATTGTTCTCTGTTGTTCTTCCTACTCCATGAACTAAAGCAATACTTGAAGTGCTTTTGCCGTTTCATAAACATTTAATAATTTCAGTTTTTTGTGACAATTCCAGCCCCATACGCCTATGTTTATTGCCCATAACAGTGTATAGTAGTTTAATTATAACAAAAGAGAAAAGCTGAAGGTATGTAACTGACACTGTGATTTCAAAATGTGGCGTGACATGTGGTGCTGAGAAAGAGCATTATGTGCTAGCAGAAGGGAGAGTTGTTCTGATGTGCAGAGCTCACAGAGTATCATGCAGCAGTAGTAATAGGTAGACACTGGCATGTGCAATGTTTTTGTTTTTTTTTTTGCCCTGAAGGTTAATTGAGTGACGGATAATCAAGGTTTTACTGTATTATTATTTTTTTACAGAGTTTTGACTGCTTTTTGATGCTGTTTGTTCTAGGGTAGGCTCACAGAATATACAATACACAGACATTAAAAGTGAGAAAGTACAAAAATTATCTACACTTTGTGTCCAGATGACTCTTACTTTTCTTTCTTGTCCCAGTGGCTGCAAAACCTTTCCTTATTTTCTATCCTTAAGGTGTCCTTATAGTAGCCTAGGGCTGACACTCAAACATTAAATGGTGTATTTGTTTGTGCTTTGAGCCAGTTTATAAACTTTGCTGGTATATACAGTATGTTTTAGCATTGGTATTTTACATACACTTTTTAAAAATATTTATCATTAAATTTTTTTGCAAAAATTGTAACAAAAAGAAAAACCTACATTTTAGGAGAGGGCTCTTCACTTACATGAAACTGTTTTTCATTATATTATTTCCACCCTTCTAAAAGCTTGAAAATGCACCTCTGCGTAGTCAAGCTGTAATTAAAAAGAATCCAATGAGATTTAGTGACTAGGTAAGTAGTGTTTACAGAATGAAATTGGGCAACGAAGATTTTCCATCAAGCGTCTTATGGTTTTGCAGATTATACCATTGTTGTGTCTAGATTGAGTTTTCCATTTCGTCACAGTCTGTCCTTCAAAGCAGTCATACAGGACATAGCTATTAAGCAGGCAAGGACTACTTAAATTCAAGACTGTCATATTTATACCAGAAAACTTTTGCCATTGAGCAGTAGAATTTGTGTTAGGCAGTTTCTTAAACTAACATGGGACTAAATATTCACATTTTGTATGGAGCTGAAAAATGTTTCGGAATCCAAGGTGAGTATGCCACTTTATCCATCTTCATGTCAGTTACATGTAAGATCAGCATTATATAGTGTTTTAGAATTAAACTAGGACCTCCAAGTATGAAAATATTTGCTTACCGAGCTTGTAATATTAATTGATATTATACACCATTTATGAAATGTTTTGAAAGCATGATTTCCTGTAAGACAGAGACATCTGGAAAGCAAAAGTTATTTTTTATCGGAACACTTCTGATGGATATTAATCCATTTGTGATTAAGTGGTTTGTGCTGTGGCACAGATCATGTGAATTGCTATGGAAATGAGCATGACTGCTGAACAGATGTTTGGTTAAAATTGAAAACTTATATTTTTTGACAAAGTGTACATAATTGTATCTATTATGTAATCATTTGAATCCTTTCTACCAAAGAAGTGACATAATGTATAATATGAAAGTGAATAAATGATTACAAGCTCATGTATCAGATCAAGAAAACTAAACATTAAGAATGCCAACAGTACTGCTGTATTCAGACATTCACAGTACATTTAATATTTAGATTAGTACAATATATTACAAAAAATAATATTTTCCAACTGTCTAAATCCAGTTAAATGTTTGTAGGTTCCAACAGCATCAGACACAAAACAGAAACTAACCCTGGACAGGGTGTCAGCTGAATGTAAAGCCCACTCACACACTCCTACATTGTCCAATTTACAATCACCATTTAACCTAATATTTATTTTTGGGATGTTTTAGTATACATAGATAACCCGGAGAAAAACTGACACAGACAAGTAGATATGGGATTTGATACTAAGATGCTGGATCTATAAGGCAGCAGCACTAACCACTGTATCATCATGCTGCCCTAGTACTAAATGTTCTTAGGTAAATGTGGTATGTAATGTATTTCTGTATTTTCAAAATATTTATTGGTGGAATGAAATTAAAAATTCATCCTTAAATTAGAGTTTTAGAATTTACCTTGTGTCACTGATTCTTAAAAGCAGTCATCTGAATAAAACTATTACTTGGCAGAAAAGCAGATGATGCACTGCTCAATTACAGTATTATGCAATTTTTGTAACATGTTGAAAGTATTATTAAAAGGATTATTTTACACAGATAAATAGGTACACATTAATTCTTATTTTCCATCCAGCTTTAGAGTATACAATTTTAAAGAAAAACAAATGTGATTTTTGTGTTAAAAAAATGAGGGAAAGGTGGCTTGATCACACTGAATGTGGTTTTTATAGGTCCTGCAACAGCATTACCCTTGGTGTGCTTATTTTTATAACAGCCATTGTTCATTTATCCTTTTTCCACATCAGCTTAGTCCTGTATGAACCTGTAGGCTTACTCACACTATTACATTTTTAACACTACAAAAGCATATTTGTTTATTAATTTACTTCATTATTTTTACACTCATTATCATTCAGTCACTGTCTGTGTCTGTATAGCAGTGAGAAGAACTTGGATATGATTTGATGTCTCTAGGTCAGTTAACCTTAGTAAACTTCATGAACAAATTTGGATAAATGAATGTGGGGATGTGCATGCCTGTTTGCTACAGTGAATTGGTGCTTCATCCACTAGCTGTGCAGTACAAGTTTCCATGTCCCTCCAGTTTCACTGCCCTCTTTCATCTATTATTCACAGTCACAGACTATCCTTACAACACTGTGAGCAAGGCATGGACCAACTCTTGAATGAGGCACCAGATCATTTAACTGTCTCCTCACAAAACACCCACAGGGGCAAATTTAGAATCACCAGTTAGACTTTCAACTATGTTTTTGAAAGAATGTGAAGGCCCTACATTTTCTGTGACTGGGCATGGGATTGTAACCTAGAATGCTGGATCTTTGTGGCAGCAGTACAAACCACTGCGCCATTCTAACACACACCTATCACTAATTTAGAGACACTAGTTAACCATTATGTGCATTTTTGTAATGTGGAAGGAAATCAGAGCATCAGGAGAAAACTCATTTGGACATGGGAAAGAACATGCTGACTTTTAGTACTTAAGCCTGGATTTAAGCTCTATATTCCGGCACAGTGAGAGATTAGTGGTAATCAATGCACTGAATTTAATTTATGTTTGGCTTTAGCTGTTATTCAGATTGGTTGAATGTTTATAAAATATTACATTGCTTCTTTTCAAAAGGATCGTGTTCAGGAATTGGCCCTGCAGTACAGTAAGTGGCTGATAAAGGTATCTGTTTAGGGTGCACATAGCTATATGTTTATAACTTAAATATAACTAACAATTGACTAATGCTGACTGTGGTTTCCAGGGTTTGAATTGTTGGTTTTTAGTGTCCCTCTGTTGTGTATCCTTTCCTGTAATAAAGAAAATATCTTGTTAATAGTGCCATTCCTTCTTTATAGGTACCTTCTTCTATCGTTAGAAGAAATTGTTTAAAGACAAGCTATATTTTTCCTTTGGCTTGAAATTTGTTGGTTTGAAATTTTTTGTACCATTGCATTTTTTTGTGCATTTGGGAGCATATGTTTGTCTTCACGCACATCAGCCTTCTGCTTTTTATTTAGAATTGTTTTTTAGGAGATTAGTTGTTAATGACCAGCAACAGGAATATAGCCCTAAGATTTAAAAAATTCTGTAAAAGAATATGACTCAAATATACCTTAAAAGAGAAAATCTCACAAAGCCTGGTAACATGCCTGCAGCAATACTTTATTTAATTGGGAAAGGGATAGGAATTAACTGATTAAGAATTATTGTTTGGATTTAGGGGAGCACTATGGCTAGGACTGCTGTCTGTTCAAATCCCAGCCCAGTCACTGTTAATGTGGAGTTTGCATGTTCTGTCCATATCTGTATAGGATTTCTCTTGTTGCTCTAGTTTTCTACCCACAATTCAAAGACATGCAGGTGAGGCTGATTGATTCATGCTTGGTCCCCATTATTGTTGGAACAGAGCTGAGATCCCTGTTAGTCAGGTAAGTGTGTTTAAAAAATGGAAGGATAGAAGGTTGTGTTGAAAACTGGAAAAAACTGTAAATCTTTTTCCCATCACTTTTGTAATGTTTCCTAAAATAACATGTTTTGTTTCTCTGTTTTTTTGGTAGACATGGGTTTTTGGTTAGATTAGCAAAGACTGTATTACCTGGGTTCGCTTCCCGGGTCCTCCCTGCGTGGAGTTTGCATGTTCTCCCTGTGTCTGCATGGGTTTCCTCCGGGTACTCCGGTTTCCTCCCACAGTCCAAAGACATGCAGGTTAAGTGCATTGGCGAATCTAAAATTGTCCCTAGTGTGTGCTTGGTGTGTGGGTGTGTTTGTGTGCGCCTTGTGGTGGGCTGGCGCCCTGCCCAGGGTTTGTTTCCTTTCTTGTGCCCTGTGTTAGCTGGGATTGACTTCAGCAGACCCCCATGACCCTGTAGTTAGGATATAGTGGGTTGGATAATGGATGGATGGATGGATGTGTTACCTGGTTGCTGAGGAACTAGAATGTAAATCATAAGGTTCAGAACCTGTAATTGCTTCACTGTATATACGCTTTAGAAGGTAACTTAATCTGATTTTCATGCATAGCTATGCTGTAAAGCATTTTAAGGTTTGTATTCATCATGAATGCTTTATTTAAAATAAAAATTGATTGTTTAAATAACTAGTGACCATTGTCCTGGAAGCACTGAACAGAAAGCAGGAAGTAGCCCTGCAGTAGTAAATCACAGGAACCAGTCACACACTGTCTCACTGAACCAATGTTAAACTACCAGTCAACTTAGTCTATGCATGCATGTATTGTGATGTGGGATTACTCCCCAAGTACCCAGCAGAAAACCTGTGCAGAAATGAAAGTGCAAACTCCAAGTAGGTGATGAATGGGATGGAATTTGAACTCACTGACATTAGATCTGGGCAGCATGGTTGTGCAGTGGTAGCGCTGCTAGGAGACCTGGGTTTGCTTCCTGGGTCCTCCCTGCGTGGATTTTGCATGTTCTCCCTGTGTCTGCGTGGGTTTCCTCCGGGTGCTCCGGTTTCCTCCCATTGTCCAAAGACATGCAGGTTAGGTGCATTGGCAATCCTAAATTGTCCCCAGTGTGTGCTTGGTGTGTGTGTGGGTGTGCCCTGTGTTGGGCTGGCATCCTGCCCGGGATTTGTTCCTGCTTTGCGCCCTGTGCTGACTGGGATTGGCTCCAGCAGACCCCTGTGACCCTGTGTTAGGATATAGTAGGATGGATAATGACTGAGTGACTGACTGACATTAGATCTATAAGGTGGCAGTGCTTCCCATTGGGACACTGTGCCACTCTAGAATAAGAATCAATATTTTTCCTGTTAGGGTTAGTATTACCTAGTATGTCTACTACAGAGCATGTGGAATGTCAAAAATGTGCTTTCTTAAAACAATCATTTTTTTCTGTGGAAAAAACAAGCTTCACCCTTTGGTTGGCATGAGAATCAGAGACCTTTGTTAAAAAGGACAATAGAATCCTTAGACCCAGTTCTGTCATGAAAATCCTGGTGTCTTTTTTTTATGGACATAACATGTAAAATAAGTACCTTAGTTAAACCACTCAGAATGTCTGCTTCAGTTGTTAATAATGGAATAAGCAGGCTAACAGTCACATTATACAGAATAGTATGTATAATTTATTTTTCAAAAGTTACATTTTTATTTCAAACACTGAATTTAATATAACTATAATACATTTTGTTGCATTCAGACTTTATTAAATTGTTGTTTAAAGTATGGCATGAACCATTATTTTTAGCCTAAGTTGTAGGTTTCTAAAATGCTGATGTCAACATTTTGAATTTTGTTAGTTTTCTATGTCTTTAAATTAAGAAATTTGCTTTTTAGAATTTGGAATTTTCAGAACAGTTCTAAATTTAGAGTACATTGGTAACACTTTATAAGCATATATTTCTTGCTTATAAACTTTTTAAAAATAAGGTAACTTGTATAGTATTTGCTTTGTTTAACAAGTCCTCTGGTTTTGTTTACCAATCTCACTATTGGGTCTGGAGTCAGCAGTTGATTTATGCTACCTGACTTTCAATTGCATTTAAAGCAACTGTTTGTATTTGTTCTTTATTCTGTTTGCTGCAGTTCTGCCTAGATTTGGTCTATTATATACATATACACTTTTCCATGTTTGAAAATTGACAAAGGAAAGGGAAGAACTTTTTACATCTTACAATCATGGTAAATCAATTAAATAAATTTGGCTAGACATTTGTTATGCCTTTCCGCATAAATAGAAGCAAACCCAGTGAGTCACTAGAACTACAATTGGAAATGTCTTATGTAGGATAAAGAGGAAAGTAGTGAATATAGAAGATAAAAAAGATGAAACATCAATCAACAAAATCAGACAAGGCTAATTTAAAAATATGACAAAAATAGAAAAGGCAGTTTTACTTATTAAGAACAAAAATACTACTTGTTGAATACACTAGACATCCTAGAAATCACGTAATGTGCTGCCGGCATAAGGCAGCTAGCCATGTTCTTTCAAGACAGAAATCATTCCCTCATTTAAAAATTTTAAATGTGCCATTCATAAGATTTATATTCTCAAGATGTAAGACAAATAGGTTCAGTAACTATTTTATTCCCAGCACTGTAATCCTTCTGTACTCTAAATTACATGTGTGGTGCGGACTCTGATGAACACTGAAGAATTACAGTGCAGCATGAAAAATTTATATTCTTATCTATCTGAATCATCCACCTTAATAAAATAATATGTGTCTGTAGGGTCTGACTGTGTGTCTGTCCAGTTGCTATGTCTCATGGTACATCACAACCATTAACACTGCTTTTATGAATCCCATACCAAATGACATATAACAGAAACATATGCATTGCTTGGTGCACTGCAAATGTTAATGCTGAGGTCTATGTAGATTACTTATATTTTATTCTATCTCAGACAGGTGGCACAGTTGTATAATTGGTCTATAACAATGTGTATCATTTAATGGGATGTTTGGGACATTGGACTTTAGGCATTAGTACAATATTAAAAAAGCATAATGCTGTATATATACTTATACAATGTGTGAATGTGTGTGTATGTGTATATATATATATTGTGGTCCCTCCAGGCTCCTCCAGACCGTGAGGGGGCGTCCGTCCTGGTTATGTTGGGGGCCTCGGGTAATGGGCTTGGAAGCCCAGCCCTGTAGGGACCCGTGGCCACCGCCAGGCGGCACCCCGATGCCGGTATATCCTGTGTGGTCCCCGGCCGGGACGCCCAGGAGGACCAGAGGAGGGCTTGTGCCTCCTCCAGACCGAGAGGGGGCGTCCGTCCTCGTTATGCTGGAGGCCTCGGGTAGAGGGCTTGAAAGCCCAGCCCTGTAGGGACCCGTGGCCCCCGCCAGGCGGCGCCCCAGTGCCTGATTATCCCGGGAGCCCAGCACTTCCGCCACACCAGGAAGTGCCGAGGGGAAGACGACAGGGGACACCCGGACGGCTTCCGGGTGCGCAGGCGGCACTTCCGCCACACGGGGGTGTGTCCGCGGGAGATTGCCGGGAAGCAGCTGGAGCCCATCCGGGTTCCTATAAAAGGGGCCGCCTCCCTCCAGTCATTAGTGGATGTTGGGTGGAAGTAGACAGAGCTGGAGAGAGGACGGGAGGCGGTCAAGAGAGAAAGGCATAAAGGACTGTGTGGCCTGGACAATTGGGGGATCGGTGCAAGAGGCACTGGGGTTTGTGCACGTGACTTTAATTTGTGTAAATAGTGTAAATAAACAGTGTGTGGTGAATTTAAGATGTCCGTCTGCCTGTGTCCGGGTCCAAGTTCACTATATATATATATACATATACATATATAATATAATATATATGTGTATACATATACAACTGAGGATGTGGAAATGCTCAGTATATAATTAAATGGACCCTGACCCACTGAGACAGAAACATGAGGCTCACTGCTAAAGATATATCATTTTACAGAAAGCAACATCTCTTTCAGTAAGGAATATTAGTTATAATTTGTTTGCCAGTATGTGGAAAAATGGTATGATCTTTTAAAAATATTTTAATTATTTTGAATTTGACAGTTTCATACATTGTTTTTTGTACTGGAAATATATTAATGGTTTCTTTTTTCTGATTGGGGTTTCACATTAGGATATTTGCTAATTGATCTTTGCTTCAACATAGCACATCACAAATCACATATACAAGCATCTATAGTTATAGCAAAACTAATAATCAGCAAACCATGCTAAACAACATTACAAAGGATGAGGAGTTAAAACATTTTAGACAACTGTATCACTTAAATGGCATTTTACATTTTTTGTATCTGTGGTCTATCAACATTTTTGTAACAATGCCAGCAAAGGTTAATAACATAATCAGTAATTAATTAAATGCTTCATGATTAGATGAGCCCTGGTCCACTTATATCTTTGATCCTGTAGAAACCATTTACTAATGGTTAAGCTTTTTACAGAAACATAATGTGTATCCTTTTCCCAGTATTGTACTTTTTACAAGAAAAAGAAAAATGGATTAAAACTTTCTGTTTTTGGCAAGAGATACTTAATTTAACACAATAATTAGACCTTTCAGAATTTTTTGTTAAAGGGGATCCATGCAGAGTTTGAGTTACATAACAACTAAATGAAGTTACAGGTCTTTTTGTAAAGAAAATGTAATAACAATGTTTCGCTATCTTAACTTAGTATTTCAACTACTTTTAGTTGTTGCCTGGATAGACTAATAGAAAGGCAGGCTCAGAAAAGGCTATGGGTAAACTAATATGTAAATGTCTCAAAATCTAAACCTCTCATTTCATTATCAGAAAGTTATCCAGACAGCCCTTCACATGATTTTTTAGCATTTAGAACATGTGTTTGTGAGGCTGATTTTATTTAAGGACTTGTAGAATAAATGGTGTTTAAAACCTGGAAAGCGTTTAAAATGCCTTATGCAAAAAGCAATTGCAGTTTATTTTATTTTGTTATTGTAGGAGGGTAATACAGTCATATTTTTTATGTTATTAAAATCAAGACATGCTTTTTTGATTTCTTATCTTTAAATTTATTAGGAATCTTATACCTTTTCCAATATTTTGATGTGCCCCACAGGCTGTCTATCAACAGCATCCAGAGACTCAATGGCCTATACTTTAAGTCCTATGCCTGGTGGACCCATTGGAACACAGTACTGTGTGACAAAGGTAGAGCTGTCTGTAAGTGGAGAGAATCTGCTTGACAGAGATGTCACATCTAAATCTGATCCATTCTGTGTTTTATTCCTGGAACTGAATGGCAAATGGGTTGAGGTAAGAAAGAAATGAGTATAAATTGACACTGATTCAGGTGTGATTAAAAATGTTGTCTCTCACCATCTCCCTCAGACTATATATTTATGTATTAGTTGTTTTTCTTTTCCTTAATAAAATGTTAGTGCTGGGAGACAGTATTGCCTGTTGGCTAAGAAAATGGGCTTTTCAATCTCTGACACACACTGCCACTAAACAAATCATGTAATCTTACATTCCCTCTGCTAAATAAAATAGAGTATAATGTACTATTGCACTGTACTTGTGCTCAGTAAAACTGTTCTGTATTTGTAAAGCTCCTTAGGATAGTATTCACTCTGGAAAGGTGCTGTTTAAAGCTATCTAAAGGGTGTTTGTGTGATAGGTTTTGAATTTATCCTTTAAACATATTTTACTATAGTATGACTTTATTATGAACATTTTGCCTGTTATTTTACCATTTTTTTGCAGGCATAATGGGCTATAGTGTGATGGTGTTATAATTGACTTTTTAAGAACTGAAGTTGAAATTGATCTGATTTAAATTACATACTAATTAAATTTATTCAGTTATTCCTTGTAGTAGTACTATAATAGTACTGCTGATAATGAGTCAATAGAATGCTTCAGTAAATTTCATTTACAGTTTACCCTTACCTGGGGACTCTATTTACTCATTTATTACTTTATATAAATTAATCTAGTTGATTGTTTGAGTGAATAAGTGTGACCTCAATAACTGCTCTCTTCCACATACTGAATGGTAGAGGGGGTAGCCTCTGAAGACTTTGAAGAAGCAAAAGTCAATGCTGGAAATAAATCACTGATTGACAGAATTCATTGTTACAGTCCAGATGCTAACCTACTAATAGTATATTTAAGGTGAAGGTTGCTATGTTGGTTTTCATATGAAAATTAGTGTAGCACTTTAAAGTATAATATTTCAAATGTACCCTTTTTTGTTACAAGCCAAGTAAGTTATTTTTGTGGTGAATATAGAAAGTGATTTATTTAAATAAAGAATTAATAACAATTGTTATTGTGAATTGTAAAATTAATATTATAGTAATATATAAATAAAAGCTGTTCTGAGGAAGTATAAAGGATGTGGTGAGGAGCTTATCAGTTTTTTACTTGTATGAGTTGTCTCCCTTTCTAAAAATCATCTACCTAATGTCTAGGACTGCTCTCTTCAAATTTCCGTCTTTTGTGTTTACTTTGGTTTCTGAGTGGATTAAATAGTAAACTTTTTTCATATGAGGTAAACTGTGAAATTATTTTCTCAATTTACATCAAAGATTAGTCACTGACTACCATTGTGATCCCGAACTAAGTTCTATCATCACAGTTTTGACATTTTCAATCTATACAGAATGCATTACTACGCTGGGCTGGCACCCTGCCCAGGTATTTGTTCCTGCTTTGTGCCCTGTGTTGGCTGGGATTAGCTCCAGCAGACCCCCGTGACCCTGTGTTAGGATATAGTGGGTTGGAGAATGACTGACTGACTGACAGAATGCATTAATCATTATAATTTTCTCTAACATACAGTATATTATGTTTACATTAGGAACAGAAGCAAATTAAACAATGTTAAGCTGTATAATTTAATGTTGTCTAGTGTTTTATCTGTGTTGTATTAGCTGTCATTATTATATGAAATATTCTTTTACTGTCTAACAATTTATAATGTAACGTGTTGTATGTTTCCTAAGTCATAGTTCACAATTTTCCTTCTGTTATTTTACAGATTGGAAGAACAGAAACTGCAATCAATAACCTAAACCCAGTTTTTGGTAGAAAATTTGTAATTGATTACCATTTCGAAGAAATTCAAAAACTAAAGTTTGCACTCTTTGACCAGGACAAGTCAAGCTCCCAGCTCTATGAGCATGATTTTCTAGGAGAGTTCACATGTACTCTGGGGGTGGTAAGTAAGATTTGTATTAGCAATATGCTTTATAGGCAGTGTTACATATGTGTGCATGGAAGGCAGCTGAAGGGCTCACAAAGGGATAATTCCATGCCAGACCAGGGAATGGTAGGGTGCACTAATCGTTCCTCATTTTCATTGACAGACCAACCACGGGAAATTTCGCCTGGACTTGAGGACGTCACTTCCATTTCCAGGCCTGATGATGACACTTCCAGTTCTGGGCCCGATGACGACACTTCTGGTTCCTGCCTGGCTGACATCACTTCCCCTGTCCGGCTTTAAAACCGCTATGTTTGCCTATTGTGGTTCTGTTGTTGAACTAAAGTCTATTGAGACAAGTCACGTGGAACCAATCTTTCATTTTGGCTGCCTGATTGAAGTATACGGGTGGCTGCCTTCAAACCTCTTTCGGTGTCTGTTCAATCATTGCACAGTGGCGTAGTCGAACTTCTACCTTAATAACTTCCTTGCCTGCTGACCCAGGGCTGCCCTACCTTTGCAAAGGTCTCTGCCCCCATACTCGGCCATTCGGGTAAGGTACACTCCCACCTGGACCCGGGAAGGCTGAAGTTCATTCTTCAGGTCCTGCTCCTGCTTCTTCTTGGAGGCGACCATCCTGCCGATTACGCCACTGTGAAATGATTGAAGAGACACAGAAAGAGGTTTAGGGGCAGCTACCCGTATACTTGAATCAGGCTGCCAAAATGAAAGATTGGAAGCAAATGACTTGTCTTAGCAGACTTCAGTCCAACAATAGAACGACAATAATGGGCAAACATGGCAATTTTAAAGCTGGGCAGGGGAAGTGATGTCAGCCTGGCAGGAAACAGAAGTGATGTCCTTGAGTTCAGGAGAAATTTCCCGTGGTTGGTCTGCCAATAACAAAGAGGAAGGATTAGCGCACCCTGTCACCCCCTGGTCTGGCACAGAATTATCCCTTTGTGAGCCCTTAAGCTGCCTCCCATGCGCTCATGTGTAGCAGCATATAAATGATGTGAAGTTTTATTGCAAGCGAGTTGTTTCTGGACTTAACATATTTCTATAATGTCCACGCAGGTTGTTTCCAGTAAGAAGCTGACAAGACCACTAGTTCTTGGAAATGGGAAACCTGCAGGAAAAGGAACTATCACAGTATGTTATGTTTTACATTTGATTTTCTCAAAAGCAAAACGAGGATCATCATGATTTTCTTCAAAACTGAATCTTTTCCATTTTTTTGGCACATTAGGGTAGATGTTTTTCTTTGTATCGTATTTAGGGTGTATGAGTACTTAGGCAAGTTTTTATCATTTTCCTTCATTAAAGCAGATAAAAATTTATGCACTCTTCTTTTTTTGTCTGTGCTGGTAAATTTTAGTTCTCAGTATTGATTCGTAATCCATATAGATCATTAAGGTTCAAGTGTTATAGATCGATGATCTGGCTTCCTAAAATAAGCAAACTTTGAAGTAAGATTGTTGTGCCAAAATGAGATTAAAGTTATTTTTACATCAGAAAATAAAAGAAAGACTGTTTTTCAGCATTGAAAAGGAGATTGTACATAGCCATCCATCTGATACTGTTGCACCATTATTGGTTTACTAGACCATAAGTCCTTGTTTTCATGCTTTAAAAGATCAATTTCAAATTTTAAAAGTGGACCAGACTGTCTTTACAAGATTTGACTGCCTGTTTCACAAAGGAGATCCGACATACTGCACATGTTTGTACAGCAATATTTTTGCTGAGCCAAATAATGTTGTACATAATTTCCAAAATTCTTCATAACAACAAGTTGTGAGTCACTTATAAACCTGAGGGATGTTTGTTCTGGGTGAGATCACTTATTGTGGACACTAGAGAAAGAAGCTTGCGGTAGTACATCACATTTTAGAGAGCATGCCCACACAGTATATCTTTTGACTTAATGTAGGATAATCCCTGAGCTTCATCATACAGCAAACACAAGGTTAGTAAGTTTCACAACATATGAATTATTTAGATTGCTGAAATGATTTCCACCGCTGAAATTTCAATGTGAGCTATGCAGAGTACATATAGTTTCAGGGGAAGCTGAAAAATGCTTGCTATTGTGACAGATTGGGTCCGCTATTGCTCCCTTGAACCCTTGTCCAAGATGCCAGACATGAGGTAAAAGTCCAAATATTGACTTTATTCAAACTGCACAGTGCACAAAGCACCCTCCTATCCACAATACTCATAAATTCTCAAAACTAATAATCAATAAACTCTTCACCACTCCCAGACGCGTTGCCACCCTTCCACCCAGCTCAGCTCATTGTCTGCGAGTTCCCACAATCCTTTTATAGTCCATGACCCGGAAGTGCTTCTGAACCCTCAGTCCATGTGACTTCTTAGCACTTCCGGGTCAGATCAAAAACTCTTCTTTTTTCTTCACCCCGGAAGCACGTCATTCCCCTTGTCCATGTGACTCGGACATACTTCCGGGGCGTAGGGCAAATAATATTCTTTGCTCCTCCCTGCAGCTCCATCTAGTGGCCCCTGTGGTATCCAGCAGGGCTGTGGATGAAAACTCCATTGTCCAGGATTCCCTGCTGGTCTTCGGGGCACCTCCGTGCTGCAATGAGGGCTCCATCTGGTGGCCTGGGGGTATTGGCCGGGGTGACAAGCTGGCCATAGACCACACTATGTATAGTTGTGCTTATCTTTGTGCAAGGAACTGACACTGGAACCAAACTTCGTGATAAAGGATGGTTTCTCTTCTACAACTGAAAGGTCTCCGGTTGATATGAAGATATCATTAAGCTCTCAACTAGTTGTCATACAGTTGAATTTTGTACCAAGTGATAAGCAGGTCACCTCAATTCAATGTCAACTTGTGGAGGGGAAAAACGTAATTGTAATTTGGGATATGTGTCTGAACATTAAGAGTATATCACTTTTTTAGAGAGTGGGTCTGTGAAAATTCATTGAGGATGTAGGAAATTACTTGGAGAACTTTTACATGTCTGGCCATCATGCAGTTTGCCACCACAATAAAATAATAAATGCCATACCTGAAAATTGTTATTATATTTCATTATTAGTCATTATTATTACTTGGCTGACATTTAAAGATAGTTTGTTGCATTTTTTTATTTTTCTCCAGTTGGAACAAAGGCAAGTGAAATGACTTGATCATGGTCATGCAGTATCAGTAGCAGAACTTTATCCCACAGCTTCAGGGATTGAAGTCCTAGGCCTTAACCACTACACCACACTGCCTGCCTAATCATAAATTATCTTTTAAATACATCATGTCCTAAAACAAGGTTGCTTGAAATTTGAAGTGATGTCAGATTGCCTACAAAAAAGCATTATTGGTAGTTTTTCCATTTAATCTTAGGTGTTATGTTCTGTACATTTGTGTAAAGAGAAGTGCTGAGTTATCAGTTCCTCATCTCTTGGTTGGTAACCAGTATTCCAAAATTTCTTTAGATAAGTCCATATACCAGGCTGTTTGATCATGTTATCAAATTGCTTCTGCATTGCTCTTAACACAAAAGATACCATCTAATCTGTTAGGTTCTTTTCTAGATGGGTGACAGGAAGAAATACTAAAGTGAGCTATGTAAATATTACCTATAAAATCTTACCTGTCTTACTATCCATGTTGCATCCCTTGTGTTTCACCCTCAGGAATTCTACAACAGGCCTTTTACTGACTGGGTCTCTCTTTACTTTTAAACCTTTGTACCAACAATAGAGGGTTTCACAAAGGCATCCCCTTATGACATTAAAGGACAACATTTAAACAAGGAATTAGATAGATAGATAGATACTTTATTAATCCCAAGGGGAAATTCACATAATCCAGCAGCAGTATACTGATACAAAAAAAATATTAAATTAAATAGTAATAAAAATGCATGTAAAAGCAGACAATAACTTTGAGTAATGTTAGCATTTACTCCCCCGGGTGGAACTGAAGAGTCGCATAGTGTGGGGGAAGAACAATCTTAACAATCTAAACTGACAGCCTGCTAGTAGGAGTCAGACAGAGACACTGGCTTTAAGCTTTCACTCAAAAATTGTATTAATTTGCATCAAAATCAGTGATAACAAGTATAATGTGATACAAGGAACCATACAACCTGGATGGGTTAAATCTTCATGTAGTCCCATTAGCAAAATCAAGACGCTGGTGAACACTTAAGTGGCTCACTCCCTTTAGTTACAGATTATGTGTTCTCATTTCAAATGAAGACAGAAAGAGAGGTCTTTGTGGTGCAGCACACAAGTAATCACTGGTCACAGTATAGTTGTACAGCTATTTATAGCCTTACCTGTGATTTTTAAAAGCCTATTGAGAAAACGGGCACACTTCTCCTGAGGAAGGAGGAGGTTTGTCGATCCCAGGGGGTAGACGTGGCTTCACTGCAATTTACGTGTCCATGGAATATATGCCTGATTCATGCAACATTGTGGAAATTGGACAAACATCCAGACAGGTGAGGTCCACTGCCCGTCACGCTCAGCTGCTGTTGAAAAGGTAAAAGAGGCAGTAAAAGCTGTTCATTGCCTAGTTAAAAAGATCCCATACAAGCTTAATAAAGTCCCAGGCAAAAAGGTTAAGAAGCAAGTAGTTCTTACTGGAGAGAGTGCAACTACATGGGAGAGAGGCAGTTTCGTATGGATCATGTGCTGGCTAATGCCTTGGTAAATGGGGGAGTTCCAGGAGGAGAATGAGGAAGCACTGCATGTGCAGTGTCATTACTTGCTCCCTGATTGGAAGAACTAGAGTGCGTCAGTGGGGATTGGGCACCATAATCCCCCTTGGGTAATGGACACTAGAGGTCGTCTTTTGATCTGGTTGAGTGTCTGGCTAACCTTCAAAACAATGCGCAGAGTGAATGTGGAGTGATGAGCAAGTGTTGAAATTGTTAGTTTTTCTAAAAGGCAGCCGCTTACTCTTCTTGCCAAAACAACCTTTCTCGCCTTCAAATCCCTGCTACCAGAGTGTGCTGACTTTTTACAGTTAACAGTTAATCAAAACGTATACACCTTCCAGGCAAGCTTTGTCCACTTTCCCCCCAACTCTGAATCACCTGGATGAGGTTAGGTGGCTTTTTTTATCTAGGAAATAGGAGTACTTCTGGTGCTAGGGCATAGGCCGATGGAAGTATCTCCGGATCACATGGAAGTTCCACAAAGCAGAGATTAAGAATCCCTGTAGCACCTCTGGCGGCCCTGTAGATGTTAGTGGTGTTTTAAGACAATCAAACTGGAAATTCTCTGATCTGGATCGATAAAAGCTGACACACAAAAGCTGGTGAATCTGCCTTCTTCCTATCTCATAGTCATTTGAATTTTTTTATTCAATTTTATTGAGTGTTCCTGCTTACGTTCCTGCTTAGTATGCGCCTTATGGTCCATGATGTCAAAATTGCACTGACAAAAAACGAGACATACAGTAGGTATATATGATATTTGTAATCATTTATTTTATGACCTGTATAGTACATTTCGGAAAACATTGTGGCACGGATTCAACATTATTAATATTATTCATATTCATTTGCGTACCTTCTTCCACTTGTAATCGGTGACCGCGTTTTTTTTTCCCCAATCTTGCCCAGTCTGCACAGGACTCCAGGACATACAGAGGAAAGAATTTTCCTGTGCAAGGTGAGCCATGAACACTCTTTTCTCAGTGAACCCCGTACATGCCTTGCACAGTACATGTGCATTGATCACATGGAAGTCCCACAAAGCAGGGATTAAGAATTCCTGTAGCACCCCCGGTGGCCCCCACAGAACCCAACAAGTCTGTCATAGGGAACTACAATATCCAGAGTGCCTTGCAGGTAGAGGTAACATCGCCCAAGGAAGTTGTCTCCCATTGTCTCAGGGAAGCCCATGGTCTCTCTCTGTGCTTCTAATATACTGGCCTTCCAGTCAGGTATTGTTGTTGGGTCCAACCCAGGCAGGGTGCCAGTGTACCCACTATCATGTTGGCATGTTCTACCTGTCTTCAGAGTGAGATAGGAAAATCTTCAACCTGTTTCTCATGGCATAATATGTCTGGCCTTCCATCAGGTTAAGGGACCATGCTTGCGAGCTACTTTTAAAATGACCAGGTCGAAATGATCTATATATAATATATAATATAATATATATATTGCATAGTTTTACTGTCAAATAATGCAAAGAGTACGCAACACGTGTTTCGCCCTAATTCTGGGCTCATCAGGCATACCCTCTCACTGCACCCCCTCTCGTGGATCGAACCTCGGATGTCAGCGTTGAAGCCTCTTTACGTTGTGCCACGGCTTGTGGTTCGTTTATTTGACAGCATGTAGATCGGGGTAATTACATTCATGGCATTCATAGTCTGAATCACAATCTGATTGTATGGGTGGTTACCCACCAGGTAACGCTTGTGGTTTGTCTGCAAGTCGGCAAACATCTGCCAGGGTGCCCTCTTCAGTTGCGAGAACCAGATCATAGTTTGTTGCATAGTTTTACTGTCAAATAATGCAAAGAGTACATGACACGTGTTTCGCCATAATTCTGGGCTCATCAGGCATATAAACTCACTTTACCCCATCTCGAGGTTCGAACCTCGGACATCAGCGTTTATTTGACAGCATGTAGATCGGGGTAATTACATTCATGGCATTCGTAGTCTGAATCACATACTGATTGTATGGGTGCATGTGGGATGACCAGTGTGTTAGAAGAAAAGAGATCTCAGACTGGCCACCCTGTATGTCAGTCAAGTGGCAAATGCCATAGGGGGGATATATGATAGACCAGGGGTAGTCAATTATGATTTAAGGAGGTCCGGATAGAGAAAATTTCCTCATGTACAGGTCCGCAGCATTATCATGTTTAAGTTGCATTATAATTTTTACATTACAATTAATTTAGATATTTTGAAGTAGCATTGCCATTGTATCAACATCTGCACTGTGTGAAGTCAATGACTTAGATCAAACGAAGAAAGTTCAATGCCATTTCAACAATATTTATTTTCAGTGCAACTCTGAACTCTGGAGGGCTACATACAATAAAATAAGAAAAAATAAATAACAGTAAAAGTAAGTAAAAGCAAGGTAACTTTGACATTCAACTGAGAATTATAAATAATAAGTACTTTCATAATAATAGTAATAATAGGTTTTAACGTTTCAACAAAAAAAAAAAGACTTGGCCTCATATAAAAATAAAATATATAAGAGTTTTTAATATGTGCACAACTGAACAGGCATAACCAGTTTCACAGTAAATCTGAACGTCTTTAAATAACTGAACGTATCTTCCCCTCCTTCTTTCCCTCGTATCCCACTGCCTACTTTCTCTTGTTCGGTGAGAGAAATGAGCTCTTGCTTGGTGTGCCAGGATTTAAATCTGGGTTGGAATGGTGTTAGTGCCATCCTCATGCATGTGTGAAGATTGTCATTACTGAATGTTTTTTTGTGACATCCCAAAATCCACGCATCTCAGAGGGAAGTCTCGTTAGCGAGTTGTTGGCCAGTAAATGAATATGTTAAAATCCTCGTTTACTGATTGTTAGTTGGCTTTAAGATCTCTTGTTTTCTGTAGCCTAACTGGCGAATTTAGTGGGTAACTTTTCTCAAATGTAATTTTGTGCTTAGTTTCGTAGTGCTTGTTTCACATTCCTGCTTTTAACCATTGCCACCGTCTCAGAGCAGATCAGACACAGCGGTTTCAAGCTTCCTATGGGAAGTATGAACATAAACGCCTCGGTCCATTCCGGATTAAAAGCCCGGTTTTCAGTGTCAAGCTTCCACCGTTTAGCAAAAGCCATGGCACGTTAACTATTTCGTCACTTTTCTCTTTCTCTCTTACCTTCTCACTCCTATATATTTTTCTCTCCATGTCACTGCCACTGCCACAAAAGTGCCAGCTGTTTTCACTCAGAATGCATGTTTTCCACTCCTCTATTCAATGAAGGCCCACCCTACTCTGCCTGTGATTGGCTGACATTCTTGCCTTCACTTTAACCAATATCAGTCTTCATGCTTAAACCCAACCTACTCGAACCCACGAAGGCAACAAGTATTGGCCAATCAGAGACACGTAGGAGGTCCCTTTCACTGAGTAGCAGTGTAGAAACACTGTCAGAAAAGAGTCACCGGTAAAAATGTAATCTCCGCCAAAACTAAATAAAACTCAATTATATGTCTGGGTCCTGACAGAACAGAGTCTGGGTCCAGACCCGGACCACGGTCCACCTATTAGTGACCTGTGTGATAGACTAACATTTAAAAATTTTTTTTTTTTGAATGCAACGCGATCTGCCTGCACTACCTTTCCAATCTACCGGTCGATTGCGATCGATGTATTGGGCACCCCTGATCTAGTCAGTTGCAGTAATAAGAGCGTAGAAAGCACAATGTGTCCAGCGTGCGGTTGTCCAGGCGAGAGTACACCTTTGTGCAGAGTACACCAGTCGCTGAGAAAGCATGCTCTGGCTCCACTGAAGTAGGCGGCACAGTCATCAGATACTGATACACTTGTTCTAAACAACGCCAGTGCTTGCCGTTGCTCTGAAACACCACCATTTCAGCTTTTACTGATGCATCCAGTTTCTTGTCATCATTCTGTGATGGCAAGTTTCTTGGCACAGATAATGCGGATGCAACAGACTGACGCATTGCAATTTCAAGTTGCTGTTCAAAGCTGTTGTCTGACAAACGTCAATGAAGTCTGCCCCGTCCCGGCATTCGTGAGCTGCAGAGTGCAGACTCCTCCCAGTCCACTGTACTCAGTCTTAGTGGGATCTGGGAGACTGACTGCTGCTGGTCTGTTCTTGACTGAATTAATCGACAGCACACTACACTGTGGGCCAAAAAACTGTGCCACTTAATTATTTTCAACTATAACTTTGTTATTTCTTGATCGATTTTCACACTTTTACATTCTATATATGCGAGCTTGGCCATTCCCGGTTTCCTGGGAATTACAGCAGTTTCATTCCCGGGAATGAAAAATGTCTGGGAATACTTGGCTCTCGATTACCGGATTCCCTAGTTGCAACAATTTGATGATTGGCCACATCAACAAAAAGATGCTCAAAACTGTGGTCTCTTTTCTTAAACCATTCAAATATGCAACGATTGATTTAGAATCAGATATTATGACATCTGAAAGAATGTGTGAACAGACTCTTCAGAACCAACACCTATCCACGTGCTCTGCAAAGTAGCAACATTTCTCAGCCCAAAGCATCTATTTCTTTATCTGCACAAAGGCTCAGGAACAAGAAGAGATTTGTAATAATTTTGATTTATTGTAACTGCACTAAATTAAAGAGTGCAGTGAAGTTCACTGGGCAGCTGTTAGTAACAACCTCTTTCCTCTTAGAGTAAGCGAGAAGACAAGGAGATGCCTGTATGTTTTCAGTGCTTTGCTTGTAAAGTGTGCTTGTATTGATAAGCAAAAAGTACTGTGAGCTGTAAAAATATATATCTCCAATACTTGCTTACACTGCTCTTTTTTGTTCCTTTCTGAGAAAAAGACATGCAGACTTGTGCTCAGAAATTATTATTCAAGTTCCATTGGAAGATCTTTATTAAATATTGATGAACCAGAATTGTCGTAAAGAAAAGTGAAAAGGATAACTGGGCCAAAGAGGAGAAAACTTCAGCTACCTGCTTGTACATGATCATGTTAAACAATCTTATCAACCATACATGACTTTTTTCAGGGTGTTTCTGTGGGCAGGCAGGACAAAATTGTTAGGGTACAGACAAGAGCAGGACAAATTAGGCCAAGTGTATGCAGAGCATGGAGGCACAGGATGGAGTACTGCAGGAGCAGGTGGGCACAGGTTTGAAAAATCAGTCCCGTGCAACACAGACCAGAATGACTAAAAGAGAAGAAATTAAAAAAAAAAAACTTCAAACTTGAGAGTTACAGTCACAGTGAGGCTTTATGCAGGCTTATTGCTGTTGGTATAAAGGAAACGCAATAGCATTTTTTCACACACTTCTGCTAAATAATTTGTTGGCTGAGAGTACTTAGTTTGTCAGAGAGAGGATGTACAGCATTGTTCAAAATGGCACTCAGTTTTGTTTTAAATCCCTCTTTCGCTACTACCTCCAGAGAGTTCAGAGTGCATCCCATAACTAAAGCTGTCTTTTTAATTAGATTGTTGATTTGGTGGTCCTCTCTTGAAGCCATGTTAATTGTTCACAAGTGTGAAAAAAGATGATGTGGCCATATGCAGGATAACCAACAAACTGGTGCTATTGGGGCAATTGTGCAAAAGTTGCATAGAAATGTAATGGTAAAGGTGGAGTTATGTCCTTGAAAGAGGCTTTCATTTAATCAGTGAGTCTTTATCTTCCTTTTTGAACGACCCCTAACATCCTGATTTTCAACTGTTTGACCTGTTGCCCTCTGGTGAGCGCTACAGGTCCATTAAATTAAGGACAAACAGACTCAGGGACAGTTTTCTTTCCCACAGCCATAACTACATTGAATCTAATCATGACCTGACCATGTCTCTCTGTGTCTGCCTCTGTCTCTTTCTCTTTTCTCTCTCTCCCCCCCTCCCCCGCTCACCTTTTATTTGGATGTCCAATAATTATTTGGGTAATAATGAGAGTCTAGTTCAATAGTGTTCTGTTTGTTTTATGTGCATTATTTTACGTTATTAGTATTCTTTTTGTAATATTCATATCATTGTGTAGTACCTTCATGATCAGTACTGTATATATTTCTTGTTATTAATACCACATTTGTTGCTTAGTAATACTGCATTGTTATCTATTAAATAGTATTTTTTATATTCTTTTTATTTAGCAGTTGTATTCATAGTACTTTAAAGTTACTGCGGTGGACTGGCGCCCTGCCCGGGGATTTGTTCCTGCTTTGTGCCCTGTGTTGACTGGGATTGGTTCCAGCAGAACCCTGTGACCCTGTGTTAGGATGTAGCGGGTTGGACTGACTGACTGTCTGACTTTAAAGTTACTATATGAATGATTGATTTTTTTTTCTTTTCATTGCATCTGAAGGAGTAGCTGCTCTGTAATTTTGTTATACATGGTATAATGACAATAAAGGCTTCTAATCTAATGTAGTCACTGTTGAGGGACTTTTGGATTACAGAACACCCCTTTCAGTTAGTGGAGCTAAGGGAGAAATCCTTTTGTTACAAGGGCTGATGGAGGTTTCTAACTGAGGGGGTGCTTCCTGCATTGGGGTAGGCT
Organism: Polypterus bichir lapradei; assembly: GCA_026402145.1. NCBI lineage: Eukaryota > Metazoa > Chordata > Cladistia > Polypteriformes > Polypteridae > Polypterus > Polypterus bichir. Next base: position 86,393,071 of record JANRMT010062806.1, read on the forward strand.
CAGTCTGTCTGTCTGTGATTTGCTACACCTGCTACACTTTTTACGCTAATTTATTGTCACAGGCTCAGTGTAGCAGGTGAAGGTATACAGTAGACCCCCGCAAAGTCACGGTTCAGAGTTTGCGGCCTCAGCCATTCGCGGACTTTTCCTTAGAACCTATTGTCACGCTTGAGTCACAGATTTGCACAGAAACAGAGGCGGTTGTAGAGACAGGAACTTTATTCAAACACTGCAAACAAACATTTGTCTCTTCTTTTTAAAAGTTTAAACATGCTCCTTCACAGGACAGAGATGACAGTTCCGTCTCTCAATTAAAAGAGTGCAAACGTATCTTCTTCTTCAAAGGAGTACGTGTCAGGAGCAGGAAATGTCTGAGAGAGAAGCAAAACAATCAATTCCAAAACTGACAGGTGCTGTACAGGCTTTTAAGTAAGCGGAGTACCATGAGGCTTATCACGCGACAGAGCCACAAGTAAGTTAAGGAGCAATGTGAAGGTAGTCTGTCAACGTTTTTCAGGGTTTTTCCCAGGAATGTATGTACAGTAATCCCTCGCTACTTTGCGGTTCACTTTTCGTGGATTCACGACTTCGCAGGTTTTTAAATATAGTAGTAGTATTTCCTAGTCTAAGAACAACAAAACAAGTTCGGTGACTAAGTGCGTTGTAACACGGGCTGTGATTGGTACATGGGAGGGAGACGACAAATCACAGCTTCCCGCTTTCTAATCGGGCCCATGATTGGTGCTTTGACTGATGCCCAGATCCCACAGCATCTCCCTTTGTCTCTCTGTCGCGGCCATTTCGCTTCAAGCTTTCTCGCCGAGCGGTTTACTTTACACTGTACTACGGATACACCTTCAGAAACCGTGGAAGAGGTGCCCCAGGAAATGGCACCGCCGTCTGAAGAGACGTAAAATACAGTCATCGCTGCACAGTAAAAGTCATCATCGCCTTCATCATCATCATTTTTACTGCACAGCATATTCATCACGTCATATATAGCTACGTGTACTTCGCTATACAGTAACTGTAAACTTATCTATCAATTTTATATTGCTTAACAGTTGTCCCTGTTATTAATAGAGTAAAGGGTGGGTTGTAAACAGTACAGGGAGGGTTTAAAAACGTACAAATACACGTTAAATAAATAAATATGGTGTCCTTACTTCATGGAAATTCAGTTATTGTGGCCGGCCTTGGAACCTATCTTCCGTGACAAACGAGGGATTACTGTATTCTCTGAGGGTGCAATCAGCCCCAAGCTCACACTAACTAATAATTGTTAGCGGAAACCGCAAATATCCTCCGCAATTTTTATGCTTTTTATCGTGGCAGTACTGCACTGTAGAGAGAACAGGAAGCAACTGTAGTGGAAAACATGGCTTGGGATGGTGAAAGTAACCAAAAGAATTTGAAACTGCAACTACCAGCCATCCTTGCAGTGCCTGTGATTGGTCTTCAGCTGAGGGTGCTGGGGTTGTTGGGGTCAAAGGATGTCAGCGCGGCTTTTAAAAAGGGGGCCAGTGACCAAAAGCAAAAAAAAAGGTTTGTAATTTGTGTTAGAAGTTGGGCGGCACGGTGGCGCAGTGGGTAGCGCTGCTGCCTTGCAGTTAGGAGATTCGGGTTTGCTTCCTGGGTCCTCCCTGCATGGAGTTTCCATGTTCTTCCTGTGTCTATGTGGGTTTCCTCCGGGTATTCCGGTTTCTGCCCACAGTCCAAAGACATGCAGGTTAGATGCATTAGCGATTCTAAATTGCCTCTAGTGTGTGCTTGGTATGTGCATGTGTGTGTGCCCTGCGGTGGGCTGGCACCCTGCCTGGGGTTTGTTTCCTGCCTTGCGCCCTGTGTTGGCTGGGATTGGCTCCAGCAGACCCCTGTGACCCTGTAGTTAGGTTATAACGGGTTGGATACTGGATGGATGGATGTTAGAAGTTCCTGTCTGTCTGCCTTCTGTTGGGTTACCTGTACTAATTCATTTTGTCCTGGATCGTTTCGTGCATCTGTATTGCCTGCCGTTTGCCTGTGTTCATGGCCATCCTGCAAAGAAAGGAGCACTCCTGAACCCATCCACCTGTCTTCACCATTTCAGGAACTAGCGGTAGGACTATCTTTACATTCCCATTCAACGTACGGATCTCTGGACTATCTATTTTCAAAATTACATTTCTGTTGCCGTTTTTCATGAACGTTTTTCATGATTTTCTGTGTGTTTTGTTTGTGCTTAGTTCTATTTAATGTGTAATCACCGTAAGGGTAACAGGGGTGGTATTGTTGTTTGCATTTATTTCATTTGTTTTCATTACATTCTTTATTTGCTGTTTGATTACCGGTTTGCTTTGTTTTTGTCTCTGTTTGTGAGTGCGTGCAGGTCAAGCCAAGGCTGGGTGTGTCCCTGGAATCTACACCATAAAAGTAAATAAATCACCGTCTTCTCGACGTTGTGAATCTTAGTGACACCGGATCGCTACAACGTCATTCATTTCTCCTTGCAGCTGATTGACTGTGATGCATCCCCAGCTTTTTTCCGTTTTATTCCTCTTAACCCTTAAACCGCCACACCTGGCTATACAGTAGTTGTTTCCCAGTGCCATTTGCTAGCGCGCAGGAGGTGTTCAGTGCCGTACATTCGTTGAGCACCCAGCTCATGACCAGCCAGCTCCTTGTGAGCAGGGGAGCTGAACGCACCTCTAGAAGACACGGACGCTGCTCAAAAATCCCCTTTTAAAAAACAGTGATAGACTACTTTCACATTGCTCCCTTACTTGCTGGGCTTACTTGCGGCTGCTTCTCGCGCGACGCTACGCATACTTAAAAGCCTGAACAGCACCTGTCCTTTTTGACTGATTGCTTTGTTTCTCTCTCCTCTCCCAGACATCCTCTGCTCCTGTTGGGGTTTGTGCTCCCCAATGATGTTTGTCTATTCTTTAATCGAGAACTAACTGCATACTGAGCTCGTTTTACTTCTGAAAGAGACATGTTTGTTTGAAGTGTTTGAATGAAGTTCCTGTCTCTACAATCTCCTGTTTTTCTGCGCAATTCTGTGGCCCAAGCATGACTCCCTGCAGCCTCACTGTCCCTAGGATTGACTAGACGAGCCTGCAAGCGTCTGCGCTTACCTCTGTGTGCTTGCATGCAGCCAGTTCAAGTGCAGTTGGCTCGGTGATTTTCATCCATGGCGTCAGTTGCACTTTGTACATATTGTTCCAGTAGTTTTTTAAATAGTTTTTACAGTTCATTAGCAGTGTGTAAAATGATCAGTGTTGCAGTAATTGTGATGCTTTTTGCATAAGCAAGGTGTTTCATTAAAATTTCACTTTTTCTTTGTGAATTGTGACGTTTACTTAAAGTGTAGCAAAAACGTATTTGGCGTCCAGGGATACATTAACCCCAAGTATGTATGAAACGCTGAAACGCCCTGTACCTCCTAAGGCTTCTGGCAATGAAAACATGCTTCCATGAATTACAGTACATAAAGCGGTAACATCGTATTTTACATTCTAGCACTGCGGGTAACATATCACATATATATATATATATATATATATATATATATATATTGCATAGTTTTACTGTCAAATAATGCAAAAAGTATGCGACACGTGTTTTGCCCTAATTCTGGGCTCATCAGGCATACCCACTCACTGCACCCCCCTCTCGTGGATCGAACTATATATATATATATATAGTGCATCCGGAAAGTATTCAAAGCGCAACACTTTTTCCACATTTTGTTATGTTACAGCCTTATTCCAAAATGGATTAAATTCATTTGTTTCCTCAGAATTCTACACACAACACCCCATAATGACAACGTAAAAAAAAGTTTACTTGAGGATTTTGCAAATTTATTAAAAATAAAAAAACTGAGAAATCACATGTACATAAGTATTCACAGCCTTTGCCATGAAGCTCAAAATTGAGCTCAGGTGCATCCTGTTTCCCCTGATCATCCTTGAGATGTTTGTGCAGCTTAATTGGAGTCCACCTGTGGTAAATTCAGTTGATTGGACGTGATTTGGAAAGACACACATCTGTCTATATAAGGTCCCACAGTTGACAGTTCATGTCAGAGCACAAACCAAGCATGAAATCAAAGGAATTGTCTGTAGACCTCCGAGACAGGATTGTCTCAAGGCACAAATCTAGGGGAGGTTAAAGAAAAAATTCTGCTGCTTTGAAGGTCCCAATGAGCACAGTGGCCTCCATCATCCGTAAGTGGAAGAAGTTAGAAACCACCAGGACTCTTCCTAGAGCTGGCCGGCCATCTAAACTGAGCGATCGGAGGAGAAGGGCCTTAGTCAGGGAGGTAACCAAGAACCCGATGGTCACTCTGTCAGAGCTCCAGAGGTCCTCTGTGGAGAGAGGAGAACCTTCCAGAAGGACAACCATCTCTGCAGCAATCCACCAATCAGGCCTGTATGGTAGAGTGGCCAGACGGAAGCCACTCTTTAGTAAACGGCACATGGCAGCCCACCTGGAATTTGCCAAAAGGCACCTGAAGGACTCTCAGACCATGAGAAACAAAATTCTCTGGTCTGATGAGACAAAGATTGAACTCTTTGGTGTGAATGCCAGGCGTCACGTTTGGAGGAAACCAGGCACCGCTCATCACCAGGCCGATACCATCCCTACAGTGAAGCATGGTGGTGGCAGCATCATGCTGTGGGGATGTTTTTCAGCGGCAGGAACTGGGAAACTAGTCAGGATAAAGGGAAAGATGACTGCAGTAATGTACAGAGACGTCCTGGATGAAAACCTGCTCCAGAGTGCTCTTGACCTCAGACTGGGGCGACGGTTCATCTTTCAGCAGGACAACAACCCTAAGCACACAGCCAAGATATCAAAGGAGTGGCTTCAGGACAACTCTCTGAATGTCCTTGAGTGGCCCAGCCAGAGCCCAGACTTGAATTCGATTGAACATCTCTGAAGGGATCTTAAAATGGCTGTGCACCGATGCTTCCCATCCAACCTGATGGAGCTTGAAAGGTGCTGCAAAGAGGAATGGGCAAAACTGGCCAAGGATAGGTGTGCCACGCTTGTGGCATCATATTGAAAAAGACTTGAGGATGTAATTGCTGCCAAAGGTACATCGACAAAATATTGAGCAAAGGTTGTGAATACTTATGTACATATGATTTCTCAGTTTTTTTTATTTTTAATAAATTTGCAAAAACCTCAAGTAAACTTTTTTCACGTTGTCATTATGGGGTGTTGTGTGTAGAATTCTGAGGAAAAAAATGAATTTTATCCATTTTGGAACAAGGCTGTAGCAAAATGTGGAAAATGTGATGTGCTGTGAATACTTTCCGGATGCACTGTGTGTGTATATATATATATATATATATATATATATATATATATAT
>JANRMT010062806.1:86435933-86458078 GCA_026402145.1 Polypterus bichir lapradei
ATATATATATATATATATATATATGAGAACAACACTCATATCAATGAAAAAACAATTACATTAACAATCATGTTACGTTATTTTTAAAATTTTTCCTTTTCTTTTTCATACCTTCTTTAACACACTACTTCTCCGCTGCGAAGCGCGGGTATTTTGCTAGTTATTAAATAATTCCTCCCGTATAAGTAACATTTCTCGGACTGCTTTCTTCCATCTCCGAAAACATTTTTAGACTTCGTCCTGTTCTTACGCAACACAATAATAAAGTATTGGTTAATGTCCGAGTCACCTCACGTATAGATTACTGTAATGGTATTCTATCTGTCATCTCACAAAAACGTATCCATCACTTACAATTTATTCAAAATTCTGCTGCCAGGATAATAACCTGCTGTTCTAAATCCACTGAACATACTACACCTATTCTCTCTCAACTTCACTGGCTCCCTGTTAACTACAGAATACAATACTAAATACCGCTCTTAACATTTAAAGCTCTCCACAGCCTTACTGATCTCCTACAGACTGACACTCATCTCGCTCACTCTGATTCTCATCTGCAGCTGTACTTTTCTGTACCACACATCAAACTCTGTGCTGGTGGAGCTTGAGCGTCTCTCATAGTGCTCCTCAACTTGGGAATTCTCTTCTCTCTCATATACATCAGCTCAATAACACATTCAATAACACATTTTAAAACTACCCTCAAAACTTATCTTTTCAAACTGGCATACCAATTGTGAATTTTGCACTGTTACCTCCAGTTATCTTTGTTTGTTTGCTAATTATTGCTCTTTGATCGAGAGCGACAGTGGACGCGGAAGTTGGATTATAGATGGCGGACGGGGCTCTGTCGTGCGTATACCATGGTCTTAGAGTTGGTAGGCGGGGCTCTGTGAGTTGGCGGGCGTGGCTCTCTGTCTTGCGTGCGTTCTCTGTCTTGCTTGCCCTTAGTTAGAGATGGCGGACGGGGCTCTGTCGAGTGTATCTCATGGTCTTAGAGTTGGCGGGCGTGGATCTCTGTCTTGCGTGCGCTCTCTGTCTTGCTTGCGCTCACTGTCTTGCGTGCCCTTAGTGAATTATATATATAGATTCTTTGCATTTATATAGTGCTTTTCTCACTATTCAAAGCGCTCAGCAATTGCAGGTTCAGGACCTTGCTCAAGGGCCCAACAGAGCAGAGTCCCTATTGGCATTTACGGGATTTGAACCGGCAACCTTCCAATTGCCAGTGCAGATCCCTAGCCTCAGAACCACCAGATAAACAAGGCATAATAGTAAGGAGTAGAAATAAGCTACAAATTTTGTTGAACTCTGTGAATATCACAGTGGAAAACTTTAAAATTTAGCATAAATAAGACAAAAGGTATGAAGATTAGAAGGAAATTATATAATGAATTGCACATAAGAATTAAGTAGAATTTATTAGAACATTTGTGTCAGATTGAAAATCTTGGCAGTTTAATCATTAGAGATGGTTATAGTGTGAAGAAAGTAATCATTTTTAAATGACCTACCTAGTGTGATTTCTCTGTTGTTTCCTGGTATACTGAAAGATTCTTGCAGGGCCATTGGTACCCTTGGGGAGTTTACTTATGACATATGCATATCTTACTAGAGGTACACATTGATTTCCTATATGGATTTTGCACTCCTTCCCAAGTGCTTGGTAATCTTAACCCGTGTTCTTTTTCCAAAGTGGTCACACAGTTACCGTCTTGCTGTCTGTTACCAGCTACATTAGTTATGTCAGGGTATGATGTCAAAATGTGTCATATGTTGTAATGTAGTATCCTTGCAAGAGTAGAGTTTTAACTTCATCCTAGAGAAAAATAAGACTACAAATTATTGGATGTGAAATCCGCTTTCATTTTCTTGTACAGTAATGACAGTTATCCTCAATGCAAGTGCTCAATGAAAATTCATTAAAACAATCCTTATCTGGCATATCATTACTTAAGAAATATAAAACACTGGGCAAGCTTGTACTGTTTACATTGACCAGTTTGAGTGAAAAACCATTTTCAGAGTTGACAGATCCTGTTTGAGGGTGGTAGGTGATATTCTAATTACACACACTGAAAACTAAAGTATTATATCAGCCATGATAGACTATCTTGTCATTAAAAACTTTATATTTAATTATTTATTTACTCTAGGTCTGTTGGAAAATGTTGAAAATTGATAGAATTACCTAATTGGTTAATTAGTTTTAAAACAGTTTTTCCACTGACCAGAAAACTTTGCAAAGATAATAGAGGAAGACTGATTAGCTAGTGAGACAGTGTCTGTTAATTTATGATAGGGTTAAAGTGAAATTATTATACTTACCTCATTGTGAGTATTAGCAAACCTACGGAACGGAACTGTAGCAAACTTCTTGTAGGCATGTTCTGTGTTTACATTTACATTACCTGTGTATGTTAGCCACCATACTGTGCCTGCCCTTTTGTGCTTTTTCACACATAGTACCTCATCCATTTGTTCAAATGTTATTAAACATTTTGTTTATGCTGATATAATTATTAGAAAGCAGTAAGTCTTTGTACCTGCATGTCCTTTGTATTTATTATGTACTGTACTTGGAGTTATCAGATTTTTCCATATAATATGTAAAAAACTTTTAACATTTTGGATAGACAAAGAGTAATATACCATATAGTTCCATATTCTTGTTCTTTTGTCAAGTTTATATTTCAGTGGACTGCATTTACAGCCCAAGGCCAACAGTGCCAAACACAATGCCAAATGTGAGATTAACAGAAGTCGCCTTTGAGAAGGAATGTATATACATTCACACTCTTGTGTGAGTAATGGTAAAGTGTAAGGAAGAGACTCCATAATTCACATGACTGTGCATATTACTTAGATGCGAGAATGGTTTAAAACTATAATTTTAGATAAGCACCAAAATGTGTTGCTACAAGACCTCACCAGTAGTAGAAATGAGAGATCTTTTTATACCATTTATATCATTAGGCGGTATTAATTGCATGCATTCCTGTCATGGTCTTGCTCTGAAAGAAATCACATGAATCACATATATCATAAGCACATTTTTTTCCCTGGAGTATTTTTTTTTTTGCCCTTTCATTCGAGTTCTTGCCACATTGATCCTTATTAATGCTTTGTCCACTCTAATAAGTAATTTTCTCTTAATTTATATGTTTACATATGCTTTGACAGGTACTGTTGCACTTTTTTTGTACTGGACATTTCTCCTTTTCAAACTTACAGTATACATACTATATATACAGTAGAAGCAGTTGTCACACATTCATTTATCCTAGTTAACCTGCTTTATCCAGTTAAGGGATGCAGATAGTAGTTGTCAAGTCGGTATTAGATTTCACAATATTTAAGGATCGATTAAGTCAGGTGTTTTGGGCTGCAGAGATTATACTCTCTTAAACTGTCTCTCACCATGAAGGTAAAACAGAGATATAATTTATGGATTTTATTCAATTTTTGAATCATTTGTATTATCACTTTTAAATAGGTTCTTGAGGTGCACTGTCCCTGAATCTTATGAAAGGAAAAAATAGTGGTGGTCTTGCCACAAGTTCCTGGCCAATTTGCTTATAGTCATTTAAGACTTACATTATGATTTTTAGGGGTAGATCTTCCTTCCTGATACATGTTTCTAACCCTAAAGTAGAAAAACAGAATACTGATTATACATCACATTCTTCATTTCTCTGGGTACACCAGTTTTCGTCTTGTAACCTACTTGAGTGTGTCAAGTTAATTGTTGACTCTATATTGGTCAGATATGGTTACATCCTATCTTTCACCTAATGCTTCCAGGATAGACATTGGATCCCTGTGTCTGTGTTCTTGAAAAAGGTAAATGATTAAAAAAAATAGGTGGATATCTTGCCTGAAGAAGGGGCCTGAGTTGCATCAAAAGCTTGCATATTGTAATCTTTTTAGTTAGCCAATAAAAAGTGTCATTTTGCTTGACTTCTCGTTAGTACATATATAATAAACACATGAAATCATTCTTTTAAATAGGAAATTATGTAAAAGTTGTAATTATTAATAGTGCCTTTTTTTAAAAAAGGTTTGTCTTTTGTAAGAGTCAAACATTTAAAGTATGGAGGTTTGAACCAGGAGATCTGATATACTGCTCTGTGCGACTCCACTTCTACCCCATGAATCACCCAGCAGAAGCCTAGCAGCAGAAATACACTTACAATCAGAAGAATTGTTACAATGCACTGGCATTTTGAAATAGGAAACAAAGAACAAAGCAGAAGTATGCAAAGGATAAATAGGGCAATTAGGCTTTGTAGATGCATTTATGAGATCAAAATGAGCCATTTGGTTTGTGTACATACACCTGGTTCCACTGCAATGATACACAGTACCAATGTATGAAGGGCAAAAGTTTAAAAACATGTAACCTTCAATTAGAGTTACCTCACTTCCAGAAGAACTTTACAAAATGTAGACTGACATTACTTCAACAGGGTCACAACAAACTGAAAGCAGCCTAAATGTGCCCTTTGTACTTTCCAAAATCAAGAAACATTTAGAAAGCCCAAGACCATAGAATAAACATTCAGATCTTTCATTTTTTTCTTTAAGGAAAGTGCTAGTTTTGCCATGTATGTATGAGTGGAGCCTATCATGTCAGTTGGAAATAAGTGAAAGCTTGATAATAATAAGAATAAAATACTCTCTCATTGTTAATACCATCACAATGTGTTGGTCATAATAAAATGTTTTTACATATAGCTATATTTGTATTTTGACAGAATGGTGCCCACTATACCTAGATAAATAGCAAATGTACAAAAAATATCAATAGGCAAGAGATGGCACAGCAAGAAAATTAAGTAAATTGAAGCAAAAATTAAGAAAAGGGAAACAATCCTGCTGACAAACAATGCCTACCTACACTAGATTTAATCCCCTGGCGAGTCAGAGGGAAACCCTACGAAAGCACAGCTCCTCTTTTGCTCTCTTTCTCCTGCCATTTGGTCCTTTATGAACAACTCTGATTAGGCAATCCATTAGCCTCCAGCGGTGAAGTACAGTATATTTAAAACATCCCAGAATCAGAGAGGCTTGGACAACAGCCCCTGGTATCATTGTACCTATGAGCCATTTACTTCTTTAGTCATTTCCTCTACCCCTATTTCTAGGACAGCAATGACCCCTATACTTATTTCTAAGACTCTTTGTGTCATATAGTGGCCAACTCTTTCCACCTCTGTTGTTCCCCTTCTGGTCTCTCTCTCTCTCAACAGAGGGTCAGAAATCCCTACCAGCTAGCATCTTGGCATAGTAGTGTATGCTTGGGGGAGTATTGTATGTAGGCTTCTTTTCTTTGTCTCTCCCAAACTAATATTAATGTTCTGTCTGATGCTCTTCAAGGGCATATATCATACACAACACACATCTGTGCACTCGCACTGGCATATTCAAGACATTTGCTGCTGCTGCAGAATGGTTGTCTCTCTGTCTTTGTGGTCTTCACTGAGATTTCACCCTTTCTTTTCCATATTGGTGGTTTTTGTGCCTTAATAACTTCTCCACAGCCTGGTGGCTATTCACAGTACGAAATGTTAAAAAAAACAATATTTTCTCTAATTTTATCTGTATTTTTAGAACTGTCTGTTGTGCTGGATTTGTCAGTGAAAATATACTTAACAACAACTAGGGGGCTTCCTTCTCGCTTTGCTCCTCACGCCAACCTTTTTGAATTCTTTACGACGTTCTACTTTGTAATCTACTCTTTGTCTCGTGGGACATGAAAGTGTCTCTCTGAGAAAGTCACGTCTCGTCTCTCTGAAAAAGTCTCGTCTCGTCCCAAGATTTTTTAATAAAATAGCGAGATAAGTTGAATTTCACTTTGTTTATTGACTTTAGGCACACTTTAGCTGATAACAGCTTGTATTGAAACTCCAATTTCCCACATCTTCCCAATTCCAACATTCATTTGGTCGTTGTTGTTAAGGCATGGTTTCTGAGTCATGAGGGCCAAATTTTGTTTCTGTAAAGTAGATAGACAGACAAATAGACAGTACTAAATTTGTCCCAAAGAACAAATTTGGCTTTTTACAGAAGCTCAATAAATAAATATATATCACAACAAAACGTACCACCTGAGTTACTAAAAAGACAGAAATCTTCTGCCTTGGCTAAAGATACAGTATATACAGCAGTCATAATGAAGTAATATAAAGACATATTTGTATAGATATATAGAGGAGCATCAGTAGCATTTCTTGACAAACCTCTGCTAAATACAGTTGTGCTTGAAAGTTTGTGAACCCTTTAGAATTTTCTTTTTTTCTGCATAAATATGACCTAAAACATCATCAGATTTTCACTCAAGTCTTAAAAGTACAGTAGATAAAGAGAAACCAGTTAAGCAAATGAGACAAAAATATTGTACTTGGTCATTTATTTATTGAGGAAAATGATTGAATATTACATATTTGTGAGTGGCAAAAGTATGTGAACCTCTAGGATTAGCAGTTAGTTTGAAGGTGAAATTAGAGTCAGGTGTTTTTAATCAATGGGATGACAATCAGGTGTGAGTGGGCACCTGGTGTTATTTAAAGAACAGGTCCAAGTCAAAGTCCTGATCTTAATTCAGTCAAAATGTTGTGAAAGGACCTGAAGCGAGCAGTTATTGTGAAGAAACCCACCAACATCCCAGAGTTGAAGCTGTTCTGTACGGAGGAATGGGCCAAAATTCCTCCAAGCTGGTTTGCAGGAATGATCAAAAGTTACCGGAAACATTTAGTTGCAGTTACTGCAGCAAAGGGGGGTCACACCGGATACAGAAAGCAATGGTTCACATACTTTTGCCACTCACAAATCTCTATATATAATCTTCATTTGGATCTTGATCTTTGTTTGTCCGCGAATTACTTAGAAGAAGAAGCACTAGATGGAAGTAGAGAGACAGCTAAAATATAGGCATTGCATTAAGAATCTCCTCCAGGCTTACAGGTGCCAGTCATAAAATTAGAATATCATGACAAAGTTGATTTATTTCAGTAATTCCATTCAAAAAGTGAAACTTGTATATTAGATTCATTCATTACACACAGACTGATGTATTTCAAATGTTTATTTCTTTTAATTTTGATGATTATAACTGACAACTAATGAAAGTCCCAAATTCAGTATCTCGGAAAATTAGAATATCAATTAAGACCAATGCAAAATAAGGATTTTTAGAAATGTTGGCCAACTGAAAGGTATGAACATGAAAAGCATGAGCATGTACAACACTCAATATTTAGTTGGGGCTCCTTTGGCCTGGATTACTGCAGCAATGCGGCGTGGCATGGAGTCAATCAGTCTGTGGCACTGCTCAGGTGTTATGAGAGCCCATGTTGCTCTGATAGTGGCCTTCAGCTCTTCTGAATTTTTGGGTCTGGCGCATTGCATCTTCCACTTCACAGTACCCCATAGATTTTCAATGGGGTTAAGGTCAGGCGAGTTTGCTGGCCAATCAAGAACAGGGATACCATGGTCCTTAAACCAGGTGCTGGTAGCTTTGGCACTGTGTGCAGGTGCCAGGTCCTGTTGGAAAATGAAATCTGCATCTCCATAAAGTTCGTCAGCAGCAGGAAGCATGAAGTGCTCTAAAACTTCGTGATAGACGGCCGCGTTGACCTTGGACCTCAGAAAACACAATGGACCAACACCAGCAGATGACATGGCACCCCAAACCATCACTGACTGTGGAAACTTTACACTGGACCTCAAGCAATGTGGATTCTGTGCCTCTCCTCTCTTCCTCCAGACTCTGGGACCTTGATTTCCAAAGGAAATGCAAAATTTACTTTCATCAGAGAACATAACTTTGGACCACTCAGCAGCAGTTTTGTCTTTAGCCCAGGCGAGACGCTTCTGACGCTGTCTCTTGTTCAAGAGTGGCTTGACACAAGGAATGTGACAGCTGAAACCCATGTCTTGCATACGTCTGTGTGTGGTGGTTCTTGAAGCACTGACTCCAGCTGCAGTCCACTCTTTGTGAATCTCCCCCACAGTTTTGAATGGGTTTTGTTTCACAATCCTCTCCAGGGTGCAGTTATCCCTATTGCTTGTACACTTTTTTCTACCACATCTTGTCCTTCCCTTCGCCTCTCTATTAATGGGCTTGGACACAGAGCTCTGTGAACAGCCAGCCTCTTTAGCAATGACCTTTTGTGTCTTGCCCTACTTGTGCAAGGTGTCAATGGTCGTCTTTTGGACAACTGTCAAGTCAGCAGTCTTCCCCATGATTGTGTAGCCTACAGAACTAGACTGAGAGACCATTTAAAGGGTTTCGCAGGTGTTTTGAGTTACTTAGCTGATTTAGAGTGTGGCACCAGTTGTCTTCAATATTGAACCTTTTCACAATATTCTAATTTTCCGAGATACTGAATTTGGGACTTTCATTAGTTGTCAGTTATAATCATCAAAATTAAAAGAAATAAACATTTGAAATACATCAGTCCGTGTGTAATGAATGAATCTAATATACAAGTTTCACTTTTTGAATGGAATTACTGAAATAAATCCACTTCGTCATGATATTCTAATTTTATGACCGGCACCTGTATACTACTGAAGACTGTAGTACTCCAGTCACACCTCAAAACACAGACGTTCAAACTAAACAAATTGTTGTGCCTTAAATTAACTAAAGAGATCTTCATTTAGATCTTGATCTTTGTTTGTCCGCGAATTCCATGCATGCGTAGACCACCTTCCAGTTTAGTACGTTGTTGTTACTCACGGATGTCAACAGTGTGCCGGAATAACGAAAGGGGTGGTGGACAGTGTTACGCTGGTTAGCTCCTGAGGCCTGGTTAGAGAATGAGATTGCCGAAGATAAAAGGTACGTGCCTACGTAACATATGAATGAAAGAAAGACAGTGGGTAAAATGAATGACAACGTAACAGCACGTTCCGGAAATTATTATTGTTATGTTGTAGCTGGCGAGTGCTGCGCGTCTCACAGTTGTACCATGCTTTGCTCACATGTCAGTGAAGTGATCCCTATTTATGCTTTAAAGTGCCTGGATACCTATGTGTCCCCCTTTTATAACCATTGCTCCGTGTATATTGCCTTACTCTTTGGATTGCCACAAAGCAACCTGCGAGATTGGAGAAAGTTTGAGAAGACATCGTGAGAGGAAACGATAGCGTCGTGAAAACGAGACAGACTGTGAACGGACAGAAGCAGAAATGCTCCTACACCACCACATAATTACTATTCGGGCAGTGATTCCGAGTAGGCCGTTCCTATCAATGTCCAAGGGTTTTCTTTTGTAATTTTGTTTCCCTTACAAAAAATCATAATGCTGTGCGATGAAGGGCCCAGTTCACGAATGGCAGCCGCGTTTAAACAGGGAGCCCTTCACAGACAACTTTTAACACGCGCAACGTAGTTGGGCGCACATGGCTAGTATGTAATATTCGATCATTTTCCTTAATAAATAAATGACCAAGTATAATATTTTTGTCTTATTTGTTTAACTGGTTTCTCTTTATCTATTTTTAGGACTTGAGTGAAAATCTGATGATGTTTTATGTCATATTAATGCAGATATATAGAAAATTCTAAAGGGTTCACAAACTTTCAAGCACCACTGTAATTCATTACCCAAAGGTACTTGATATTAGTGTGTCAGAGAGAAGATGTACAGCTTTGTTGTATCTTCATTCTCTCCTTCATTGTTACTTTCAGCAGTTGAAAGTGCTTCTCATACCTGAGCCTGCCTTCTTTAACAGCTTACTGTTTTCAGTACTTCTCTCTTAAGTGATGTTACCTGCCCAGCACACAACAGCATAGAAAATCACACTGGCTATCACAGACATATAGAATATGTAAAGGACGTCATTATTCACATTGAAGAAATGCAGTCTACTGAGAAAAAATATCTGCGCTCCCCTTCCTTATAAATATCCTCTGTGCTACAAGACCATTCCAGCCTGCCAGAGATGTGGACCGGCAAGTACTTCTAGCAGTACATCACCTTCACATCCACTACCTGAATAGTGACTAGGTGTAGAGGCTGTTTGGTGCTGCAAAGGTCAATAACAAGTTCCTTGGTAGCTTAGATCTTTGAATTGTATACACATAAAACTTATAATCTTGGAAATGTAGCACAAATGTGAATTGTCAGATTTTCTGAATATAATGAAATGTGAAAGCAATAGGCAGTTGCATAATTTGTTTCCATTGATTCTGTTATTCCTGGGTCTTTGCTAAGGCATGAACCTGTAATTTTTTATTAAGTATTGGAGAGACACAAACAAAACCTGTTTCTGTTATGTGTTCAAATTGGATGACATACTACAAAATGACACTTCTTAGAAATCATATGTTTTCAACCCAGCTCATTTATCCATCTTTTCAACTCGCTAATTTAATTTCTTTGTAATGGGGTTTTGGAGCCTACAACAGCAGCATCAGGCAAAATGAAGCCTATCATTGAGGAAATTCACGTAAATTCTTTTACTTAATGATGCTTAGCCAATTTAGAGTTGCCAGTCAAAATGATACACACAAATTTGGTATGCACACGAATCTACAAAGAAAAACCCAACAGACATACGGTAGTGAGAGCTGCAGTCAGACAGTGATAGGACTTTAATTTAAAACTAACATCTAGTATGTTAGAAGTGTGAGGCAGCACTGCTAACCACTGTAAGCACAATGTTTATGTGTATATTTAATGCATTGTACAGTACATTTAAGAGATCACAATTCAAATATGATTTATAATTAGAAACTATTTTTTAAAGTAACAAGTATTTTATTTAACTGCATACTATACCCATACTCAGTCAGTCAGTTATGCGCCGACGTGAGTGGCAGCCTTTCCAGCAGCTCCGTGTACGACTTTATATTTCTGCCTTTTTCTCTATCTCTCTAATCACTTCTACCAATTTCCTTTATGTGGATTTGTTTCCTGGACACTTTTTACTACATGGAGATGCATTTTTATACGCTGAGACTCATCTATTCAGGTAGTCAACTTCTAGCACTGAGAACAAAGGCCCATGCTGTTGTGGTTCCCTATTTACCTGACGAGGTAAGAAGGCGGTATCATGGCAGCAGAGCCGGCGCTAAGCTAAAGGCTAAGCGGCTAGCGAGGAAGTGGCGATAAAAGCTTTTGGTTCCTTTTGTGAGCATAGGAATTGTGAACTCACTACCAAATAAGATCGACAAACTGGCGGCGCTGGTAAAAAATGGCAGGACCTACAGAGAATGCAGTTTGTTGTGTTTTTGTGAAACATGGCTAACAGCTAGCATCCCAGATGCTAACTTGGAGCTACCCGGGTTTAGCACAGTTAGAGCGGACAGAGACGCAAATACCTGCGGGAATCAGAATGGATGAGGACTCGCTCTCTATGTGAATACAAGGTGGTGCAACAATGGACATGTAAATGTTAAAATCTCCACTTGCTGCAGGGACATTGAACTGTTGGCCATAAATCTGTGTCCCTACTACTTGCCCAGAGAGTTTGGACACGTCATTGTTGTTATTGTTTACATCCCTCCTCGGGCGGACGTGGAGATAGCGTGTGACGTCATCCACGCCGCTGTTGCTAAACTACAAACACAGCACCCGAGGCGCTTGTGCTAATCTCTGGAGACTTTAACCATGTGACGCTGGACAAAACATTACCTGCCTTCTCCCAGTATTTGGATTGTAACACCCGGGGAAATAGGACTATTGACCTAATGTATGCAAATGTTAAAGACGCATACAGTGCCACCCCGCTGCTTGCGCTTAGGAAAGCAAATCATAACCTGATTCTGGTTCAGCCTCACTACAAACCAAGAGTGAGCGAGCTACCTACAACCACACGCTCATTCAGGAAGTGGTCCCCTGAGGCAGAGCAGGCTCTGAGAGACTGCTTTGCAACTACGGAATGGGATATCCTGCAGGGGTCACATAGTGAGAACATTGAGGAGGTTGTTGACTGCACTTCTGACTACATCAACTTCTGTATGGACGTTGTAGTTCCAGTAAGAACAGAATGCTGCTATGCTAACAACAAGCCATGGATTACAAGTGACATCAAGGGTATTTTGAACCAGAAAAAAAGGGCTTTTAAAGGCAGTGATCAGCATGAGCTCAAGCATGTTCAAAAGGAACTCTGAGTCCAGCTCAGGGTGGCGAAAGAGCAGTACAGGAGAAAGCTGGAGCAGAAGTTGCAGAATAACTGTGAAGGTAGTGTGGGATGGGATGAAGATCATCACTGGCTGCAGCTTGAAGCAGGGTGCCACCATCGAGAGAGACGTGGAGAGAGCAAACCTGATAAACAACTTCTTTAACAGGTTTGACCACCCTAACCTACTCTCACCTCAGAGTACTGCATCCTCCACCCATCCTTCTGCTGATACCAGCATAGGAGATAGTTTCCCCCCACCCTCAATTGCAGCAGCCAAGGTAAGCAGAGAGCTGAGGAGGCATTGTGCCAGCAAAGCAGTGGGTCCAGATGGAGTATCGCCACGACTGTTAAAGGCCTGTGCATTGGAGCTGGGGAGTCCTCTACAGCGCATCTTCAACCTGAGCCTGGAACAGGGGAGAGTCCTGAGGCTTTGGAAAACATCTTGCATCATCACAGTCCCAAAGGTATCACGTCCTGGTGAGCTGAATGACGTCCGGCTTGTCGCTTTGATGTCACATGTGATGAAGACCATGGAGTGGCTGCTGCTTCACCACCTGAGGCCACAGGTCCGCCACACCCTCGACCCTCTGCAGTTTGTATACCAGGAGAAGGTGGGAGCGGAGGATGCCATCATCTACATGCTACACCGATCCCTCTCGCACTTGGACAGAGGCAGTGGTGCAGTAAGAATTATGTTTCTGGACTTCTGTAGCACCTTCAACACCATCTAACCTCTGCTCCTTAGGGACAAGCTGACAGAGATGGGAGTAGATTCATACCTCGTGGCATGGATCGTGGACTATCTTACAGACAGACCTCAGTATGTGCATTTCGGGAACTGCAGGTCTGACATTGTGGTCAGCAGCACAGGAGCGCCGCAGGGGACTGTGCTTTCTCCGGTCCTGTTCAGCCTATATACATTGGACTTCCAATACAACTCGGAGTCCTGCCACGTGCAAAAGTTCGCTGACAATACTGCTATCGTGGGCTGGATCAGGAGTGGGCAGGAGGATGAATATAGGAACCTAATCAAGGACTTTGTTAAATGGTGCGACTCAAACCACCTACACCTGAACACCAACAAAACCAAGGAGCTGGTGGTGGATTTTAGGAGGCCCAGGCCCCTCCCGAACCCCGTGATCATCATCTGTGTGCAGAGGGTACAGACCTATAAATACCTGGGAGTACAGCTGGATGATAAACTGGATTGGACTGCCAATACTGATGCAAGAGAGGACAGAGCCGACTATACTTCCTTAGAAGGCTGGCGTCCTTCAACATCTACAATAAGATGCTGCAGATGTTCTATCAGACGGTTGTGGCGAGTGCCCTCTTCTACGCTGTGGTGTGCTGGGGAGGCAGCATAAAGAAGAGGGACGCCTCACGCCTAGACAAACTGGTGAGGAAGGCAGGCTCTATTGTAGGCACGGAGCTGGACAGTTTGACATCTGTGGCGGAGCAACGGGCACTGAGCAGGCTCCTGTCAATCATGGAGAATCCACCTCATCCACTGAACAGTATCATCTCCAGACAGAGGAGCAGCTTCAGCGACAGACTGCTGTCACTGTCCTGCTCCACTGACAGACTGAGGAGAGCGTTTCTCCCCCACACTATGCAACTCTTCAATTCCACCTGGGGTGGTAAACGTTAACACTATACAAGATTATGGACTGTTATACCCGCCTCGCACTCTCTCCTTGCATTTTTTAACTTGCATTGTGTTTTTATCACCCTTTAATTAATATTGTTTTTATCAGTATGCTGCTGGTGGAGTGTGTGAATTTCCCCTTGGGGATTAATAAAGTATCTGCCTGCCTGCCTGCCTGCCTTCCTGTGCTAACATATGTCATATACTTCACATAAACAGAAGCCCTCAGTTTATCATGACTGATCTGTCCAAGTGCACAAGTTTACATTATAGAGTATTACAGCTCAATTCAAATTTCCTTCCTGCAGAGCTAGGCAGCATACCTGGTAAAAAATCTCAGCTTCATGCTCTTTTTGCTTATTTACTTGGTGTCGTTTGAAACAGGTTGCCAGGTCCACCAGCACAGCTAACCACTACTTTCTTTTGAAGGTACTAAATATGTGCAGAGTACCTTTTTCAGTCATATTGATGCGGTGCCCCCTCAAGACCAGCCAATAGATTAATTTTGCAAGAAGAACATTGGGTTTATTGATTTACTGCCTATGGACAGCATGATTAACAGATTTCTAAAAATTACTTTTGAACTTATCCCTAGTATGAAAAAAATTAATGCATGTAATTATAGGTTTTTAATCAAATTGGTAGTAGACTTGGAAAGACCCAAGACTTACTGACTGGTGTGTGGTGGAAGAACCCAGAAGGAGTTAGAAGACATTGCCAAAGATAGGATAGCATGCTTTGTCCAGAGCAGCATGTTGTCTTCACAAAATTAATTAGGATAAGTGGAGTGAAAGTAAAGTGAAATAAAGTAATATTTATTTAATACTTATTCTATTATTTCAGAAAAAGCCTGTCTATCTTGTGTAAAAGTTTTAATTTCAGATATGTCTGAATCACCTGTGTATATAGACTGAAAAAGTAACAAAGCATTTAGAGCAGAAGATTTAACCTTTTTGCTAGAAATCGCTGGGAACAGAGAACTTTCACATCATATCTCCTGGTAGAAATGTTATATTTGGAAGAATACTATTTTATAAGCAAGTCGTAGATACAAGTGCAAAGCGTATTGAATGAATAAGTCAGAGTGATATCTATACTAATAAAAGGCAAAGCCCTCACTGACTCACTAACTCACTCACTCACTCACTCACTCACTGACTCATTACTAATTCTCCAACTTCCTGTGTGGGTGGAAGGCTGAAATTTGGCAGGTTCATTCCTTACAGCTTCCTTACAAAAGTTGGGCAGGTTTCATTTCGAAATTCTACGCATAATGGTCATAACTGGAAGCTGTTTTTCTCCATTTACTGTAATGGAGTTGAGCCGAGTTGTACACCGAGCGGCTCACGTGAACTGACGCAGTGCACAGACAAAAAGCAACAGTTCCAAAGAGCGCTGAACAAAAAACGAATTACACAATTGAAAAGGCAGCAAAAAAATATGAAGCGTCTGATACATACAAGCATATTCATAAGTGCAGCTACTGCGGAAACAAAGCACACGGTGGAAAAAGTCAATGTCCCGCTAAAGGAAGACAGTGTAAAAAAAAACCCATGCATGCAGTGTGTCAGGTCTCAGATAAAGAAGAAGACGAGCTGTTTATTGATGCAGTAAGAAACGAATCGATGAATGAAACCTGTTATCTTTACAACGATTGACAAACACGGAATGTAACTTGAACACAACACATCCTACAAATACGAACCTGATTGAAAGAAATAATGATAATCAAGTCCTTGATGACAGCAACACTCAATAACACTCACAAAACAATTACTGTATATTGACAATCATGTTACGTTATTTTTAAAATGTTCCCTTTTCTTTTTCATAACTTCTTTAACACACTACTTCTCCGCTGCGATACGCGGGTATATATATATGTATATATATACCCCGATCTACATACTCAAATAATGGATACTTTATTCGCCATCAATGATTGTTTTGGTAAAGCCATACTCAGTGTATTCATTAGATGAACGGTAAAAAAGTAAGAGCGAGGGGAGGGTGACTTATTCAGGCACGCAGGCAAAACCACAATACTGTAGCACGCGGGCTTGATGTACTGTAGTGCGCGTCAACTCGATCTGAATTGCGCGATCACATTCGAAAAAATATATCTTTTCAAGTTCTATTTAGTCCATATGTGTCAAACTCAAGGGCCATGGGCCACATCCGGCCCGGCGTGTAATTATATCCGGCCTGCGAGATCATTTTATATACTGTATTATTGTTATTAATGGCCCGGGTATATGAAGCGCTGGTAACACAATAAACTACAGATCCCATAATGCAGCGCTTCAGCTGCCTTGCCGAACACTTACCGCGTTAATCAAGTCTAGCTTATGATGCTGCAAGTTATTGCGAAGCTAGCCCACACGATGCCGAAGAGAAAAGTTGATTCTGAAAATAGAGCCTTTAAAAACCGATGGGAGGCTGAGTATATGTTTACTGACATTGCCGGTAAACCAGTGTGTCTCATTTGTGGAGCTCATGTGGCTGTAATTACAGAATTTAATCTAAAACGGCACTATGAGACAAAACATCAGGATAACCTGAAAGACCTGAATGCAATGCAGAAGATACAGAAAGCAGAAGAGTTAAAGAAGAATCTGACACTTCAGCAGACGTTTTTACCCGTGCACAATCACAAAGTGATCTCAAGTGAATCTGCTTTTATTTGAGACACAAATGCACCAGTGCAACTTGCCCCACTATCCCTGTTGCCATGTAATGTTGAACCAAGTCGGCACAACGGTGTTCCCAAATATGCACTTTGCTGATAAACTGAGCGCACTGCGCACTGAGTTCGCACGGCGCTTTGGTGACTTTGAAGAACAAAAAAAGAATTTTGAGTTGTTTCGCAATCCATTTGCCATCGATGTGGAAACTGCACCTGTGCAGATTCAGATGGAGGTGATTAAGCTGCAGTGTGATGGCACACTGAAGGCAAAGTACGATACTGCAGGGCCCGCACAGTTTATTCACTCCATTCCCGCAGAAATGCTCCAGCTCCGTTTACATGCGGCTCAAACCTTGTGCATGCTTGGTAGCACATATCTGTGTGACAAGCTCTTCTCAGTGATGAAGACTAACAAAACAGCACACAGGAGTTGCCTCACTGATGAGCACCTGCAGTCCATCCTGAGAATCTCCACAACACAGAACCTCACACCAAACATAAACGAACTTGTTGCCAAAAAAAGATGCCAGGCGTCCAGCTTTGATAAAATGACATATGAGCAAAGACAACTGAATGATTTGATTTGTTATTGCTGAAAAGAACACATTTTATTTATATTTCCAGGTTTTGTTATACAGCATGTTCATATTTGAATTTGTATAATTTTGACAGGATATATTTTTATGGAGAGCAAAATCTTTTGGCATATTTAAAATTTAAGTTTATTTTTTATATAAAATTACATAAGAGTAAAGAAATTTGAATGTTTGTTCTTTTAACGTTTACTGTATTTCTAACTTGTATAATTTAGACAGGATATATTTTTATGGAGAGCAAAATATTATAAGTTATTTAAGGTTTGAGTTGATTTATTCAGGAATAATATTCCTGTCTGTTTTTATTCATATTTATGTTCAAAAAAGTTAAGTTTTAAAAGTTTTAAAGTTTTAAAAGTTTAGTTTTAATGTGTTTAATAAATGTTTATAATGTTCGGCCTGCGACCTAAAGTGTGTTTTGGATTTTGGCCCCCTGTGTAATTGAGTTTGACACCCCTGATTTAGTTGACACAAATATCTTTGGTTGGAATGTAAGGCGAATTTACTCTTTACATTTGTATGGTGAAGAAAAATTTATGCAATGATGCCTACATTTAACTTCCATTCCTACCAAAGATATTTCTGTCGGCTAAATAAAAATTCCTTCTATTTAAAATTTAAATAGAACTTGAACAGATACAATAGTTCATAATATCCACGCAGACTTGCACGTAAGAGCGGGAGTCATCCGTTTTAACAAACAGCGTATTGCACTGATACAAAATAGCCTGCCCATTTAATTATTTAGGAATGGATAAATAAATTAAGATTTTGTACAAATAATGTTTTTCATTTTTCTTCCTTGATGGATTCTGCCACCCCCAGCAACAGTTGCTCGCATGTGTGTGTGTGTATATGTAGATATGTATGTATATGTATATATATATGTTTATATATGTGTGTGTATGTATATATATATGTATGTGTGTATATATATGTGTGTATGTATGTATGTGTGTATGTACAGTGGTGTGAAAAACTATTTGCCCCCTTCCTGATTTCTTATTCTTTTGCATGTTTGTCACACAAAATGTTTCTGATCATCAAACACATTTAACCTATTAGTCAAATATAACACAAGTAAACACAAAATGCAGTTTTTAAATGATGGTTTTTATAATTTAGGGAGAAAAAAAATCCAAACCTACATGGCCCTGTGTGAAAAAGTAATTGCCCCCTGAACCTAATAACTGGTTGGGCCACCCTTAGCAGCAATAACTGCAATCAAGCGTTTGCGATAACTTGCAATGAGTCTTTTACAGCGCTCTGGAGGAATTTTGGCCTACTCATCTTTGCAGAATTGTTGTAATTCAGCTTTATTTGAGGGTTTTCTAGCATGAACAGCCTTTTTAAGGTCATGCCATAGCATTTCAATTAGATTCAGGTCAGGACTTTGACTAGGCCACTCCAAAGTCTTCATTTTGTTTTTCTTCAGCCATTCAGAGGTAGATTTGCTGGTGTGTTTTGGGTCATTGTCCTGTTGCAGCACCCAAGATCGCTTCAGCTTGAGTTGACGAACAGATGGCTCCATTCTCCTTCAGGATTTTTTGGTAGACAGTAGAATTCATGGTTCCATCTATCACAGCAAGCCTTCCAGGTCCTGAAGCAGCAAAACAACCCCAGACCATCATACTACCACCACCATATTTTGCTGTTGGTATGATGTTCTTTTTCTGAAATGCTGTGTTCCTTTTACGCCAGATGTAACGGGACATTTGCCTTCCCAAAAGTTCAACTTTTGTCTCATCAGTCCACAAGGTATTTTCCCAAAAGTCTTGGCAATCATTGAGATGTTTCTTAGCAAAACTGAGACGAGCCCTAATGTTTTTTTTGCTTAACAGTGGTTTGCGTCTTGGAAATCTGCCATGCAGGCCGTTTTTGCCCAGTCTCTTTCTTATGGTGGAGTCGTGAACATTGACCTTAATTGAGGCAAGTGAGGCCTGCAGTTCTTTAGGCGTTGTCCTGGGGTCTTTTGTGACCTCTCGGATGAGTCGTCTCTGCGCTCTTGGGGTAATTTTGGTCGGCCGGCCACTCCTGGGAAGGTTCACCACTGTTCCATGTTTTTGCCATTTGTGGATAATGGCTCTCACTGTGGTTCGCTGGAGTCCCAAAGCTTTAGAAATGGCTTTATAACCTTTACCAGACTGATAAATCTCAATTACTTCTGTTCTCATTTGTTCCTGAATTTCTTTGGATCTTGGCATGATGTCTAGCTTTTGAGGTGCTTTTGGTCTACTTCTCTGTGTCAGGCAGCTCCTATTTAAGTGATTTCTTGATTGAAACAGGTGTGGCAGTAATCAGGCCTGGGGGTGGCTACGGAAATTGAACTCAGGTATGATACACCACAGTTAGGTTATTTTTTAACAAGGGGGCAATTACTTTTTCACACAGGGCCATGTAGGTTTGGATTTTTTTTCTCCCTAAATAATAAAAACCATCATTTAAAAACTGCATTTTGTGTTTACTTGTGTTATATTTGACTAATGGTTACATGTGTTTGATGATCAGAAACATTTTGTGTGACAAACATGCAAAAGAATAAGAAATCAGGAAGGGGGCAAATAGTTTTTCACACCACTGTATATGTATGTGTATATATGTAGATATATATATGCATGTATATATGTGTGTGTGTATATATATGTGTATATGTATAGATATGTATATATATATATGTTTATATATGTGTGTGTATGTATATATATATGTATGTGTGTATATATATGTGTGTATGTATGTATGTGTGTATGTATATGTATGTGTATATATGTAGATATATATATGCATGTATATATGTGTGTGTGTATATATATGTATATGTATAGATATGTATATATATATATGTTTATATGTGTGTGTGTATATATATATATATATATATATATATATATATATATATATATGACAGCAACACTCATCACTCACAACAGTGACAAAACAATTACATTGACAATCATGTTACGTTATTTTCAAAATGTTTCCTTTTCTTTTTCATTACTTCTTTAACACACTACTTCTCCTCTGCGAAGCGCGGGTATTTTGCTAGTATTTAATATTGCTTGAACTTAATTGCTACCTAAAATATCATTTCAGAAATAATTTGTCATACCTTACTAACAATGTTTACTTTATAGAGTGACTTTCTGTAAAGAACTTCCCAACGTATTTTACAACTACAGATCAGAAAAGCAAAATTATACATATATACTCTGGTTCTCCTCCATCATCCCAAAAACATACTTGACAAGTTAATTGGCAGCGTAAAACAGGATGCATATGAGCATCTGCCTGGGTTGTGATGGACTGGCACAACATCTAGAGTTGATTTTCAAAAGATGTGATTGCATAAGCAAGCAAAGGTAATGGACAGATGTGTAACATTTTTCACTGTTAGTTGACTTGCACTAAGTCACAAACATTAAGTCAAAGACAGTGACTTAACTGATAGTCTTGCGGTTTATAGTCTATGGCCTTAACCAATAGAATACACTAGCTGTGTACTGTTACCTGCCAAAACAAAGGATGCTGGATATTTATTTACACAAAGATATATAGGATCTAAAATATATTTTTTCTGCAGATAACAGCGCAGGAACTTTCTGATAACAGAGTAATAAGCCTTACCATGATGGGAAGAAAACTTGATAAAAAGGTAAGTCCCTTTTATTTCTGCTACATCTGAAAAAATAAGTTGAAATAGGAAAGCTCATAGTTCTCCAGGGAATAATGTGGTATATGTAAGCAGTTAACTAACATTTAACTTGATAATAAGAAAATATAATAATTTTAAATTAATTAAACAGTTAATCATTTAACAGATGCCAGGCTTTCTCACATGTAGTCTTCTGGCATTTTGTTCAATCCAGTAAAAGTTACCAGTTGCTGTTGTTCTTAACAAATTATAAACAATCTGAATCATATTGAGAAATTAAAAGAGAAAAAACATTGCATAATAATGTGAATAGAAATACTGATGCCTGCAATATTTATTAGGAGTACTAAATATACATCTTTGGATATTACTGACTCTGCTGACCATAAATGAAGTTAAATACTGAGAGTGCAATAATCAAGCAAACAAAAAAAATCAAGCCTGGGGCTCAGACACTGAGATAAAAAGAGCAAATGAATCATGGAAAAAAGTGGTCTTTATAACAGATACTGAAGACAATTGAGTATTGGCAAGCCTTTTACTAGAAACACACACAATAAAGTAGTGAAAAACTAGATAAGGATGATAATGATGTGATCACAGAATGTATTTATGTCATGTATATTGGTGCGACTCAAACCAGCTACAACCGAACACCAGCAAAACCAAGGAGCTGGTGGTGGATTTTAGGAGGCCCAGGCCCCTCATGGACCCTGGGATCATCAGAGGTGACTGTGTGCAGAGGGTGCAGACCTATAAATACCTGGGAGTACAGCTGGATGACAAACTGGACTGGACTGCCAATACTGGTGCTCTGTACAAGAGAGGACAGAGCTGACTATACTTCCTTAGAAGGCTGGCGTCATTCAACATCTACAATAAGATGCTGCAGATGTTCTATCAGACGGTTGTGGCGAGCGCCCTCTTCTACGCTGTGGTGTGCTGGGGAGGCAGCATAAAGAAGAGGGATGCCTCACGCCTGGACAAACTGGTGAGGAATGCAGGCTCTATTGTAGGTACGGAGCTGGACAGTTTGACATCTGTGGCAGAGCAACGGGCGCTGAGCAGGCTCCTGTCAATCATAGAGAATCCACTGCATCCACTAAACAGTATCACCTCCACACAGAGGAGCAGCTTCAGCAACAGACTGCTGTCACCGTCCTGCTCCACTGACAGACTGAGGAGATTATTACTCCCCCACACTATGCGACTCTTCAATTCCACCCAGGGGGGTAAACGTTAATATTATACAAAATTATTGTCTGTTATACCTGCATTTTTATCACTCTTTAATTTAATATTGTTTTTTTATCAGTATGCTGCTGCTGGAGTATGTGAATTTCCCCTTGGGATTAATAAAGTATCTATCTATCTATCTATCTATCTATCTATCTATCTATCTATCTATCTATCTATCTATCT
>JANRMT010062806.1:86466671-86551567 GCA_026402145.1 Polypterus bichir lapradei
CCCCGAAGAGAGACTACTTGTCACTTTGAGGTATAGGTAAGGAAACAGTAGTCGAGTGTGCGCTTACACCGGTGTTATGCACTGAAATGCCTCCCCCCCTACATAATCGTTATCAAATATTATATTAGACCATAAATTAATAGGTTCATGGTTTACAAATTACATGAGACAATAAAATAAATCATGGGATATATCCGGTCCTCCGAAGCGTAAAATAAACGCGCAGAAAACGAACTAGAAGCGGTTTCCTTGCGTTCGTTGGGTTTTGAACGCCAAGAAAAAGCTGCATGCAACGTTTTTTTGATGCCGTATAAACGCGCAGCCGGACAAACGCACGTCACCAAAGCCCGTGTGAACACTCTCATTGACTCCTACGTGTAGAAAACACTCGGCGCTTGATCCGCGCTCACCGGACGCTACGAACGCAAATAAAACGCTCGATTTTAACGCCCGTGTGAACAAGGCCTAAGTCATCTTTCAGTACCTTTTTTTGTTTTACATCAACCTTTCATTCTGGCACATCCTTTGTTTGTTTGACCATCTCAGTAATTTTCCAAACCCAATTCTTATATATTTCAATGCACAATGCAAACCAAAATACTTAGCTATTGTTACCTCTAAATTATCCTCTCACACTAGTTCAAAATCCCATGCCAGGTTCTGGATTTGCATACACATATTCAAGTAGTGGAAAGACAGCATCATGTTGTTGTAGGCAGTTTGCCTAAAAGAGCTGAATTCTTCAGTCAGCAGTACTTAAAAACATTCAAAGCTACTCTAAAAGTGAGCTTAGCACCAATAAAACACCATTACAGTTGGAAAAAGGTAAAATATTAAAATACTACAGAAAAAAATAAATATAATTTGAAAAGTTGGATCTTTTACGTTTTAAAGGCTGTGTTGGAAGCATTTAAACTCCCCATCTCTAGATGTACTTTTTTAAACCTTTATTATGCACTGCTTGCTCTCTTTGTGCCAAATCTGAAAGTGTGATTTAGTGGCATAATGAGCTTGTCAATGACATAACTAATAGAAGCTCAAATGCACAGAGCAAGTGAATTTTCCTTATTATTTTTTAAAATTACATTTCCCTTACTCATTTAAAAATACTAGTCTGCAACATTTTTTGTCCTAAAATTTGTGAAGTAGTGAAACATATCTATGCTCTAAAATACTGTAATACAGTATAATTAGAGTGTTCATTTATCAATATAAATTTAAAATCTTTCTATTTAACATATGCTTCCTGTATATACTGAGAAAACTGCTGTACTTGTGCATTTTCAGTAGAGTGGTAAGTACAGGGGCTTTTAGGTTAACTTGACAAATTTGATTTAAAAAAGTAGATGTGAGAATTATTTATTAGGTGCCATAAAACACACAATGTTTCAGTCAATTAATTTTTCTGACCTGTTTAGTCCAGTACAAGACAATAGGGAATTGAATCCTGTCCTTGAAGTACTGAGCATAAGGAAGGATTTTTCTCTGGATGGAAGCTAGTCCATTGCTGGGCACTAATGTATATAGCCCTAACCAAATCAGAGAAATCGGTTCTCCAACATGTCCATTTCTGGGATTTGAGAGGAAAGACTTGTGTGTTGGGAGAAAAACTCACAAATGTATGGGGAGGACATACCAGTTCCTCACAGCCTGTCAGCCAGAAATCTAACCTGGGCCCCTGAAGCTGTGAAGAATCCCATGACAAATGGCCCTCATGTCAGTCATATGAAATAGTACTTCTTTAAGTGTAAGTATCCAGTATATACAGCCTTATTTATTTATTTTCTTTTCAGGCACATGATTAACAATACTTTTGAGTGTAAATTTGCTTTGGAAAAGTCTGGTATAGTTGTGTTTATTGCTAAATGAAAATCAATAAATAGGATAATTGTATTACAGTAAATCTGTTGTCACTGTAAGCAAGCTAAGCAGTAGGTCAAGTGTACTGTGACTGAATTGAAATACTGAATAATCATACACTGAGATGTTTTCAGAAAGGAAATGTTTGGCTTTTTGGCCACCAGAATAATTATAAACATTTTAAACTCATCAGATCAGTTTCTTAGTGTAAAAGTAGAGACATTTTTAGATGAACTGTTTGGAAGAGTTCTTAGTCTAGAAAAGCAAACATTCATTAGAACAATCTAATCAACAATAGGACATTCAGCCCAACAAAGCTTTCCAATGCTATCCAAATAATTCTTCTAAAATAACATCATCTAGTTTTGAAAGTCCCTGAAGTCCTGTGTCTACCACATTACTTGGTAGCTAATTCCATGTGTCTGTGGTTCTCTGTGTAAAGAAAAACTTCCTCATGTTTGTGCAAAATTTACCCTTAACAAGTTTTTAACTATGTCCCCGCGTTATTCATGAACTCATTTTATAGCAACAGTCTCAATCATGTCTCCTCTTTATTTTCTTTTGCTTAAACTGAAACGGCTCAGGGACATGCGGTCTGCATGCACTTTTTGTGGCATTACACATGAATTTTTTGAGCATGTCCATGCTAAATAAATAACATTCGACGTTTTGAAGAAATCATTTTATGACACGATTTACCTTTATTTATTTACTTACTTCCTAAAGCCTAAAGTCACAAGTAGTGTGCAGAGGGCATGCTCAAAACTGTGTGTAATGCCACGAAAAGTGCCTGCTGACACTTTAGTATGCAAGCAATGGTATGTGCATTCTTGCTCCGATGTAGAAGGGAGCTGAGTTTACCTCCGTTATAGCGCGTCTATGTGAAAACAGCAGTGTCAGATGCGGGGGTGGGGTGTGTTTGTGGGCTTGTGAACGCGGCTGAGATAATAAAACTGACTAAAAAAAAAAAAAAAAAACAAAGCTAACCTTTACAAGTATCATAAATTACACCGGCTGTTACAGACTGAAATCAAATGTATGTTTTTATTCTAAAATAGTAAGACTAAGAGCAGTTTACTTCTCAAAGCGGAGGGTTGCAGGATCGAACTCGCGACCTTTTGATTCCCAGTCGGAAGCTGATTATATTGCATCACGGAGGCAGTCATAATAAACAGGTGTCAATGTCACATGTTAAGGCGGCTTTTTGTTTCTGCAGTTATATTTTTGAATAAAAGCGCAATTGTTGTGTTAGATTTGTAGCTTTTGTGAAAGTATTTCTTTGATACTTCAGACTTCATACATTATATAGTTTATGCCTATATTTTGTCATCTACTAGTAGAATATAAAAAACATTTCTGTTTTAACAATGTGTTTACACAGATTACTGTAGAAACGGAACAGACATGAAATGCGTGTGTTCCAAACAACGATCTATTATTTCCACTCTAAAACTCCACTTCACTCCCAGAAAATCAATCAAGTCAGGAGCTGGGAAAAGTTTGTGCACGTTCTAAGTTGGTGGGGGGATGGAATAGCCGGCTGCTTGCAGCCTGATTTTTATCAGCACATTTAGATGACAAAGACGCTGGTGGAGAGCTGTGAACGATTTTAAGAAGCGATTTAAGGTGGGACGGATTTATGAGTTTTTTCGTAGGCTCTGGTAATTCTAGTGTTAATAATTCTTTCCATTAAATAAACTGTGTTTCACATTAAGCTTACTATTATATTATATTTGCCTGGATCTGCCTGGTCACGCTTTTTTTATAGTGGGATAATATTTGCCATCTTCCAGTCCTCCGGAATTTCCCCAGTATGCAACTACAATTTCCAAATCCATCACTTCCTCCTTAGTAGTCCCTTTTACCGCTGGCAAGTTATCTGCTTCCTCACATGTGAAGACCTCAGAAGAATGCAAGTTTAGAGCATCTGCTGTTTCACTGTATGTGTTCTTAATTCACCTTTGCTATTCCTTATGCACTCAACCTCCTTCTTGACTGTTCTTTTACAACTAAAATAATGAAAAAATCTGTTTGGGTCATCTTTTGCCTTATCTGCTATATTCCCCTCTAACTGCCTTTTAGCCTCCCTAATATCATTCTTAATGGCTGCCCTCATGTTCTTATATGGTCTGCAATTCACATTGGAGTTATTATTTTTATAAACCTTATATAGCTGTTTCTTTCTTTTTACCTTGTTTTCCAACTCTTTATTAACCCACTGTTTTTTTTACATTTCCTTTTAGTATATATGCTTGTGCTGCATTATATGTAAAACATTTTTAAACCTGTTCCACTGCTCCTTGACAGTTTCCACTCTTAAAAGCTTATCCCAGTCAATCCTCTTTATTTTTTGCTGCATCTGCTCAAACTTTGCCCTACCAGAGTTAAACTTAACAGTTTTTCGAACCCTAATGGTTCAATGACCTCTACACCCTTGATTCTATCCTGAATATTACAAAATATTACACCTAGGCAGGCTTACCCTCACATTGGTGCTTTAACATACTGTGTTAAAACACAGCCACTGATTACTTCTAAAAACTCCTGCTGTTGTATATATGTAAAACATGTCACTATTAGTAATGTCGAGAAGGGATTGTTATTTTATAAATATAACTTTTAAGTTGTCTTTTCCTTTTATATCCTGTCAGTGCTCATGTCCATTTTAGTATATGATGTCCATTATGTTTTACAGTTGGATAAATCAAACTTTTTGGTACTCCTATTCTGAAAGTTGCATTGTCACGTTGAAGTTCTTCTATTCTCAGTTTTTATTATGCCTTGATATTACATGTTCCTATCATGTTATGCTCAGGTTCTCTTTATAAAATGTATAGTAGAAAGCAGGTAACTCTTACATAGTTTCATTCTTTTTGGGCAAAGAAGGCATAATTGCATTATTATTGAATGGGTAATTGTAATCCCAAGAGCCAGCTTCTGTAGCCGAGGATCGGACCGCCAAGGTCCCCACCTTCGGCCACCACCCAACTCACATTGCACCCGACCTCCCTGGCCCCTCTCATAGGTGGTGAGCCCATAGGAAGGGGGACCCACGTTGCCTCTTCAGGCTGTGCCCTGCTGAGCCCCATGGGTACAGGCCCGGCCACCAGGTGCTCGCCATCGAGCCCCACCTCCAGGCCTGGCTCCAGAGAAAACGCGGAAAATGCCGTCCAAATTTTTTATTCTTCATAGCAGGTTTAGTTGAACCGCTCTTTGTCTCATCCCTCACCTAGGACCAGTTTGCCTTGGGTGGCCCTACCAGGGGCATAAAGCCCCGGACAACAGAGCTCCTAGGATCACTGGGACATACAAACCCCTCCACCACGATAAGGTGGCAGTTCAAGGAGATATCCTGCCCCAAGTGGAGGAGTTCAAGTATCTTGGGGTCTTGTTCACGAGTGAGGGAAGAATGGAGCATGACCGAAAGAACAAGATTGCGAATACAAGCGACTGAAATGAGTTTTCTCCGCAGGGTGTCTGGGCTTTCCCTTAAAGATAGGGTGAGAAGCTCAGTCTTCTGGGAAGGGCTCAGAGTAGAGCCGCTGCTCCTCCGCATCGAGAGGAGTCAAATGAGGTGGCTCAGGCATCTGTTTAGGATGCCTCCTGGACGCCTCCCTTGTGAGGTGTTCCGGGCACGTCTAACCGGGAAAAAGCCCCGGGGAAGACCAAGGACACACTGGAGGGACTATGTCTCTCGTCTGTCCTGGGAACGTCTCGGGATTCAACCGGAAGAGCTAGAAGAAGTGGCCAGGGAGATGTAATTCTGTGCATCTCTGCTCAAGCTGCTGCCCCCACGACCCTACCTCGGATAAGCGGAGGACGATGGATGGATGGATAGGTGGACGGGTAATTGTAATAATATGTAATTTGTGTGTGTTTCCTTTGGCAGATAAATACTACTGTAGCAGAAAATTTAAAATACAACTGATCTAGGCTGGAAAAAAACATTTTAAACAGGTAGAAGTGTGGATATCATGGTTGTGGCCTTATATAATTAAGTGATTTTCAGGAAACAGTTTTTTTATACTTTCCCATCACCCAGACAAACTCTTTTGTGTGTAAATTCATCAGAAGCTGTTCAGCATGATAATCTGATTATTAAATG
Source organism: Polypterus bichir lapradei (assembly GCA_026402145.1). Lineage (NCBI taxonomy): Eukaryota > Metazoa > Chordata > Cladistia > Polypteriformes > Polypteridae > Polypterus > Polypterus bichir. Next base: position 86,472,637 of record JANRMT010062806.1, read on the forward strand.
GTTATTTGATTACGTAATTATTAATTACTTAATTATTAGTACTTAATCCAGTAGTTTGATTATCAAATTTTGCACTGTCATTTTATGTGTACAGTAAATATCTTTCTGTTGTCTACCAAAAAGTTAGTCTGTTTCTAGCCCTATGTAAATTTGTATAATTCAAACAATATTCTTTTTTTTAGATTATGTGTTATGACTATGATAATGATGGAGGTCATGATTTCATTGGGGAGTTTCAGACAACTGTGGCAAAGATGTGTGAAGCACAAAATGCCATTGAGGTAAAATGTTCTTTCTACACATTTATTTTGTTTCTGATAAGTTTGTTCTCAGAGTGTACACTACCATTTATAAGCTCAATGTTTCATACTAGTACACATACAGCATAATTAAAATTTCTGCACAAACTAAAGAGGAATAAAGTGGTATGTGTTTTATCTGTCAGCCGGGAGGCCAGAGCTATGAAGAGATTTGTATAATTTATGAATGAAATCCATAAATTGATAAACATTCACATTACAAAATTCACTTTTTCTGTTTATGGTTCAGATGTGGTGATTAACTATATTTCAACAAATAACCCAAACGTGCTTGCTGTAATAAACCAAATAATGCAATTTATTTATAAAACAAGGATAATAAAATATAAATATGTGCAAGTATATACAGACAAAGGACATTAACAAGCAACATAAAACATAAATCTGCGCTAGCTTAGTTTGATCTTTTTCTCTCCTATAGAAGAAGACATAACAACAACGTTTATTTCTATAGCACATTTTCATACACAGTATATCTCAAAGTACTGTATAAGATGTCAAAGAAATAGTTACAAGAAAGGAATAAACAATTAAACTAGGTAAGAATAATAATGAATAAGTAAGAAAAAATCAATATTAGTCTTTATATATAATATTGTAAGTCTCTAAAGATGAGTCTGATGATGAGGTCATATAGCTGTCAGGACAGAAAATACGAAAAAATTACCATTAAGCTGGAGAAAAACAAAATCATACAGCCATTCCAAGGCCAAAAGACCACCTAACCCCACACTGGCATTCTGCGTATCATACATGTTCTTAAGTCATTCCTCATTGTTTCTAGGCTTTGCCCCAGAGGATTCAATGCAGTAGGTCTTGTGGACAGCTAGGGTATTTGCTGTCATTTGAGCATCACAGGCGGTTACCCAGTGCCTCGGTCAGGTGGTGAAAGTGCAAAACATCAAAAAAAAACTTACTGCTTTTTCCTCATTTAGCTTGAAAAGGTTACTACATACCTATGCAGATATACAAGTAAGACATTGTATCAGAGAGCCCAGAACACCAATTTACCCATCAACAAACATAGCTTCACTGTGTGTATGAGCTTATGTGAGATGTTTCCCTGGATTTGCTACTGAATTTAGGAAGAGAAACTTATAACAACTGTAAGCCTGTTTTTCAATGAGGTTATCATTTTTCTGTTACAGTGACACCAGTAACCAGAATACATTAGATGACTTTATCCAAAATACAAAATTACAATCAATTGATTGGTTCTTGTTAACTCTGGGTTTAGGCAATTCTTTGTTCCCTTTGTTCCAATTCTTTCTAGTCAGCTTTCTTCGGCACACATGGAAGAAATGCATTTTTCCAATTCTTCTGAGTTAGCTTTCTTCAATACACATGGAAGAATTTTCAGCACATTTTTTTTTCTTTGTTCAGCTGCTCTTCTCCCTCCTTTTTGTGATTGCATGTGGTACTGCAATTTGTTTTGAGGTTTCACATACAGTGGTACTTGTTTGCTAGCTTAAAATTTATGTCTGCTGGGTAGTCGGTGATCAGTTAACTCCCATCTTTAAAAAGACTAGGGGGCTCCACCCCCTGCTTGCTTTGCTTGTCCATCCCCAGGTTTGGTTTACCGGATATACAATTTAAAGAGATTTTTATTTTCATGGGAATTGTTACATATGCATTATTTTCACTTTTACTTTAAAACTTTTGTAAAAACAATACTTGTCTTTTATTTCTGGCCCTGGGCGTTGTTAGATCTCTTTCTTGCAGGAAGTATAATGCTGCTCACGTTGTGAAGGGGGTGCGGCTGAACGCACGCTAAGGAGATGCCGTCAGATTACCTGCTGTCTTTCTGCTGCTGGTGAACTGCCAGTTCTGCTTGTCTCGTTGCTCGATCATTTCAAAGCATGTACAGCAGCTGTCCTTTTGCCACATCGTGTCTCTGCCGCTTGCATTGTAAAGCGCGGGGGGGATGGGGGGGTGCTTAGGGTGGCTGAACACACGCTAAGGAGAAGCAGTCGGATCATCTGCCTGCTTTCTGCTGCTGGCGAGCTGTGTGTTTTGCTTGTCCCTTTTCGCTGTTTTAAGAGCTGGGAGCACATGAAGTGTGTCTGCCAAAAGCAATCCAACAATTACTAGGTTAGATGTCCGTGGACTTGTTTTAAATGATGTCTCACTGCCTTGTCTTGCATGACATTGTAAAAACAATGCTTGCCCTTTGCTTCCGGACCAGGGCATGGTTAAATCTCTTTCTCGCAGGACGTATAACGATGCACGCGTTCTGGGGGGGGGGTGGCTGAACAAATGCTAAGGAGATGCTGTCGATCATCTGCTGTCTTTCTGCTGCTGCTGTCGCGCTGCTCGCTGATCATTTTAAAGCCTGTACAGCCGCTGTCCTTTTTGCCACTTTGCGTCTCTGCCGCTCATGTTGTTGTGGGGGGGGGATTTCTGAGGGGTTAGGTTGACTGAATGCACGCAAGGAGAAGCGGTCGGATCATCTACTGGCTTTCTACTGCTGCTGTGTTTCGTGTTGTGCTTGTCGCTTGCCGTTGTTTTAAGAGCTGGGAGCAAGTTAAAGTGTCTCTCGCGGGACTTCAAATTGTCTTCCAAGAAGATCACGTTTCGTCTCCCTAGTCTCCCTCCCCAAAATTTTTTTTTATAATAGAGAGATAAATCCATGACTTTACATACAGTCTTTCTTGCTTGTACACCTTCCTTTACATTAACAAGATTTTGACTTGTGGCACCTGTGGCGACTGGCCCAGACACAGACAGGCAGACATGTTCATTTCACCCACAACATGTTTATTTACACTATTTACAAGTCCATAAGTGCCACACAAACCCCACAAGTCCCCAAAGTCCTGGCCTCTTCACAATGCCTCACTGCCTTCAGACCGCCTCCTTGTCTCTTCCACCAAGCTCTGTCCTTCTCCTCACCCGACTCCAGCCCGGAAGGGAGGCAGCCTCTTTTAGGATCCCCCAGATGTGCTCCAGGTGTGTTCTGGCAACCCCCCAACGACACGCCCCAGTGTGGCGGAAGTGCTGGCTGCATCCCCGGAAGCACTCCAGGTGTCCCTGCTCTTCCCCCCAGCACTTCCGCCACACCGGTCCAGGGTCTCCAAGGCACTGGGGCGCCCCCTGGCGGTGACCACGGGCCCCTACAGGGTTGAGCTTCAAAGCTCTGTACACAAAGTTGTGTGTGGGGCCGTGGGGGGTCTTGACGGTGGCTGCGGGTCACTACCTGGTGGCTGCATCGCCCCTGGGTGGGTCTGGGTGGGGGCCTGGTGGCTTGGGGTTTGGGGGCGGCCGTCCCCGGATGGGGGTCTGGGTGGGGCCTTGGGGATTGGGTCCTGGCATGTACGCTGCCGGGAAGAGGGCCGGAACATGCGGCGGTGCCGGGTCCTGGCTCCGCCATGGGGGAGGGGGATGTCCGGGAGGGGGGGGATCCAGCTTTACCTGGGTGTCTTATGTCTTACTTAGTTTGAATGTTGAGTAAATGTGGGGATGGGAGTAAATACTCTGCTGGGGTGGTGTGGGTTGGTGGCCTCAGACTCCGTGGGGCTCTGTGATGCTGCTGCTTTGGGCCGTGGCTAGATGGGCTGGAGCCTCCACGCCCCGGGTGGATTTTGGGAACGGAGGTGCCTATTGGGGCCAGTAGGGGAGCTGGCTCCCTGGAGGGCTCAGGCCCCTCAGCCATTCCTCCCCATCCTCAGACATTTCCCTCCTCCTGCTCCCTCACATCATCACACAAATATGCACATAGGGCCTTGGGGTGTGGGTAAGTCAGGGGGTGCGGGTATGGTTCCCATTTCCGCAGTCCTGTGGCAGCCTACCCCCCAATTTTATTTGCACATTAAACACTTCCACAAACGACATATTATACAAATGCACACTCAGGGTCTTGGGAGTGAGCACACTCAACGGCATCCGGTGGGGGGAAATTCCAGCCTCACTCCGAGTGCCAGTGCCCACTTCCAATTTTAAACTGCACCTAGTCACGGAGGGTTTTTGGGGGGGAGTGGGGCTGTGTGTTGGCATCAGCTGGTGTAGGCCACATGATGCCAGCACTGCCCGCGCCCCCCCAACCACAAAATGCACCTTATCAACACACATTAACATTACATTGGAGCTGGCGGAGGGAGACTAGAGGTCTTGTTACACCTCTGTTCTCGGTTAGCTGCCCGGGGCTGGAGGCTAGGAGTGGGAGCTGGCCGTCTGCCTGTGGTCTGGAGTGGTGGGTTGCTTTGCTCTGCGTTGGACGGGGGTGCCTGCTCATTATTACCCCAGCGGAATGGGGCTAACTCTGGCGTCCGGGAATGGTTGTGCCCTCGGTATGGCAGCACCGGGACCAGAGTTAGTAGGGTGTGTATGGGGAGTGTGAATGGGTGTCTGGCGTACATCCTTGTAAGTCTTGGGTTGTATGTGTATGTGAGAGCATGAGGGAGGGAGTGTATGACTGTGTTTGTGTGTGACTGTATATGTCAGGTGGGGTTTTGGACTCCTCCCCTCTCCTGGGACATCTGGCAATGCTACAACATCTTCGCCTACCCTCCCCCTGCCACTTTTTTTTTTTTTTTTTTTTTTTTTTTTTTTCATCTGTCTGGTCGCTCCCGGTGGCTGCCTGGTGGGATCTGGGTCCCTGGGCTCTGTTGGGTCCTCGGCGGGGTGGGTCGCCCTTGTGTCCCGGCTGCTGGGTTCCGGGCCCGGCTGGCAGATTCAGTAGTGTTTGTGTGTCAGCTGTTATCCCTCCAGATCAGAGAATGTCCAGTTCCATTGCCTGAAAACACCACTCACATCTGCAGTTATTCCCAGTTTCAAATAAAAACTAACAGCGTCAGATCCCTAGGGCGGTAGTATGTATTGTGATCGAGACTGAGAGAATAAAACTGAAAAAAAAATGGTAACTTTTACAAGTCCTATAAATGTACACCATCTGTTACAGACGCAAACCAAATGTATGTGTGTACTGTATAAAATTAACAATAAGAGCATCTCACTACTGAAAACGGCAACTATAGGAGGCAGTTGGGATCGAACCGGGGACTCTTGATTACAAGTCAGCAAATCTTACCGCTATGCCACGGAAGCTGTTGTTTTGTCCTTGAACCTTTTGTGAAAGTGTTTATTTGATCTTTGGACTTCAAGCTTCACACATTATATAGTTTATGCCAACATTTTGTCATTTACTACTAAAATATGAAAAACGTTTCTGTTTTAACAATGTGTTTACACAGATTATTATAGAAATGGAACACACATGAAATGCATGTGTTCCAAATAACAATCTATCATTTCCACTCTAAAATTCCAGCACTTCACTCCCAGATAATCAATCAAGGCATGAGCTGGGAGAACAGGGGGCAGGGGGATGGGATAGCTTGCTGCTTGTGCTGATCGACACATTTACAAAACAAAAGATGCTGATAGAGAGCTGAGAAGGAATTTAAGGTGGTCAGAGATTAATAGTTTTTTTCGTAGGCTTCAGGGATTCTAGTGTTAATAAAGGCACTTTTACACCTTTATGTACCTACCCCTTGCCCTGTATGTGTCCTCATCTGCTAGCTCATCCCTCAGGTATGTTATCGGCAGTGTTGGGTTCAAGAGGATCCAGGGATGCAACCGGTAGCGTGGAGCAACCTGTCTTGTTTTACAGTGGTGGCTTGGGTTTTCATTTTAGAAGGGCTTGTTTTAGTGCTATTATTATTTATTGTTTTAGTGCAGTGTAGTGCTACTCTGCAGACCTGAGCCACTAGTTGCACTGGGTCGGTGAAGGTGTGGAGCCTTTCCGTGTAACTGACAGCTTTGAGTGGGAAGGTATGTGGTACGAGAGGTCTGCAAATTGTTGTTATATAAGTGAATAAATAACTGACACACTCATGCTGGGGAGTGGAGCAGGTGTAGGTGATCTGCAGAAAAGACAGCTTGTCTCCAGGTTGGTGCGAGGCAATCAACAGACTGTGTAGTCTTGTTGTTGCATATAGCCGGTCTGATTGTCTTGTTATCATCCGGGGCAGCAATCAGGCAATCACACATGCAACCATCTCCAGTGTATAAAAGGGGAGCGCAAGACAAAAACAGGGAGAAAAAGAGACCCAGAGCCCAAAGATTGGTTTGTGGCTGTTTTCGGTTCACCAGCAGGATGAGAATATATAGGAACAGATTTTCCAGGAACACATTCATGCTGCAAATTTCCTGTTCCACCTCATCCCAAAATGTGTTTTATTGGATTGAGATCTGGGAACTCTGCAAGCCTTTAGAGTATACTGACATCAATGTTATGTCCATGGAACCAGCTTAAGATAATGTGTGCTTTGTGACATAGCATGTTATCATATGGGAAGCATTGTCACTAGCAATGCTTGCATACTGACTCGATAAAAGAGAAAATATTTTTAATAAAAAATTTCAAGAAATGAGATGTCAAAAGTTACATGCAACGTTTTTAAACCAAAAGTCAGACCAGTCTTTCACCACGCCCAATGCTAAATCCAAAAATCTGAAGTTAAAAAAAAAGGTCAAAAAATAATTTACCATTGCGAAACAAGGAATAGAACAACACACAAAGCTTTTTAGAATGTATGCACAATCTCGGAATGAGACGGGACATCAGTGTTGCCCTTTTATCCCATTCCATAAATGGTGTCACCCTCTGCACTTTACACACACCCTGGTAAAGCTACAACAAAAATTTGGCATCAGAAATTAAGCTAAATTACTTTAATTATGTGAAATACATCAGAAAAATCAAAACTGATGCAAGACTTAATTTGTGCATAATTCGAAACCCCCATTGGAAGGAAAACACACAGAAGTAACATGTACTCGAGTAACAAAAAGTTACAACCAAAAAAGTATCATAACTACTTTTAAGTACAGTATGGCATTCAAAGACACTCAGTTGGTATCGAGGTTTAATGTGGGCCAAGGAAACATTCTCATTCAGTTTTAATACTACCACTAGCCTATAATGTTGACACAAGGCAGGTTTCATGTGTTTGTAGAAAATTCAGAGATTTTTCCAATTTGCAATAATCCAGTTTTGTCATAATGTGCCCAATGTAGTCTTATCTTGCTGTTTTTAGCTGCCATATGTGGAATCTAGTGTGGTGTTTTGCTGATGTAGCCACTCTAAAGTACAATGCATTTTGCAATCATAGATGCATGCCACCTATTGACATGAATCTGCGTATTCCACTCTGATCTTCCTCCTTAACAATGTGCTTTTACCTTCAGAACTGCCACTGGATGTTTCTTTGAGTATTGCAATATTATCTGTAAAGTCTAGAGATTGCTGTGTCAAAAGCCCAGAAAAGCATCTTTTTCTGAAATGCTAGAACCACCATGTCTGGCACCAACAATCACATCACAGCCTGCTTATATCATGTATTTTGCCTATGCATGAAAACATCTGAAACATGTCTATGTGCTGTACAATGAGTTTCAGTCACATTATTAACTCTTTTTGTGCTACTGAACAGATGCACCTAAGAAAGTGAACGCTGACTTTATATTTCTCATCCATATAGCCAAAGGGTTTAATCAAAATTAAGAGCAACTGGAAATCAGTGTGCTGCCCAGTCTGTGCCTTGTCTTTAATGTTAATGTTTACATTTCCTTAATTTCAGTGATCCCTACAGCATGATAAAGAACACCACCTGTTTAATATTCTGTACCAGTAATGTTAATTATTACACACATAAAGTACTGTATTATGTGTACATACTGAAAATGTAATTATACTGATAATATCTTATTAAGTGTCCCACTAAGAAAGATACCTTTTACCACATTGTTTATTCTTAGCTTGGGCTGTTAGTAGTAATACCTTTCTGAACAGTTCTTTGCTGTCAGTTCCCATCACATATCCACTCATCTAAAATACAAATGTACACTTAACCTCTTCTAGAACAGATCTAATGTTCAGGAGATGCTATTTAAGGCAAGTAGTTGCCTCTTCTTTTGCCTAGGTGTTTTGTGTTTGTTTTTTTTGTGTTATTTCTAGCATGAAGTCTGTTCTTTCATACAACTCCAAAGGCCAGCTTTCCCCAAAAGGGCACATATGTCATCTAAACATCTATAGTATATATATTTAGGTCCACTTTCTGTAGTAAACTCTGTAGAACATTTACTTTTTTTAGTTAATTTACTTTGCGGATGGTCTTACCGCCATATTTGCCAAACTCATTATTAAATGATATCAGTATTTCAGCTTTGAAGCAAAGTGAGAGAGGGCTGTGTGTCTTTAATTTACTTTTCACTTCACTTTACTTTTGGTTCTCCTTTCCTAAAGAGGTTCAAATAGGATGATACTAAGCTGGGTAGAGCAGGCTAGCCTATCCTTGGTCACTTTTTTAAGCACTTCTTCTGAAATTCCAAGATGGTTCTAAGCCAAAAACCATTAGGTATTTGAGTAATGACTGGAGGACCACTTATCCAGAATTTACCCATACAAAAGAAATTTAATGTGAACAAGTAATTCACATTTGTGTGGAATTAAGTGGGTAGTACTTGGTATCTGGTAAGTTTGTTGCCATGTTTTTGTCACTTTTCAAGTCTGTTTATGCACAGGCAGTTTTCTCTCCACTCTAATCACACCTTAAACCAGACCTGCTATTCAGCTGTACACAAATACTGGTTTTAGAAAATATCAGGACATTCAAGGCTTTTAAAGAACCAGAGCCTATTCTAGCAGCTACATATTTAAGGTAGGTGACCTGCAAGATCTATTGCCAAGATCTTACACATAATTATCAGTTTTAACTGAACTACTGTAATTATTTTATGCCAGTGAAACACATTTTAAAGTTCTGCATGGCTAATTACAGTATACCTAAGAAAGTATCTTACTAGTACCGCAAAACTAAGCAAATTCTGAGGCTTTTTCTAAGTGACAATGGGAGGAGAAGAAAATGGGCTTGGGAGACCACAGGTTCATGTTATCTCCATTGTTCTTTCACCTGCAAAGATCAGACAAGTGAGAAGGTACAAGTCTGTTAATACTGTGTAAATGAATGCTCTTTTGAGTAGGTTATTTCTATTGTCAACAATTTTGTCAATTTAAAATGATTTTATAAATGTTATGCCATGTTACACTCATTTTACTTAACAAGAAAATAAATGTTTTAAATTTAATCTGTTTTTAACCCACTTTACATACACCGATCAGCCACAGAATTAAAAACAACCTGCCTAGTATTGTGTACTGTAGGTCCCCCTTATGTCACCAAATTGCTCTGACCCTTTGATGAATGGTCTCCACAAGACCTTAGAAGGTGTTCTGTGGTATTGGTCACCAAGACCTTAGCTGCAGAACCTTTAAGCACTATAAGTTGCAAGGTGGAACCTCAGTGGATTAGACTCGTTTTTCAAGCACATCCCACAGGTGGTCAATCAGATTGAGATCTGGGGAATTTCCTTAAACTATTCCTGAACAATTTTTGCAGTGTGGTAGGGTCCATTATCCTGCTGAAAGAGGCCACTGTCATCAGGGAATACTATTGCTTTGAAGTTGTTTATATGGTCTGTAACAATTTTTAGCTACATGGTACCTAATGAATGCCAAGACCCAAGGTTTCCTAGTATAACACTGGCTCTGCTGACTCGCCTTCTTTCCATTGTACATCCGGCTGCTATCTCTTCCCTAGGAAAACAACATACATGTACACGGCTATCCACATCTCTCTATTATAAAAAAAAATCCTGTGGGAGGGAATGACTAGGAGACGATACGTGATCTTCACGTTAAGATCATGGAAGACAAATAATAGACCCGCGAGACGAAAAAGAATGGCCACGGAGCGTCTCGCTGGGATATAGAACATGAGATTCTTGCAAGACACGCCCTACTTACAAGCAAGATCAGAGCACAGCCAGCAAAAAAAATCAGTACTGTAAAGGCACGCAGCACACACAGATACAGGGGTCTCAGAGCATATAAAGCGTATAAAGGACAATACGTTATAAATGAAACGTCGATGACTAAAAGATTGCATTAGTGCAAACAAAAGGAAATTAATCATCAGGACCAGGTGTAATTGAAAAAATAGCAGGACAAAGTGAGATCAGAAATAAAAGGCAAAGAGCAGAAAACAAAGTCTTTTCACGTTCGCATCATTCAATGAACAAAACGTAGATTTACACAATAATGGACCATATGCTATGAGAATGTGGTCCTGCAACAGTTAAAGCAACTACAAGTTTCATTTCAAAGAAAACACAATTCAGTCAGGTGTATATTTATGATCACGGAGAAGCGATCACAACGCGAGCAGCAGAGACACGAAGTGGCAAAAAGGACAGTGACTGTACAGGCTTTAAAATGATCGAAGGGCAGCGTGACAGCAGTTGCCCCCCTTCACAACGCGAGCAGCGTTATACGTCTGGCGAGAAAGAGGTGTAACCACGCATGGTTACAAGAAAGAGATTTGACCATGCCCGGGGCCAGAAATAAAGGACAAGTATTGTTTTTATAACATCACGTGAGACAAGGCAGTGAGCCATCATTTAAAATATCTCATCAGACATCTAACCTAGCAGTTGTTGGATTGCTTTTGGCAGACAAGCATCATGTGCTCCCAGCTCTTAAAACAATGACATGCGACAAGCAGAACAGGCAGCTTGCAAGCAGCAAAAAGACAACAGATGATCCGACGGCATATCCTTAGCATGTGTTCAGCCGCACCCCCCTTCACAACGTGAGCAGCATTATACGTCTGGCGAGAAAGAGGTGTAACCACGCATGGGGCCGGAAAGGACAAGTATTGTTTTTAACAAAGTTTTTAAAGTAAAAGTGAAAATAATGCATATGTAACAATTCCCATGAAACTAACAATCTCTTTAAATTGTATATCTAGTAAACCAAACACGGGGGTGGGTGAGCAAAGCGAGCAGGGGCCGGAGCCCCCTAGTGATCTAAAAGAAAATATGATTCACCAGGTTCCTCATGTATAAACGGTGCGTACGCAGAAAAATGTTGTGTACACGCATTTCCACGCTCACATTGCCATATATAAAAACTATATATGTGTGGCGTAAAGCTACACAGATTCTCAAAGCAGCATAATCCATTGCGTACGTACGTTGTCTGCTTAGTTTTGCATACTGGCCAGCCCAGCGTCAAAGCAGTGCTACTGTTCTTGTGTGGCCTCCCTTACTTTTTTAGATTCACATCCCTGACATTGCTTTATCAAATACACTGATATTAACCTTATATTGTTTTTAAATTTAAGGCATCTAGGTCACCTACCACACTCCTAACACTGCAAAAACAATCACACAGTTTGTAACTGATCACATCTTATCAAACCCCTGGAGCACAAAAGCATATTCCTTCCACTTAACCAGTGCATCACTGCTACTCCAGAATTGATTATTTTCTTATAGATAATAATTTCTTACTTACAGTTAAATCTTGTAAGTTCGTAGCTACTGTTATCTCTGACCACGCTCCTTTCATCATGGAGCTAAAATCACTATGCCTCACATACTCATCTCGCAGATGGCGTCTTAACCCACTTTTATTAGCAAACAAGAACTGTACAGAATTTATATCGAAACAAATTGATTATTTTTTAGCGGCAAATACATCCTCAGAGGTTTCTGCAGGAATACTCTGGGAAACTCTGAAGGCTTTCTTAAGAGGACAGATTATCTCATATCTTTCCCACAAAAATAAATTGGAATTAATCAGTGAAATTACCAGAATAGATCAAGAACATGACATGCGTCCAAATGAAACACTTCATAGGAAAAGACAGGCTCTGCATTCAGAACTCAACCTCTTGACAACTAAAGAAACAGAACTACTCATTTTTAAATCAAGACACCATTACTATGAACATGGAGAAAAAGCTAATAAGATTTTAGCTCAACAAATCCACAAGCAGGAAGCTCGCAATGCAAACATAGCAATTACCAACACAGATGGAGACAAAATCACTGATCATAAAAATATAATGCACACATTTAGAGACAACTACAAGTCCTTATATTCTACTGAGTTTAAAAAAGACAACAACCTAATGGATTTCTGGATGCATTACAGATACCACAACTATATACTCTCAGTGCAGAGGAAATGGATAAACCTCTGGCACTATCAGAATTCCTAGATGCTATAAACTCACGTCATAGTTGGAAACCAGCAGGCCCTGATGGCTACCCTGCCGAATTTTATAAAAAAATCTCAATTAAGCTAGCTCCCCTTTGATTAGCAACATTTATAGAAGCTAAAGACAATAAAATTGTACTTCAAACTTTTTGTCAAGCTTTAATTACCGTCTTTCCTAAGCAAAATAAAGACATGTTACAATGCGCATCATATAGACCAATCTCACTTATGAATAATGATGTAAAGATACTCTCCAAAGTCCTAGCTGGAAGGATTGAGAAAGTGCTTCCTTTGGTAATATCACAAGACCAAACTGGATTTATTAAAGACAGACACTTATCTTCCAATCTTCTATGCCTGTTTAATGTGATATACTCACCACAAAGTCAAACATCCCAGAGATATTATTATCGCTGGATGCAGAAAAAGCATTTGATATGGTTGAATGGAACTACCTGAGCCACTGGCAGCTCACTGTCAAAATGCTTATGAGATAAAAGGGTTTATCAGAGAACGACTTGAACAGAAAATTTCTCTATATGCAGATGATATGGTACAGTATATATCTGATCCACAAAATACTGTGCCTGCAGTCCTAACAGCACTAACAGAATTTCAAAAGATTTCTGGTCTCAGAATTAATTTGAAAAAAAGTATGCTCTTTCCAGTGAATTCTCAAGCACACAATATTAGATTGGACACCTTCTCTTTTATCATTGCAGATCAGTTTAAATACCTAGAGGTAAATATCACAAATAAATATAAAGCTCTTTATCAACAAAATTTTGCTGTCTACATGGAAAAAATTAAGCAAGACTTGCATAGATGGTCTACCCTCCATCTCACTTTAGGTGGAAGAATTAACATTGTCAAAATGAATATCCTTCCTAAGCTTCTCTTTCTATTTCAAAACATTCCAATATAATCAATAAATCATTTTTTAAGAAATTAGATTCAAATATAACCTTATTTATTTGGAATTCAAAACATCCAAATATCCAAAGGGCGACCCTACAAAGACCTAAGGAAGAATGTGGCATGGGTTTATGTAACTTTCAATGTTATTACTAGGTGGTGAATATGCAAGGTATAAAAACCTGGACATTGACACAAATAGATGAACAGACACAGGCTTGGTCCACAATAGAAATAAAATCCTGCAGTTCTTCTTTATATTCCTTGCTTTGTACCTCAGTAAGTACAAGTCATCGCCAATATACTAACAGCCGAAGCTTTTATCTATGGCACCTCTGCACAAGAACCACCTTTTTCAGTCTCTCAAAAGTACGCAGTTTTTAATGTTTGGAAAACATTTTGATTAAATCACTTAGAGATCTGTATATAGACAAAGTCTTTGCATCCTACGAACAATTACACTCTTAAGTTTTACTTTACAGCAACACAGTTGTTTCACTACCTTCAAATTAGAAACTTTGTCAAACAAAAACTACCCAATTTCCCACTTACCTCTGTTCCGGAAGAAATATTGATCAGTCTTGAGGACTAAGACAGCATTTCCGTAATATATAAAAACATTTTAAAGTACCTCCTTTCAAAGATCCCAGAGTACAGTGGGAAAAGGATCTCTCACTCAACATCTTAGAAAGGGAATTGAAGGCAGCAATGCACAGAATTCACTCAAGCTCCATATGCGCAAAGCATACAATTATTCAACTTAAAATTAAATATCGAGCACATCTGTCTCGTTTAAAATTGTCCAAAATGTTTCCAGGGCAAGATCAAACCTGCAAATGTTACAATCAATTTCCAGCCTCATTGGGCCACATGTTTTGGGCATGCACCAAATTAACATAATTTTGGACAGAAATCTTTAAATGCCTTTCAGACAGCCTTGGTGTCACAATCTCTCCTGATCCACTAACAGCTGTGTTTGGTGTACTTCCAGATGGGCTTATAGTGGAGAAGGACAAACAAACTGTAATTGCCTTTACTTCACTATTGGCACATAGGCTTATTTTGCTCAACTGGAAGAATTCCAACTCACCTCTTTTTAGTCAGTGGGTAACTGATGTTATATATTATCTAAAATTGGAAAAAATCTAATTCTCACTTAGATGATCTGTACAAAATGTTTTCAAAACCTGGCAGGATCTGATCAATAAAATTTTAGAACAGGCATTTAAAGCATTGAGGAAGCAGATTCTCTCCCCTCTTTTTTTGTTCTATTCATTTTTATTCATTTATTTATCTACATATTTTTACTATTATTAAAGACCAGTAACAATGCACTGCACGATAATGTGCAATGAATACACTTCATTCTCTTTCTCTGTACGTTTACCATTCGTTTGCTTAGTGGTTAATGTGCTTGCTGCTTCCTGAGCAGCTCGTCTTTTCTCCACCCTAGCGGGCCACTTCTTCTCTTCTTTTGTCGGCATCTTTTTGCGTTAAAACTGATTAAGTCAGTGTTTGTGTTGCAATTACTTAGTACGTTTTCCTTCATTTTTTACTTAAGCTGGCACTTAAGTCTTCAATCTGCCTCAAGAATGATTTAAGATATGAAAAGGTAAGGGGAAGTGACAGCAAAGATGGTTGGGATGAGAACGGCACCCGTACGCAAGCACCGCATGGCCGCCCTGCTGGCCGCTGCAAAGAGTTGATTCTACAATAAAATAAAATAAAAATAAAAAGAGGAATAACCTTGGAGGTCAATCATCACCCCAAAGGCGGATAGTAGATGTCATGTAGTATATGTGTACCAAATTTCAGGTCAATAGGTCAAACGGTTTGCGAGCTACAGGTGATTTAAAACCCTGTACAGGCAAATGGACAGCCACAGTAAGCATGATATATAAGAAGATTTACTCTGCTGACCTAGCTCTCTTTCTCATGGGTGGTGGTTGATTTGTTTTGAACCTATTTTTGTTAAACTTCACTTGTTTGTATGGAATGTTATTTGATTTTAATAAAATTAATAAAATGCTTTTAAAAAAATTAAAAAATAAATAAATTTAAGACATCTGATTGCAATCAACCTGTAACAATATAATGGTCCACGGGATGGACAAACTTTTCCAAATACCATAGCTGCTTTAGCGTTGTTACTCTCAGTGCACCACTCAGAGTATTATAACCCACTGTATCTGAGTGTGGAATCACAGCTGTAGAGCAGCTGCTTGGAAAGCTTTATGGCAGATTGTGTCGAGAGTGCAGAGGATTATCGGATCGGGATACATGCGCACAATCTGTTTGAACTTCTCCCATTCGGCAGACGTTTCAGAGCCTTTCCTGTAGGGACCTTGTAGTTCAGAAACAGTTTCATCCCAAGAGCTATAAACGCACTCAATCAGTCCATCAGGTGCTCCTGGTAAAACTGTTTGTACCTATAAGTACAATTACCTCACTGTAAACTTGTACTACAGTTGTAATATTATACAACCTGATCCACTTTATGAATTACTAGCAAAATACCCGCGCTTCGCAGCGGTGAAGTACTGCCTTAAAATTTTTATTAAGAAGAAAATTAAACCGTTTTAAACTGAGGGAAAATATACCAATAATTATTTGTTAAGGATCTCTTTGTATGCCACGTTGTCAGTTCGGCCCTCCAGTTGCAATATGACCAAGCTGTAGCTGTGTGCTGAGCTTACTCTTGAGCATGCAACGTACAGTTGGCCATGTGAACAGTAATCTTGTTTCAAATCTCACAGCTTGGATTGCTGCTGTCATAATCGGTTTGAGTTTCATGGTTTGTTTCAATTACGACAGTATTTGCAGGACTTGTGTTGAAGTGACATCTGGCCTCTGTCAAGCGTTGTAAGCATACAACCGGTTACATTGATAACTTCACATCCAGCTTTTGAGAGTTTAAACATTCATAAACATCAAAGTGTCCACTACTGAAATCGTCACCTGTGAATCTAAGATGTTTAAGAGGCATTGGCGGTTGTTGAAAGGTGTAAAATATTTGGCATATATTAGCATTTCACTCTTATAGTGCTCCTGTGTAGTATAATTATCCCCTTTACCGTCATCAGTCCACACCTTGAACCTGTCCCAGGCATTCAATACATAAGACACAATGTTCCTCCGGATATCAATAGTGAGCCTGATATGGCTGTGCAATATGTAACAAAGAGAATGGAAAAGGCAGGTGCCATCTCCGGGCATGGAAACCACTTGGTAAGTGACAGTTCTTTGATCGATGGTGATTACCTCGATAGACATGTTAATGGGGGTACGGTTGGAATGATAAAGGAAATGGGTACCTGAACAATGTAAAGTAAGTCTAAAATACCTATACAATAACTATAATCGTAATAAATGAACAATAAAACAGCGGAGAAGCCGTGGATTAAATAAAAAGGCTGTAGTTATCAGCAGGGAGACGTGAATACCGTGGCGAAGCAAGGAAGGGAATGTAGAGACTGGAGCGACAGACGGCCTTATATAGGCAGGCAGCCAACAACGTGGGAGGCGTTGGGATGGGGGACCCAACGCCGCCTCACACGGTGACCGAGCTGCAGGCTATGGACGTATATATGTACGTAAGTAGGATTCAGTTAGCGTTGGGAACCCGCGTACCAAATTTCTTGAAGATGGGCCCATAAGTAACAAAGACCGTTGAAAAGTTCAATATGGCAGCCGACAGTGGCATCATATCACCAAAATAAGTACCAAATTTCAGCCTTCTACCTATGAATAAGAAAGTTCAACATGGCGGACGTTGTTGACCGTTATGACCGTTACGTGTAGAATTTTGAAATGAAACCTGCTTAACTTTTGTAAGTAAGCTGTAAGGAATAAGCCTGCCAAATTTCAGCCTTCTACCTACACGGGAAGTTGGAGAATTAGTGACGTTGGAAACTTCAATATGGCGGCCAACAGTGGCATCATACCACTGAAATAAGTACACACATCGGTTTTGGTTAGCGCAGGGAAGCCGCCTACCAAATTACGTGAAGATGGGGCCATGAATAAGAAAGTTCAAGATGGCGGACATTGTTGACCGTTATGCGTAGAATTTCGAAATGAAACCTGTTTAACTTTTGTAAGTATGCGGTAAGGAATGAGCCTGCCAAATTTCAGCCTTCTACCTACACAGGAAGTTGGAGAATTAGTGATGTTTGGAAAATTCAATATGGCGGCCGACAGTGGCGTCATACCACCAAAATAAGTACATACATCGGTTTTGGTTAGCGTAGGGAAGCCGCCTACCAAATTTCGTGAAGATGGGGCCATAAATAAGAAAGTTCAACATGGCGGACATTGTGAAAATTAGTGACATTGGAAAGTTCAATATGGCGGCCGACAGTGGCATCATACCATCGAAATAAGTACATACATCAGTTTCGGTTAGCGCAGGGAATCCGCCTACCAAATTTCGTGAAGATGGGGCCATAAATAAGAAAATTCAACATGGCGGACGTTGTCGACCGTTATCGACTGTTATGACCGTTACGTGTAGAATTTCGAAATGAAACCTGCTTAACTTTTGTAAGTAAGCTGTAAGGAATGAGCCTGCCAAATTTCAGCCTTCTACCTACACGGGAAGTTGGAGAATTAGTGACGTTGGAAAGTTCAATATGGCGGCTGACAGTGGTGTCATACCACCGAAATAAGTATGTACATTGGTTTCGGTTACTGCAGGGAAGCCGCCTACCAAATTTCGTGAAGATGGGGCCATGAATAAGAAAGTTCAACATGGCGGATGTTGTTGACCGTTATGACTGTTATGCGTAGAATTTCGAAATGAAACCTGCTTAACTTTTGTAAGTAAGCCGTAAGGAATGAGCCTTCCAAATTTCAGCCTTATACCTACACGGGAAGTTGGAGAATTAGTGACGTTGGAAAGTTCAATATGGCGGCTGACAGTGGCGTCATACCACCGAAATAAGTATGTACATTGGTTTCGGTTAGCGCAGGGAAGCCGCCTACCAAATTTCGTGAAGATGAGGCCATGAATAAGAAAGTTCAACATGGTGGACGTTGTTGACCGTTATGACCGTTATGCGTAGAATTTCGAAATGAAACCTGCTTAACTTTTGTAAGTAAGCTGTAAGGAATGAGCCTGCGAAATTTCAGCCTTCTACCTACACGGGAAGTTGGAGAATTAGTGATGTTTGGAAAATTCAATATGGCGGCCGACAGTGGCGTCATACCACCGAAATAAGTACGTACATCGATTTTGGTTAGCGCAGGGAAGCCACCTACCAAATTTCGTGAAGATGGGGTCAGCCTTCTACCTACACGGGAAGTTGGAAAATTAGTGACGTTGGAAAGTTCAATATGGCGGCCGACAATGGCGTCATACCATCGAAATAAGTACATACATCGGTTTTGGTTAGCGCAGGGAAGCCGCCTACCAAATTTCGTGAAGATGGTGCCATAAATAAGAAAGTTCAACATGGCGGACGTTGTCGACCGTTATCGACCGTTATGACCGTTACGTGTAGAATTTCGAAATGAAACCTGCTTAACTTTTGTAAGTGAGCTGTAAGGAATAAGCCTGCCAAATTTCAGCCTTCTACCTACACGGGAAGTTGGAGAATTAGTGATGAGTCAGTTAGTCAGTCAGTCAGTCAGTGAGTGAGTGAGTGAGTGAGTGAGTGAGTGAGTGAGTGAGGGCTTTGCCTTTTATTAGTATAGATTTGCACTATCTGTACTATATGTAGATGTATATTGTACTTATACTTTCATATTGTATGTTTTTCATTGTTTTTATCATATTATTATTATTTTTGTTGTTTTATCATTTTATAGGAAAAAAGTTTATGGAAGATTTGCATATTGAATGTCATTGTATCATACAATAACAATAAAAAACTGCCTTCTAAGTCGGCTTAGATTTCCAAGAGCTATCTTCTTGGAGCTGTTGGTATAATTTTTAAGATGAAATGCATTAAAGTATGTATATTGCATTATACAGATAAATTTTTAACTTCATTTAAATAATGTTTACTGTTAACAATTTATCATGTGGGCATGGTGGCACAGTGGTAGTGATGAGCTGGTGCCCCGTCCAGGGATTGTTCCTAGCTTACGCTGTATGCTTGCTGGGACTGGCGCAACCCTTGATAGATAGATGGATGGAATAATTAAATATGTATAACAAAGATATTTCAATGTTCCTTAAAAGTTTTGAAGAATCGGGGTTCTAAGCTTACAGATAGCTTGACATTTATTACAGAGTTTATTGTGTGGCGATTGGTTATGTGGAGAAAAAATGAATTGGGGGTTGGTACATTTGAAAGACACAGTACTGCTACAATAAATTTCATCGAGGGTCACGCACGTAACAGCAGGCATCTTGTGGGAGGCAGGAACAATCTCTGGACAGGGTGCCAGCTCATCGCTACCACTGTGTCACCTTGCCACCACATGCTTTAATTCATTTCATCATGAAAATGATGTCAAGTATACATCTTAGTATTTAAATTTTTCAGAGAGCTGTAATATCATAAATGTAATGTATTCTGTGTCCTGTAGGCGTAAGAGAAAGCACGTTTAAGAAGCACATAGTAATTCATACACATAGATCACGTAGAAGAACACATAGAATATGAAGCATTCAACGTACTACTTTAGTTACGATGGGATCTAAAAAATTATAGTAAATTAAACATTGATTTTAAAATGAAGTTTACAATGTTCTACTTTAATGACCGTTTAAACTATGAGATTAAAGTGGACATTTCGAAATTTTTTCTTCACCGTGTCCCTATTATTTTCTTTTCTCTGTACTCTAATATGCTTCTGTATGACACTCAGATGATGGACTATGACTCTCCTTTTCACATTGACTTTGATATCTGACCACTTCTTTTTTATTTTGGGTACTGTGCGACTTTCTGAACTTGAACTTTCTAGTTTCTCCACCACTATATCACTCGATCAACTTCCTTTTGTTGTTCATACCACTGCTTAAGCCAACAAATAGCATGTTTTTCCTTGCCTCCAATTCGCATTCGCTAAAGTTCTTTTATTCTTGTGCTTTCGCAATTGTCTTTTAACCAAATACTTAATGGAACGTGATAGTTATATTGATTTGCATATCAAAATATGCAAAATTATAGGAGGAGTCAGGTTGGAACAGCAGACACGTGTATGTACGTTACTTTTCACGCTGACCGGGATTTATGGAGCAGAAGTGCATGGAAGTTGGCTTATGCACGGTTTTGTGCATATGAATTTTTTTGTGCCTTCGCACATTTCCACTTTTGTCCGTTTTAGTGTGAATTCTACGCATGGCGTTATGCATGAGGACCCAGGTCACCTTCTTCTATTGCTCCGTGGTCCACTTCTGACGCTCATGTGCCCATTTGGCAGTGGACAAGGGTCAGCATGGGCACTCCGACCTGTCGATGTAGCCCCATGCACAGCAAGCAAGCACTGTGTGTTCTGACACATTTCTCTCATGGTCAGCATTAAGTTTTCCAGCAATTTGTGCTACAGTAGCTCTTCTGTGGGATTGGACTAGATGGACTAGCCTTCATTTCCTAAGCTTATCAATGAGCCTTCAGCCTCCGTGACCCTATTTCTGGTTTACCGGTTGTCCTTCCTAGGCCACTTTTGGTAGGTACTTATCACTGCGTATTGGGAACACCCCTATGCTCTGACCCTGTTGTCTAGCCATAACAATTTGGCCCTTGACAAAGTTGCTCAGATTCTTATGTTTGCTTAGTTTTCCACCACATCACCTGTTCACTTGCTGCCTAATATATTCCACACCTTGACAGGTGTAATGAGATAATCAAATGTTATTCCCTTTACTGGTTTTAATGTTATAGCTGATTGCTGTAAATCTTTTGAAATTTCAGTTTATAAATTAGTTTCATGCTGAAATAATGTCCCCTGATTTCATTGCTTTAAACAGAGGCAAATAAGCTCCCAGGTATACTACTTTAAAGCAATTGTGTTCCTCTGGTATTAAAAATAGGTACATTTATAATAAAAGTTGAACAACAGAACCAAGAAAGTATCTCTAATAAGAATAGATTCAACCCTCCAGTCACCTTCAATTATAATCTTACCTTTTAAAGCATTAAAGACTCCTTCTCTGTCTGGGCACATATTCCTGTATCTTTCTGTTCTCCCTTGATCGATATTAAAGTAAATATTGTTCCTCATGTAAACTTTGTTAGGTCAAAGCTTCCTTTGAACCCCTCCCTTCAAATTTATTTGGAACAGCAAAGGACTTCATATTAAACATTCTGCCCTTGTCCAAAACAGATGGTGGGGTTTCACGTGCTGATTTGGAACTTTATCATTGGTCTTAAATCCTAATTCCTATCTGGAACTGTTTTGACATTCCTGCCAATCCTCCATCTTAGTTTTCCATCATACACTGGCTTATTTCCAGCCATATTTTTCATACTCTCCTTTTCCTGTCCTTAAAGCTAAAGTCCATTATTTATAAATTTGGTACTTTTTTCTTTATGCTTTGAGTCTTGGCATGATATAAATAAGCGTTTAGCTTCCAGTCTCATTGGACACTCAAATACCCCCATTTTAAATTAAGCTTTCTTCATTAATTGATTAAGCTTTTTTTCTGAACTGGTCTGTTTAAGGTATTATCACACTGACAAATGTTTTTTGACACAGGACTGCAGATGTTTCAGGCACTTCAGATCCAGGTTTTCCATTCTTTCCTCTTCTTTTTCTTTTATCTTCGGCCGATGTCTGTTCTTAAGGATTGTGGTGCGTCAATTCCCTCCTCTTTCCCCACTCATCACATAAAAAAAACCAGTTGCAACTCCTATTTGCTGCACTCTGCAAAGCCTCCTAGAAGTCCTTGCCCTTGTACTCAGTGTGGCAACGTGCTCTCCCATCTTCCATTGGATCATAATGGAAGACGTCTTTAAGAATATTACTCTGTCCTCCTAGAATCCCAATCATCAGCATACTCAGTTTAATTTTGTGCATTGCTTCAGGGTGTTTATCCACTAATTCTCTTTGTCACTTCTTCTCCATAAATGTTCGAAGTATCATCCTCCTCATGTTTTGGGTCTGCCCACTGTCTCTCTCTATTGGATTGGTGTTTCAAATTCCCTTTCCTATCCTCACTGTCCAAATTGCTCTCTCCCCTCATATTTTCCTTAGCCGGGACCTTTCCACACTCTCTCTCAGTCCAATCCAGAGATTGATATCATTACTGCCAAACTGGCACAGGTATCTTGCTGGAAATACCCCTTTTCTGCTTCTGTTATCTCTTGGAAACCTTTATATAACAACTCTTCTTGAGCTTATTACACTGACAATGAACAGAGCATTTGGCCCCAGTATCAGGGATTGGCTTTTGGTCTCCATGCTTCTGGGTGGTTGGTTACCTGGTGGCTGGCTATGATGGGAACTCAACCTCCTTGTTCCCTTTCTTTTTCAGTTCAGCTGTGGAATGAAGCACTTTTTATTTAGTCATGCAGGCTCCATTTAGTTGATTTCTTGATTTATGTTTATTATTGTTCCTCACAGGGTTAAAGATACTCTTCAATACATATTTTTTTCACAAAAACACCTTCCACTGCAATTTTTTCAATGCTGTTTAACCTAGTTGACTTTTGTTTAACAACTAATAATGATGATATGAATTGTGAGAACACGTGAAAACAATTTCTTAGCCATATTCAAGGAAAAAATGTTAGAAAATGTGAAGTTGTTCACTACATTTACTATTCCATATTATTTTTTCAGTTAGAGTTTGAGTGCCTTAATCCAAAGAAGCAAAAGAAAAAGAAAAGCTACAGGAACTCTGGAATTATCATTGTGAAATCTTGTTGGGTAAGATGTTGCAACTGCACCTTTAAAACTGTACATTTCATTTGAAATTAGCAAGGTTAACTTGAAATCCTTCCAGTATGAAACTTAAAAAAAACTATTTTAAACAAATTTAATAACTCTAACATAAATTAGCTCTTAGAATATAATTAAAGTCATAGCTCAAGTATGTCATTCTAAGCAACAAAACTTTTTTTTCCACCTCTGGCTAAATTTTCTGTTTGGGCAATTGTAGTATCTAACACATAAGTAATAAAAAACTAAAGCCAAAAGCCAGCTAGCTTTAAATGATACCTTGCAATAACAAGTACTACCTCCCGATTTTCAAAGTAAACAGCATACAATGACTTCACTATTGTCTTAAACCCTTATTTTGCCTAAGATTAGCAAGGAAAAGAAAATTCAATGCATAAACTATATATTTATGCATTTTGAAAAATTAAGTTTTTAGCTGCTCAAATGTGAGCCCAAACTGGCCAAGGGATACAATCTCTACAACAGGTGATACTAACCCCTGTTATTTTCTCAGTGAACCATACAGTTTTGAAACAGGTGCAAACAGGGCATCTTAACTTCATTCCTCAAACCCTCTCAACTTCTCCTCTCAATTTGGAAACACAGTGGTGCTACTCCAAGGTCCTCCTGTATTGTGGAACCTGTCACCATTATGTGTTAAGATATTTTTGATCTATAAAATAGTTCCACGTGCTATCATTGCACTCTGTGTGTTCCTGCTTTAGCTCTTTAAAGAATGGTTTATTTTTGGTAACATGGAGTATCATCGATTTCTGCATGTTCATAGCTAAATGCTGGCATTGATTATTTATGCCACATAATAATTACACGTAAATTACTCCAGTAATTCCAGTTTGTTTTTTAAAGATAATTATTTAATTTTTAGATTTACCTAGAGTTCACATGTTTCCTAAGTTGTTTTACCTATTGCATTTGTCTATAGCATTTTATTGCTTATTTTGACCCTCATTCATATATGTGGCTTTTGAGACATATAGTACAGTCTTTATGCTGTATTTCCACAGATTTCAAGAGACTACTCTTTTCTGGATTACATCCTTGGTGGTTGTCAACTCATGTTTACTGTAAGTAGAAAAATTCCTTTATATTCCTTTACATGACTTTATCATTAAACTGTTATTTAGAGACTTAGAAAAACAATTCTATATTTTAGGACTCTGTTTCTGTTAATTACAGTATATATCTTATGTAAGTGTGCAATTTTTTTGATACTATTTATGCATTATTATTCTTACCTAGTATTACTTAATTTGTTTTTCATTGCACTTAAGGGCATATTTGATATTTTGTAAGCCACTTTGTTCTACATCATTTGTTTATAAATGTGTTACAGAAATGAATGTTATTGTTGTTACTGTGCTGTTCATGTCTTTTCATTATAGTTTTATTGTAATATTGCTTATTATACTTTTTGTGTTGTGACATCAACAGCATTTTATATTTCCAGTCATCATTTATGTTGAAATAAATAATTATAATTCAACATATTTGAAAGTTTCAGTCATCATTTATATGTGAATAAAAAAAAATCTCAATATATAGCTATGTTTTATTAATTTTCATTTGATAGGAATTAACTATATTTCTCTAGTTTAAATTCTGTAATGTTTTAGTACATTTTATATCACATCATGCTTTGCCTAAATTGCCTGGACTCTGATGCAATAATTTAACAAGACTAGTGAAATATGTGGACCTATAGTGCTAAAATAAAGGGGTTTCATAAAAAGCATATTGAACTTTTCCATTTTGGCAACCTATTCTTTTGTTTTCATCAATGAAATGTTCAACTTCAGAATGATCACAAGTTACTTTGGTGATGTAACTTTCCTAAGTAGTGTTTGTTTGTTGGCCTGCATTTCTCTGTTGTTCTCATTCTTGCATTCTGTATCCTGGATTTTGTCTTGTATCACTATGCACTTTTGTGTCTGCCTGCTGCTCAGTTGCAGTATCTTAAGGGCCTTCTGTGATGAGATTGATGCTCAGCAGATGTTCTTAGTCTCCTTTTTCCTTCTTCCTGTTATGTAGTTATTTGTCACATTCAGTGATCAATAAATACCACACTTACACTTGATTATTAATTCTGAATAAGTATGTACTGTGTCCTGGGGGGTTATTAATAGATGGACCAGTGGGGACCATGCTTTTATTAGAATAAAAGTTTCTTCCCAGCACTAATGTGGCCACCAGGTTGTCAGAACCTTTTTTTTTTATTTCCAGAACAAATCAGGCTGTATTCAGGATTACTTCTTGCTTGTCTGTGTTTGTCAGCATCTTTTCTGCTTATTCATTCTTGGTCTTAGTTACTTTATCACCTTCTGTAATGTACTTGATTCTCAGCAGATGGTGCTGCTCTTATTCTACTTCATCCTATTACAATGTTCTTTGTCATGTAATTGGCTTTTGCAATTTGCTTGATGCTCAGCAGATGCAGCTGCTCTCTTTCTCTTTGTCATGTCACTTTCTTAATTATTTTGTCGAAAGATGCAGACATACACAGATCACTCAGCTAATGCTTCTGCTACCCCAGAATGCATCAGGTCATAAGCTTTCAGTGAAGACCAGGATCAAGATTCTAGCCTCAGTAATTTACAAGTATTTGCATGACAGACGGACAGATCATGGCATTGTAGGTAGGTAGGTCAGTAGGTAGGTAGGTATTGCTCTGTCAAAGAATTTTGGCCTCAGGATTAATCCAAATTTAGACACTTCTTTTGTAGTGTCTGTGTGTGTTTTTATTTCCTAGAAGGTATAATTGAATCTGATATCCATTCAGGATTATGCTGCTAATTTAAATCCTTAATCTACTCTCTATATATAAAATCCTAAGCCTAAAAGTGTAACAATTTTGTGCAACGATTTTGTGACTTTTTATGTCCCATTTTTTGTCACGCTTTAAATCGGCTTATTTTAAAACCTACATATATATATGTTTGGTATCATTCTTTTCAGAATTTAACAAACTTTAATGTGATGTTGTTAGATTTTGAGATTCTTACTCCGATTTTAAATTATGAACAAAAAAATATCAACAACTCATGTCCCGCGAGACGAGACGTTGTGCCAAGAGATTTAACCACGCCCGGGGCCCGAAATAAAAGACAAAGAGTAGGACAGCTGCTGTACAGGCTTTTAAATGTTCAAAGCGCCACACAAAATTTAGATCACGCGGCACTGCAGCAGCAGCAGCAACCAGTAGCAGATCAAGCAGAGAGGAGTTAAAAATATATATATATATTTGTTTCCCATTGTATCACCGTTTAAAAGGGGGTTTTGGAGGAACGACCACGTCCCCTTGGAGTTCGTTCAGCCCCCCTCTTCACAATGCGAGCGGCAGAGACACAAAGTGGCTAGCGTGTAGCGCAGGCCGGGGGGTTGGGGGTGAGGTTTTTAGGGTGGTTTTTGGCGAGCAAAGCGAGCAGGAGGGCGAACCCCCTAGTATACCTATAAACAGACTTGTATGGTATTCAGATTGAGTTTTTTCCTAAAGTTTAATACTGCCTTGATACGTAATGGTACCCCAGGAGTGTCCAACTCTGATCCTGTAGGACTGCAGTGGCTGCAGGTCCAAACTTTTTTTTCTGGTAGTACTATCAAAATGTTTTGTGGATTTGAGCAGATCAGCATCACTGACACCTTCACCTTTCTTTGTTTTCATAAATTGTGTGATGAATGATAGACACAGGTTAGCTGGTTATGTGTTGGCTCATTTTCACTGCTAATTAAGAGAAAAATAAACAGTTAAGTGGTCTATGTATTAAATAGCAAGTCAGTTTAAATTAAAACAAAATCAGTTAATTAGCTGCAAAAGCTGGTCACTAATTAAGACTAGATAGAATGAAAACCTACAGTCAATGTGTCCCTCCAGGCGTTATAGACACCCCAGCCCTGTAACTTTGAATAGACCAAGGCAAGCTTGTTAGATACTGTATATTACTGGATAATAGAGCCGGGTAAAGCCTTAATGGAATCAGAAACACTATATTAATTAGTGGGGCCTGTAAATAGGGATTTCCAAAAGGAAAAATATGTTGATCTACACTAGAAGCTTCAGGTAGTCAGGTATACTCTATACCAATGTCTTTCGAGTGTCCGGCTTTTAAACTAATAATGAAATCTGGTCCTGTTTTACTTATTGTTCTCTATCGTCCTTCAAAATACAAGGTGTCTTTCCTGTCTGATCTAACTGAACTACTAACCCACTTAATTCCCTTTCCCAGAGACTCATTCTTCTTGGTGAATTCAAAATCCATATTGACTTTTCTACATGTAAACTGAGGAATAAATTCCTATCCTTACTGAACTGCTTTGGTTTGGTGCAACATGATGATGTTCCTACCCACTCTGGTGGTCATATATTGGACATGATCTGCACATGTGGCTTATCTGTGAGAACACTTATAGCAGTAATTATGGACTCTCTGATGATAAAGCAGTACTTTTCACTGTCTCATTACCCCTCCCTCTTTCCTGTAAACATTGAATTTCTTTCAGAAACCTAAAAAATATCTGTCCTTCTATCATTGCTGGTTCCATCTCTGATCTTTTCCTGTCATACGTATTACACTAGATAGTCTTGTTGACTACTATAACTGAGCCCTTCATTCAACAATAGATAAAACAGCTCTTTTAAAACATAAAGAAGTTTTCTTTAAGTGTTCAACTCCATGGTATGATTCAGAATTACAGTTTATGAAAGCAGCTGGCTAATGCCTTGAGAAAATGTCACATAAAACTGACCTCACTGTGCATATCCAGAGATGTACTAACTGCAGCCAAGAACATGCATTATCGCAGAATAACAGAAAGTGGCCATGATAACCTGAGGGCTTTGTTTTCTGTTGTTTATAAACTACCTCAACCTGCATCTGGCCCAATTACCTCCTCTACTGAAGTGTGTGAAAAATTCCTCCATTTTTTCATAATAAAATTAAAGATGTAAATAATACAACTAGCATCTTTCCATCTTCCCATTCCATCTGGCTCCTTTTCTAAATTTTCATTAGTCACATCTGCATTTGTTAATGACCTGCTTTGTACAAAGCTGTGTACTGGACCCAATCCCCACCACACTTCTTAAATCCTGCCTTCATGCCATAATCCCAACAGTTACAACAATAATAAATACATCCCTTGACAAGGGCTTTGTACCTGGCACTTTTAAAATCACTTCTATATCCCCAATGTTAAAAAACTCTAGTGTTGATGATGACAATCTCAATAATTTTCAGCCCAGCTCTCACTTACCTTTTTTGTCAAAAGTTCATGACCATGTTGTAGCCTCCCAGCTCACCGATTACTTAACTTCTAATAATTTGATAGAACCCTTTCAGTGTGGTTTTAGAGCGCAGCACAGCTGTGAAACTGCTCTGCTTCGGGTAACTGATTTGCTTATGGCAGCAGTCCAATCTGACTGATAGGCAAGAGCTGGTTAGTTTTCGCAACAGTAGATTCAGCTCAGCATCAGTCACACAAGGAGTTCCTTAGAGCTCTGTCCTCGGCCCTCTGCTCTTCTGTATCTATATGCTTTCCCTTGGACATATTATAAAGGACACTGCGGCCGTAGATCTTATATTCTTTTCCTCCATCTTAAATAAAAAGAATTGTGGACTCATTGATGCTGTAATGGCGTCCTACAGCTTTCTAGCTGTTCCCTTCCTTCAACATATCCAAAACTCTTACCTTTTTGGCAATCGTTAGCATCTTCCATTGGCGCTTTGGCACGGCCCCTGAAGCAGTATCAGGAGCAGATCGTTTTGGAGACATAACGAAGCGCTTGACTATGCACAAAGATAAACACACAAGAGCACAAAAGTTAACTGTTTGCACAGCGAAACACGTTGATGCTGAATGAGCGAGACGAGACTTTCTAGTTAACGCAGTGGAATCAAATTTGGTGCTCCGTTGCTGAGCCAATCAGCACACATGAACTTAACTGCGTGCGCTGAATGGTAGCTTCTCAGCCATCTGCCAGTAGTGTCCCTTGTATAAAATTAACTGGGCAAACCAGCTGAGGAAGCATGTACCAGAAGTAAAAAGACCCATTGTCCGCAGAAACCCACGAAGCAGCAAAAACTCTTCGTTATATATTTAGATATGCTTACATATAAAATCCGCGATAGAGTATAGCAAGGGATTACTGTAGTAACAAATACAGAATCTCATTACAACGGAATTTTCGTTACAACTAAATATTTTTTAGATCCCTGGGAGTTCGTTGTAACGGAATTTTACCTGTATTTCAGTGTTAAAAGTGAAACTGTCTCAGTTGCTTCATCGGCTTTCAGTAGTGCACGTTTGAGACACTGCAGTCACAGAGGTATTTAAAGGGGAGTTGGCATGAGGGGGGAGGTTAATGGAAAGAGAAAAGGAGGACAGGAGTGAGCGAGCCTTGCTAGAGGAAAGGAAGCAGGCGGACAGGAATGGAGACCTGAGAGAGAAACATGTGGCTAATGCTCAAGGGGGCTGTGGGTTGCTCCTACTGAGAAGCTTGGAAGCGGGAGCAATCAACTTACTCCAGCGGACTAACCACGCAAGTCTGGGAAGGCAGCGGGAGTCAGAGAGTGGAAGCTTTGTGGTGCCCTGTGGAACACCATGAGATGGGCGGCAGGGGCACAAGCAGAACAGAAGGGAGTATGTGCCTGTTGGATGATGTCTCTCCAGACTGCGAGATCCGAATAGGTTAAGTAGGGGAGAAGTCCTTTTTTAAAGGGTTGCACCAGAGCTCATGTTCTTATGAACAGCTTCCTACCAAGTAATTTTAACCTTGTTATTACTGGATTATTTAATTCTTTTTTTTAACCTCCACACAGTTCACATTTTATTGGATTATTTATTTATTGGAACATTTTTGAGCACTGCACTATTTGTACATTGTTGTTTTTTAGATGGTTTTAATAAAAGCATTTTGGCACCTTTATGCACCTACCCCTTGCTGCTGCGTGTTTGTCCTCATTTTCTAGGCTCATCCCTCAGGTACATTATCGGCAGTAGTGGGTCAAAGAAGGGGGTTCGGAAGGTCCCGCTAGCATGGAGCTGGCCTTGCACTGTCAGAAACATATCCCATTTTCGCTCATTCCTCTCCTTTTCTACTGCTGAGAAACTTGTCCATGCTTTTATCGCATCCTGCATCGATTATTGTAATTCCCTACTAGAAGGTGCCTCTTCAAATCATATATTACAGTTCCATTTAATTAAAAACTCTGCCTAAACTCTTCAAAAACTATCCTGCTTTGTCTTCACTGACTCCCTGTGTCTTACAAGACTGAATATAAAATTCTGCTAATAACCTACAAAGCTTTAAAATGCCTTGCACCAGACTACATCAGTGATCTGCTACATTGTGTTCGCCAACTAAGGTCCCCTGATTCTAGCAATGTTGCTTTGCCCCACATTAACCTGCACTCTAAGGGTGACAGGTTTTCACCTGTATAACGCCCAGACTTTCAAATGAACTCCCTAAATTAATTAGCTCAGCTGACTCAATTCATTCTTTTAAAAAACAAGTGAAAACTTATCTGTTCAGGAAGGCTTTTAACTTAACCTAACATTCTGCCCCTTCTTTCAGTTTACTTCTCTGTCCAGATGCTCCAGATAATTTGTGTGTGTGTTATTATGTTATTTGTTCAGGATTTCTTTTAGTACTGAATTTACTATTTTACTCATTTTTTATATTTTTCTTTTCTTTATTCTATTTATTGATTTGTATATCCTGTATTTATCTGTTGTAGTGTTCTATGCAGAAGATATTTTTATCCAAAATACATATACCCTGCTGTTCTTTCTGTAACTCTGTGAAGCGCCTTGAGCATGGAAAAGGTGCTATATAAATAAAATGAATTATTATTATAAAAATATTTAATGAGTGAAGTGTAATCTAAGAGAACACATGACAAAATGAAACAAGTACCTTTTAATGAAATAAATTTGGCGCACTGTATGTCTGTTTTTTAGTGGATTTTAGTAAATGAAATCTGGCCCTAGACACTATACACTTCTATAAATAATAGTGTCATTTATTTTTCTTTTCCTGCTTGTTGAAACAGTCTCAGGCAGGAAGAGGCTGTTACCATAGTAACCTGATCATACTGGTGACGCTTTATACTTATTTGAACTGATGAACGGAAGCTGTGATTCAAGAAAAAGGAATAAGAGTGCTGTATTTTTGAAGCCTTGGTGTTTTTATAGATGCAGTCACTTGAAAGCAGTAGTGCTTTGATTTTGCTTTTCTTTTTTTCTGTCAAGAGAGGTGTGGCATCAGGCACAATTAAGCGGCAAAAAAATAATTCTGTTACCACCTAGGGGCAAATTGATAGACCCCCAGCCCCCCAACCTTGACTCTGTAAGAGAAAAGAAAAAATTCCCAAAAAAAACCCCTTGTAGGGAAAAATTGGAAGAAACCTTGGGAAAGGCAGTTCAAAGAGAGA
Organism: Polypterus bichir lapradei; assembly: GCA_026402145.1. NCBI lineage: Eukaryota > Metazoa > Chordata > Cladistia > Polypteriformes > Polypteridae > Polypterus > Polypterus bichir. The sequence goes on from JANRMT010062806.1 coordinate 86,504,217, forward strand.
CCCCTTTCCAGTTAGGTTGGGCGTGCAGTGGGTGTCAAAAAGAAGGGGGTCAATACAATACAGTACAATACACAGAACAGAACAAATCCTCAATACAGTATAAAAATAAAAATTTTAGAAATACAGAGTAGAATTTAACAGTAGATAATATCACATAATATGATTTGGATTTGTTTAGAGTCCTGGAGACCTCATCCAACAAGCTGCCTCCCCCATTTGACCATTCCACAGCTAAAATAGCACTAATCTGATGAAAAGACCCCTCTTTCCCACGATTCCTGCGATCCTCCATCAGGGATGACAGGCAAAACAACTTGGCAGGTGGGCCGTGGCACCAAGTGCCACATTTGAGTACCGAGAAGAGAAACAGAATAGGTGAGGGTTAGTAACAAATTATAACTATCATGTTACTTATGTTTTAATGCTAATGACTAACAACAGAGATGCAGTCTGTACAGTTAGTCAGCAGCTCTAGTCAGGATATGCTAAACTGAAGTAGTGAGTCTTCAGCCGGGATTTAAAAGCTGAGACCAAAGGGGCATCTCTTATAGTAGCAGGCAGACCACATTACCAGATGTAATGTAAGGGACACAGATTATGGAACTGATGAACAGAATAGAGAATGGGAGTGGAAAGCAGACATTTACAGGTATAGTGACTGACATCCAAAATTAAAACCAAGGAACGTCTTACAATGGACTAAGAATTTAAAAGCTACAAATTTAATGGTCCTCCTTTAAGATCAAATAATGTTAATTATATATGTGTATTTATCAGTCAAAATCATTTTTTGTTGACCCTGCAAAATATCAGCAACAAAGCAATTGTTTGTATTGAATGGTCAAGATAATGATGGCCATTTTCTAAAAATCTAGAATACATATAGCCTACAATATCGCACTGAAAAAGAAAATATGGTCTTATGCATTTTCTTACCCTCCTTTTCTTACCCTGTATATACTGTATATAGAGGGTGAGTCAAAATTATTTTAACATTTGAATGGCGGAAACAATTTATTCACAAAACATATTTCATATGTGCAAGATGATTTACAGGAATGTCTCTACCTGTTCACCATCATGTTTAACACATGTACCATATGTGGCACACAAATTGTCCACAAAAGTTGTATATAAGTATATACATAGCAGTACCATTAGTGTTAATATAATTTTGACTCACCCTGTGTAATCCAAGGTTGACTTGTACACTCATTCTTCTATAAATAAATGATGCAATAAAAACAGGTGTTTAAGTGGAGGTTAAAAAGTCTTCGTTCATCAGTTCAAATAAGCTTGAGTCACAATAAATGAATCCATACAATTGAGGATGTAATCCCAGTGCAGAATGTGTCCATTTAAAAAAATTGCTGAGCCATAGCATTTCCATCTAAAAAATGACAACTTCTCAGCTCACCTGTATAGGTCTCCTCAGCGTAGGGAGATGTCTGCCAACTGACACAATCAACCCTTTAAAATCCAGGTTTGGATTCTCACCATAATTCCTTCAGCATTCATGATGCACCACGCTAAGCCCTGCTCTGTTTCCTGTCCCACACCACTGCATGGCCTTAAGGCAGGAGCCCATTTAGAGCAATAGATCACTCCTATTCCCTGTTTGGTTATCAAGAGCAACCCTTTAGACCCCCTCACTTCTCCGACTGCTTGCCTGCACTCAACGTCACACCTGCTTCTTCATGATTCTTCCAGTGCTTCACTTTCATTTTCGTTGTAACATTCGATCCTTTTCTCTCTGTTGTTTCTTCTTTCCATTTTTGTTGTCCTCCCCTTTTTCCTGTTAAGGTTTCTTTTATTATTTGCAGGTGTGCTCGCACTTATTTTAGACCCCACATCATTAATGAGGCAATTGACCAAACTGCATGCATCTGTATATGAGTATACAATCAATCACTTACCCAATCAACACACTGAATATGCTCAGCCACACACACCTACATCCCTCTGATGCCTAATTGCCCCTTTATTTATTTACAGTATTTTAAATTGCGCACTGCAACAGACTTCATTTGCTGTACCACAGAAAGATGGCGCAAAAACTATTGACATGCCAAACAGCAGCACTAAAAAATAGGGTGGTGTCGTAGTAGAAAAAAGAGATGTGACCACCTCTGGTGTCTGCAGTCAGGTATGAAATGGAAGGAGAAAGCTCAAGATACGAAGGTCAGTGGGTAGCATGCACACTATAAACCGCAAGTGCCGGTACCAGACAATGTGGTTGTGAGTAGGTGTTGCCTTACAAGAAACAAAAAAGCAGTGAGAGAAAAGCAGCTGCGGAAGCAGTGTTCTCCAATCCAAGACCAGCCAGGAGTGAGGCAGTGGCGTTGGGAGCGGGATAGGGGCTTCAGAGACTTAATGTCCTGATCTGTAGTGTTCAGCCCCTGATCTTTTTTTTAATTATATACATGACAATAGAAGTAAGCCTTTGATTCTTTTGTCCATCATATACAATATAGCCCCTGATCAATGCCATTACATAAACGTACGCAAAAGCCCAAAGGGTCACCCCTTTCTTTGGTTTTACAGTATATACTGTAAGTCTGCATGCAACACAGAGGGGGTTAAGATCCTAATACCTGCAAATCCTAAAAATGGCACTGGACCAACAGCGTCAGTTTAAACTTACCGGGTCCCCCATGAGTTATTCCATTGTAATGTAATATACATTTGCATCTTTGGACTCTCAAAGGGAACTCCCACACCTGACCTCCAAAGTCGTTTATGTTTTACATGTGCATCTGCTTTATTTGAATGGGAATGCCCCACTTCCTTGCTCTCCAAAATACTTTTGCATTCGATTACCATTCTTATCATGGTGGTAGCTACAAACGGAGTACCTAAACCACCTCCACCCCACTCTTCTTTAAATTGCACAATACTCCGTCCCTGGTCTTAGATCATGACACTTGAATTTTTAATTGGGAAGCCACAGAAATTCTGTTGTGATGCTCAAAGTTACTACTACGTACTCCTTGCTCTTCATGTTAATAAAGCAGTGGTACATATGATACCGGCATTTATGTATGTCCAACTTCAAGCACTGCTTTGAATATACAGTCACATTTATGATCTTTAAAGAAGACCATATACAACTAATGAAAAAGACGAAAAGAAATACTGTACTTCAGTGAATGACTTGAAAAAATGAAAATGGTAAACATCTAATAATGATAATAATATATTGTAGCACCGCCACATAAATGTACTTTCTGTTTTTTCTTTTGTCACTCAATTGTGCCATTACCAATGAGAACCCTGTCTCTGTCTGAGCATATATAGGAAACAGTGTAAGGCCTAAGATGAGCATATTGGGTATACGTCAATAGGGAGGACCTTTGTGAGGTGTGAGTCTGTTGCAGCAATTTCTGGGAGGGTGCCATGGAAACAGACGCAGATGTACTATTAAAAAAAGAGAGTGCAAAGGCAGAAAAAGAAGAGGAAAAACAGAGCCCGAGCCTTATGGTGGTGGTAACAGATGTGAGCTATTCAAACCGAGGAAAGAGATTGTCAGTGGAGTGCCGAAGTCCTACACTGTTTGGAGGTGGCCACTTTGAAGAGATTCTGGTATACCGATATGAAGTGGACAGAAGCCGTTTGGAGTCGACCAACAATCTGAACACATCGCTAAAAACATGGTGAATTATAGCTGTTACAAAAACTATAATATACTGAAATTCAACTTTATTCCTGCAGTTTACCCATTTCAATTGACAAGAATACTCTTCCCTGAAATAATCTTCAACAAAAGTAAAGTCACTTGGAAAAGTAGGAATTGATCTAATGGAGGAATGTTTTATTCATTAACAATTGCATATATCATGTTCAAAATAAGAAGCTCAAGTGATCTAATAATATTATTATTACTTGGCTGATGCCTTTATCCAAGGCAATTTACAACATCTGAGATACGATTGGTTACATATTTTTTGTTTTTCCATTTGGGGCACAGGCAGGTCAAGTGACTTGCTCTTGATCACACAGTGTCACTACTTCAGCAATTAAAGCCTTTTGATACAAATTATGGCTGTGCAATCTCAAAATATTTAGAAATATGTTTTTCCTGGATGGAGTTAGAGAGAGAATGTCAAAATCATTGTTTTAATACCCTGTTCCATTTAATTAAGATAAATGATAAGAGTACTATATGTGCTTAATTGTCTTAAAAGAAGCTTCATTCAGGCCTGCCAAGTATCCATGGTTTAGCACAACTAACATTTTAAACTTTTGAAGCCAGTATCAAATAAAGATGATTGTGCAAAGAGTTTAAAGAAACTAAGATTCAGATTAATTAACTTGTAGATGTAGATTCTAGATTGTACCGTACATTGTTAATAATTTCTATGTAAAGAAATTTGATCTATGATTGTGGAAGAAAAGAAAACAAAATAGCATTCAAAATAGAATTCTTTGGTTAAGAATATTTTTGTCAAGCAGATTTTACTGTGAGAGGTTCTCACATTACTTGTTAGAGAAAGCCCAATTAGATAATAGGACTCACCTTATTCTACATTATACAAAAATGTTTTTAGCAGTCACATTTCACATCATATTTTATTTACCTTTCACTGCATAAAACTGAAATTAAGTTGGTTTATAAATTAAATTGGTCAATTTGAAAATTTTGACATTTTTTGAGATTATTTACTATGAATAGTTTTTGATACACATTTTCATACATAGAATATATGCATTATTTAATTGTAAATAGTCAAATCCAACTAAAATTGTTTTAAAATAAGCAGGAACTGTAGGCAGAAATATTACTTGCCATTGTTCAGAATGCTGTTTGCAATTACCAGAATGATTTCAACATCCAGCTTTAAAAAGGATATTTTTCGTTTCTATGGTGATTTTTCTCTGCATCAGTCGGCAGTATTCATAACTGTTCATTTTTAGCCATTTCAGAGTTCAAAGCATTATTATTTTGTGATCCTAATAAAGTGCTGTCAGCAAGAAAATGATTACTAATAAAAATTAAAGAAGTAAAAGATGGGGACACAAAATTTAATACATAAAAAGTAGTTGATGACTGATGCCTGTTAAAAATCTGGCATCTGACTGTCACACATCATCTTACTGATAAAGAATAATCTTTTTTTTGATGTTTTTAATGTTTAATATTTAAATATCTTAAACAAACTGCCTTGGGAAAATTGCTTCCTATCATTAATGTTGGCACCAATGGTCAGGCTAGCATATATTTGTTCTATTGTAATTATCGCAACGTCTGAGGCTGGCTTTACTGTTGACATTGTGGTCAATTAATAAAGCAAGGGAAGGTATTATGAATATTACTCTAGGCAAGATGTTGAACATCCTGTAAAGGAAATAATATTGGAGCTCTTTTTTCATTTCGGTGTACCTCATAAACTATGTTCCAACTCATTTTTGATTATTATTGTTTATTCCTCCTCTGAAAATTCAAATCCAAAACAGCTAACATTAAGCATAAAATGTGAAAATGTTACCTCAATTAAAAGGCTTTGAATAATTTAGAAATTAGGTTATGTATTGTTTCTTTTTAACAGTATGTTCTTGATTTGTTTTGATTTTAGGTTGGTATTTTTTTTTAGGTTTTCTCCAAACAGTATCTACAAAATCCCATCTCCCAACTTCTTATTCCACCTTTTTTTTTACTTAGAGATGTTTAACAAGAGCAATGTTGGTTCTGGTGTAGGTTATTTTCTTTCTCTTCACTGTAACTCATCACTCTTCAGCATTATCATAACCTAGCAGAGGCCAAGATACTGATGGTCAAATTGTTTATTTTATACACCTTGGCATGTTCCTGGTATGTACATCAAGACAAATTTTAGTTACTTAATGATTATTTAAACAATTAGCAAAATAAATCAAGAAATAAATACACAAAAGATTGTCTATTGTTAGTTCTTTAAAAAAATATATAATGATGTAATTATTAATTTTTTTCAGTTTCATTATTTTCACTTACACAGTCACCATGTTGTTTTATTTCATAGGTGGGCATAGATTTTACAGCATCTAACGGAAATCCTCGAGATCCAACTTCATTGCATTATATCAATCCCATGGGAACAAATGAATATCTGGCAGCTATCTGGGCAGTGGGACAGATCATTCAAGATTATGACACGTGAGTCTGTTTTGGCCACATGAAGATGATGTAAAATTATTCATAATTATGATTTCAGTCATGACTGCAGTAATTTTTTATTTAGACTACATTTGTGATCATTCAGAATTGCAGTTTCCAAACCAGTAACTTAACAAAAAGTGAGTTTTTTTCCTTTACAAAGTTTTATGTGGGAAAAATAAATCTAAAAATCCAGGATTACAAAATGGTAAAAATGCAAGTGGGATTGGCATAGTGAAGAATTTGTGGTAAGTAAGATCTAAGATATTTGTGAAGCTCTCTAATCAGTAGGAAGACTGAAGGTGTATTGATAGAAACTAGAGGTGGATCATAGCCCGCCTCAACTTTGACATCTGCATATGAAAATCAGCATAGAAATATAGAAATTATTACTTATACTATATCGTAAAGAAATTCAGTTTCTTTTGTTGCTTTTAAGAACCGATTGAAGGTAAATTTTACAAAAAACCAAGCTTGCTGTCATTGGTTGCTCTGCATTTGGCTGATAACAAAAACTGTGTGGATGTTATTAAATATCAGCTACAGCTATTAAATAGTTTCATCTTAACATTCTCAAACATGCTGAATTCAATTTATTGTGTCAGGGGGCTGTAACCTATATCAACAGCCACGTTTATTTTGTATTTTTAAATATCTAAATGAAGCTGCAGCCTTTTATATCATTGGTATTAAGTAATCAGTTTAGTCAGACTACCCATATCCTGCTTTGTTGTAGATATCTCTTTAGGATTCTGTGGTTGACAAGCATGTTAAAAGCATACATTTAGAATATCTTACAAAGTGCATAAATATATTCCCATTTGCCATTTTGCATTCACATTTAGAGTATCTTACAAAGCACATACATACTGTATATTCCCATTTGCCATTTTGCATTTGAGTACCACATTTCAGACATTGCATTACCTAATTTAGCAGTAACCCATGCCATTCCCTTTTTAAAAAAATCTGTACATTAATTATCTGCTTAATTTAGTTCAGGGTTTCTCTATCCTGACCAACCATGGGCATTAATCCTTCACTGGGCACAATCATGCACACAACTGCACTGGGTCATACAGGGGCAGGAAGTCATCCAGGGCAGAGTGGTGGCTCTGAGGCTAGGGATCTGCACTGGCAATTGGAAGGTTGCCAGTTCAAATCCCGTAAATGCCAAAGGGGACTCTGCTCTGTTGGGCCCTTGAGCAAGGCCCTTTACCTGCAATTGCTAAATGCTTTGAGTAGTGAGAAAAGCACTATATAAATGCAAAAGAATTAATTAATTATCCATTAACTTAAACTGCACCGTTCTTAGTTTTATACTTTTTGGCTCTTCAGATAAACTTCTAGAATTACAGTCAAGTACATAAGTATTTGGACAACAACACAGTTTGTATCATTTTTGGCTCAGTATGCCACCACATTGATCTGAAATAAAGCAATATTATGTCACTGAAGTTTAGGCTTAACTTTAATTTAAGGGGTTTACCAAAAATATCATATGAGCCATTTAGGAATGAGACATTTTTCCGCATAGCCCGCCCATTTCCAGAGGCTCAAAAGTATTTGGACATTTGGCTGACAAGGTGTTCCATTATTAGACAGGTCTGGAATTGATTCAAAGTGTGGAATATGCAATTGGAAGCTGTCTTTCTTACCTGTCAATATGTGTCCAAAGAGCTGTACATGCAAGTAAAAACTGGGCCATCATTAGGCTAAGAAAACAAAACAAACCCTTTAGAGAGATGGCAGACACAAGAAGTGCTCAAATCAACCATTTGGTACATTCTTAAAAAGAAGGAAGACATTGGTGAGCTCAGCAACACCAGAAGGTCTGGAAAACCACAGTGGACAACTTTTCTGGATGATCACTGAATTCTGTCCTTGGTGAAGAAGAACCCCTTCACAACATTTAGCCACACCAAGAGCACTCTCCAAGATGCTGGACATCCTGTGTATCACATCTATCATAATAATGTGATACTGCACTGTGTTTATTACTGTGGGTCGATAATAAATTTTTATGTTTGGTTTTTTATAGTGTTTATGTTATCTGTTTCATTTGATACATTTTAATAGGTGTTTTGTTTATTTAATCTATACGTACTTGTTTTAATTCTGCTATGAGCTTCTGTAACACCTTAATTTCCTTTCGGGGATTAATAAAGTGTTATCTTACCTGGGCGGCACGGTGGCGCATTGGTAGCATTGCTGCCTGCAGTTAGGTGACCTGGGTTTGCTTTCCAGGTCCTCCCTGTGTGGTGTTTGCATGTTCTCCCCGTGTCTGCATGGGTTTCCTCCCACAGTCCAAAGACATGCAGGTTAGGTGCATTGGCGATCCTAAATTGATCCTAGTGTGTGCTTGGTGTGTATGTGCCCTGCAGTGGGTTGGCGCCCTGCCCGGGTTTGTTCCTGCCTTGCACCCTGTGCTGGCTGGGATTGGCTCCAGCAGACCCCTGTGTCCCTGTGTTAGTATATAGTGGGTTGGGAAATGACTGACTGACTTATCTTTTCTTAGCTTATCGTATTACTGCGAGTGGTAGTCTGTCACTGGTGTCTATTGATGATATGACTGCTGGCAGAAGTAGCAGAATGATTTCTGAAGTGTACAGGACTATACTGTCTGCTCAGCTTCAGACAAATGCTGCAAAACTGATCAGATAATGCTTCATAGTACAAATGGACAATGAGCCAAAACTTTCCATGACAGCGAACCAAATGGTTCTCAGTGAAAAGAAGTGGAATATTCTTCAATGGCCAAGTCAATCAACTAACTTGAACTCAATTGGAAATGCATTTCACTTGCTGAAGATAAACTTGATGGCAGAAAGTCCAACTAACAAGGAGCAACTGAAGACAGCTGAAGTAAAGGCCTGGCAAAGCAGTGGGATGTAAACCCAGTACTTGAAGATTGCATGGGCTCCAGACTTCAGGCGATCATTGACTGTAAATGATTTTCAATCAAATATTGAAAATTATTATTTTATTTATTATGTTAGTTTGTTCAAATACTTTTGAATCCCTGAAAATAGGGGCTCATGTATAAAAAAGTCTGTCATTCCTAAATGGTTCATACAATATTTTTGGTGAACCCTTTGAATTAAAGCCGAAAGTCTATACTGCTTTCACATCCTGATTGCTTTGTTTCAAATCCATTGTGGTTGTGTACAGAGCAAAAATTATGAAAAATTGATTTCTTTGTTTGAAATCCATTGTGGTTGTGTACAGAGCACAAATTATGACAAATATGTCACTGTCAAAATACATATGGACCTAACTGTATATTATCTAATCAGGCTTTTAACTTGTTCTAACTTTCTGTGTATTTCTCTACCCACTATGTGTTGTATGTACTGTACAGCAATCTAAAAACCTTCACTGTCTCTGTTTTAAAAAGGCAATATTAACTTGAAATTTGTTTATTGACATTCTCAAAATAAAACAGTATTAATGTGTAAAAATGCTTTAGAAATGTAAAAAACTAAATGCAAAAACCTATTATAAACTCACTGAGCAAATTATTAGGAGCACAGTTCTAATTCTGGGTAGGGCCTCCTTTTGCTTTAAAAACAGCCTTAATTATACTGTACATGACATGAATTCCACAAGATTTTGGAAACATTCTCTTGAAATTCTGTTCCATGTTAACATGATTACATTGTGCAGTTTCTGCAGATTTGTTTGTTTTACGATCATGCTGTGAACCTCTCATTCTACCACATTCCAAACATGTTCTATTGGATTTAGATCCAGTGACTGTAAAGCACCACTGGAGAACAATGAACTCATTGTCATGTTCATAAAACCAGTTAGAGACAACTTTTGCTTTTTGACATGGTGCGTCATCATACTGTAAGTAGCCATTAGAAGATAGGTAAATAGTGGGCATGAAGGGATGCATATGGTTAGTGACAATGCTCAAATACACTGCACCATTCAATTGTTGATTGATTGGTATTAATGGGCTCAAACTGTGCCAAGAAAACATTCCTCACGCCTTTACACCACCAGCAGCCTGAACTATTGACAAAAGGCAGGTTGGGCACATGGATTCATGCTGTTGGTGCCCAATTCTGTTCCTGTGTTGTGGAAAAGGCTTAGTGAATAAAGAAGAGTCTTTAGCAATGGTTATATATGAAATCCAAATATGGATGTTCTTTATGCCCACATGCTTTCTTTAATGCAACATGGCAAACTGAAAAACATAACAGAACACTGTCTTTTTATTTAGGTGCATTTACAAAACACATTTGAAAATATTTTAATTTTCACCAATCAACATACAGATACAGTGGACTCTTGACTTACGAACTCAATTCGTTCGCGAGGGCTGGTTGTAACTCAAGTTGGTTGTAAGTCAAGACTATTTTTCCCATAAGAAATAATGGAAATACCCATAATACGTTCCAAACTTCCCACTGCAACACTTACTTAACCTTTTCATAAAAAAGGGTTGTATAATGTGCATAATTTACCAAAACACCAATAATTTTTCTAATGTACTAACCAAAAAGTTATAAAAAGTGCCTAGCCTACCAGAAACTACAATTTCATACTGTACTCACCATTTAATTTAACATCTTTGGGCTGCAGGAAGGGAGGAGGAGAATGAAACGGAAGGTGCTTATTGTTTAGAAGGAGCCTCCTTATGCAAATCTTTTCTTTGTAAAATTATCGAGATGGTGGATTTCGACATGCTGTACATTCCCTATTTATTTCCCAAAAATTAGTATTAGAAAATCTGGTGCGCATCATAAACGAGGAAACTTCTGCTTGGGCTCGCTCGCGCACTCACGCTCTCTCTTGCTCGCCCACTCGCGCTCTCTCTCTCTCTCGCTCACTTCCTCGCCCACTCGCGCTCTCTCTCTCTCTCGCTCACTTCCTCGCCCACTCGCGCTCTCTCTCTCTCGCTCGCTTGCTCGCCCACTCACGCTCTCTCTCTCTCTCACTTGCTTGCTCGCCCACTCGCTCTCTCTCTCTCTCGCTCGTTTGCTCGCCCACTCGCGCTCTCTCGCTCTCTCTCGCTTGCTCGCGCACTCGCACGACAGTGCTCGCTCTCTCTCTAAACGCTTCCCATACAATCACAACGCGCATCGTACAAGGGGCAAAATTTTTTTTGCAATTTTCTTTGTAAAAATTAGGGTACGCAGTTTACACGAGGGTGCGTGGTACTTGAGTAAATGCGGTATTAGCGGGATCGGTCACATGAACACCACTCTCATATTTCCGCACAATTTCCTTCTTCGTTTCAATTGTGATCGCTTTCTTTACCTTCGTTACCTTCTCTTCCTTCCTTAGCAATTATGTGTCTTGCTTGCCATGGGGAATTTAGTGAATTTTATATATATAGATAAATCACTGCACTGACCGAAACTACGTCCACAAACACATATATCTGAGCTCCGACTGACGCTTACGAACGCTTTCGGCTGTTTGTTTACACGTGACCGCATTCGGGTCGTAACGCAAGATGTTGGTCGTAAATCAAAACAGAAATTTTGGTCGTAAATCAAGTTTTTCGTATGTCAGGCCGGTCTTATGTCAAGGGTCGACTGTAAATGGTATACTCCAGAAACACACCTTATGTCATTATGGAGCATGTAAAGTTCCAAACTAGTTAACCATATTAAGAGTAGTGGGTGGATACTTGGTTAAAGGAAATAAAGTTTAATATCTTTAAGCTGTTATCAGAGGACAAAGTATAACGTGAAATGTCATATATGATATCATCAAGAGAAGTCGAAGCGCACGACTTGATGGCACCTCTGGTCTGTACCAGGAACTGAGAAGGACGGCTGGGAGGGCTCTGAGGGCAGATAAGGAGGCGTTTGTTAGAGGAATGTCGATGTGATACACCATCTGTGGTCTAGTGACCCACGTCCTACTTACAGAGAAATTGAAGCATTACGCACATCCGAATCTGTTTCTCAGAGAGTCACAGTCATGGCGGATGATGCTGCAATTGTGACCCACTGAGATGAATACCTTGAGCAGCTGCTTCAAGCTGATCCTCAGGCTGGGACGTTGGACATCTCTGGGTCCATGGTTCTTTTGGCTGGTCCTCCAGTTAGTTGTGAACCACCCAATCTCATTTAAATTGCAGAGGTGGTAAACCACCTGAGAATACAGAAAGCTGCAGGAATCTGTGGTATCCAGGGTAAAGTTCTCCATGCTGGTGGTAAGGCAGTCCTCCTGGCATTGCAAGCAATCTGTGCTTCCATTTGGGAGATGGGGACGCCCATATAACACCTGGCTGTTGCAGATAGATAACCATTTCCAGGGGGTGGGACTGGACCATGTGTTTGCCTGGGGGGTTTCCAACCAGGATCCCGAGATGTTTTGTTATGTGGTGGGTGTGGCCACGAGCTGTACCAGTGCATGTTTCCCAACCTGACCTGACTTGATAGTTAAACAGGTGGGCAGTTTCAAGAACATTTTCTTTTACCACTTATCATCTGTGTGCCTCTTCATTTATCAAAATTCATCACACTAGGCTACAGTTTTCCAGTCCTAAACTGTCCAGTCTTTGTCAGTCTATGTACACCAATGAATCAACCTTCTGTGCTTGGTTAACAGGATACTGTAAATCCCAAATATCGCCCTTTACAGGAAAGCATGAAGGATTTTATAAAATAACCAGCAGAAAAGACATGATCAATAGGTGGAAACTGGTCATATACTGGGTAATCAAGAATATGGCCACCAAAGCCAAATCACAAGGCAAGAAGCAGAGTCAAACATATCAAGGCAAAGTATTAGCCAGCAGATTGTTACACAAAGGAAACAGCAAGGACTTATTTTTTATTCTTTGAATCTGTGAATTTATATACAGATATGACCTTGTGGTGAACATTTGTCCTGTTGCATCCTGGTTGAAAGTTCACAACCTCAAAGGACACACCGCCAGTAGCTGAAGATCCAAAATAGTGGTGGGGAAAAAAAACCTCTAAAGTGATAAACTAATGTCATCACCAAACTCTCTGGGGTAGAAAACACCCAAATCAACTGCAAATTCATACTAAAAGGGCCGGGAGAAATTGGAAAAAATTAACTAAGACAAAATATCCAAGACTGACATGGTCATCTGCTGTTGTAGGACATCTGCCCAAGGTTCTGAGATGCTTTTCTGTTCACAGTTGTAGAGAGTGGTTAGCTTAGTTACTGTAGCCTTTCTGTCGGCTTGAATAAGTCTATCCCTTCTCCTCTGACTCCTCTCATCAACAAATTGTTTCCATCTGCAAAACTGTCGCTCATTATGTTTTTGTTTTTCACACCATTCTGAGTAAACTCTAGCGACTGTTCTGTGTGAAAATCCCAGTTACAGATATACTCAACCCAGTCCGTCTAGCACCAGCAATCATGTTACGAACGAAATCAATGTGATCATAATTTTTCCCCTTTTCTGGTGTTTAATATGAACTTTAAATTATTATTTTGTGTGTAATTGAAGCTCCTTATATGTGTCTGCATGACTTTATACATGGTATACAGTAGCCCAAAATCGCACAAGAAGTGCCGCAGTTTGCTTTAACAGGCCCTGCCTTTTGAGAGCCCCCCAGCCTTGACTCTCTAAGAAGAAACTTTCTACTGTTTTAGATGTTATGCACTTTAAATATGAAGCATGTTTTATTTCTGAATATTGATGTTTATACAAGGCCATTGTTGACAAAGAATACATAGAATTAAATAACATAAATGTTGGGGTACTGGGTAACAAGAACAATAGGGAAAAAGCAAGGTTACAAAACACAGTTACGTGCACAATTCCAGTATCCAGTTCAAGGATATGATGAGATCAGTAAAGAAGCTGCTAAACAGTTTTAATGCCATCTAGAGTATCCTTTCATCAGTATGTCTATTCCAGAGTTTTCTCTGTACCCAACTTCATATGCTGACTGCCTTTATTCAATATGCATCTCATTAGCAATCATTAATTATATACAATCAAAGGTATAGCTGAAGGATGATCTGAAGTTTACAATCCTAATTAGTTGGTAATTATGCAAATGATCATATTTAGAATTTTGACTTATTTATATAAATAATAGCTGCACATGAACTGTACACTGCTTTAATATAAATATTTTTATTGTTCTATATCTTCAGCCTATTGTGATGTGTAGAGTGTTCACAGTTAATAAATTCAAGACAAAACATGTTCCTCATCCCCTTGTGGTAACAGAGTGATTAGGTTTGTACGCCAGAGGCTTTTTTTGGTGTATTTTTTTTTTGTTTTGCCTTTGGTGTAAGAATTCTAAAATATTATCTATTTTCATTTCCTTAGAGACAAAATGTTTCCAGCATTAGGATTTGGAGCACAGCTTCCACCAGATTGGAAGGTAAAAATGTTTTGTACTGTAAATGTGCAAGTTTTTTGATGAATTATAAGTTGCTTCTCCAAGGAATTATAAGTACTGACCAGACATAAAAGATGCACCTTTAACTACCTGTTCTGTTAACGACCAGATAAACTAATTGCACCCAGAAATTAGGTCTCTAAGAATATTTCTGCTATAAGTTGTCATCCATCTAATACTCCTTTTGGGTATTTTATATTATAGGACCTTGTGTTAAAACTTGTTTACAGTGAAATCAATAATCAATTCCAAAATCTTAGCGCTGTTTTAAAGTACAGCATCCTGCAATGCCTAGTTGGTATTCCACTGCAAAAAATTATTTAAAAAAAAACTAAAACAGGGATCTTTGCTAATCAAAACAGTGTGGATGTACTTGTAATGGTGAAAATAATATTTTGGGCAAATGCATCATCTAATTTATTACAAATGTAAACCATCAAGTTTGTTCACACGTCTGGTCATGAAATTATATATTAGGATATCATAGTATTAGCAGTGTGTTGTCAGCTTTGCTGTTTTTCTCATCAGATGGTTTCTGGCAATGGGTACTTTTCAGTAATGTGCATATCAGCTGTTTTTTTATTTGCACCCAACCAATCTGGTGTAAAACATGTTATTATAATCTGACTCCATATGGGTATCTAAAGTTATTTTTTAGCTTTCAGTAATAAACTAAACAGTTAAATATTCATTTTTTGTAAAAACAATTCTCAAATCTCTTTAATCAGTGCATAACTTTGGAGTGTAGAATGAAAACTAGAATACCTGGATTGAAAACTGTATGTAGACAAGGAGAGAAGGTGGAAATTTCACACAGAAAGCAATCAGGCATAGTCAAAAGACCACCGTACAGTCCTTTAAAAGAGTGCCTTAATAAATACACATGTAGACACAAATTGCAGTATACAGAAGCCAACCAGGAAGCTCCTCCAAGTTTCCTAAGTGATAAATAAGTCATGACATTAAATCATATTTACAAGTTAAAGATGGGAGGACTGTCTTATCTGAATTGTAATTTCCTAACAACTTTGTATATGTTTGTAGTGGTGAGACAAAACCATAAAATTAAAAAAATTCTGTAGTAGTTATTTTAAAAATACTTTAGCATTTAAGAAAGGTACTATAATCCTAATTTAATGCGTGGCAACAACTCTTGCACCACTACATAGAATTTTATGAATTACAAATAAATAAATTAATTAATACAAAGTACTATTTTCCCTACTATTAATAAATACATGACAAGATGATGTGATAGTATCTAAACATTAAGTATATCTGTACAAATTATTGTTAAACTCATTTTATAATTAGCTAGTAATTGTTTTGTGAATTATTTTGTAAACGAGTGTCACTTTCATTGCACAGATTTTTACTCTATAGTGCAATTTTTAGGCTATCAAACTACATCACATCAGCTTTTCAGGCTCCCTTTACTTTGTTATCAACAAAAACACATACCTTATTTTACATTTAGGAATTAATCATGAGTTATTTGTGAAACTGAAAAAGTGAAGTGAAGAAAAAAAAGACTTTTATCTTGTAGTTTATTTTGACTTTGACTTCGAAATCTCAACTTTAATCTTTTAGTTTATTTCACGATTACTGTTGAAATGTTAATATAAAATGTGATCACATGATCCACAACTTTGTAGAAACAGAAAAGAAGGAAATAACAAGTACATTGGAATGAGAAAGCACAAAGTTTGTCCAAGGATGAGTTTAAATGATTAAAGATGGGTTTGTGTTTGAAATGCATACTTTTAAAAGTTAAAATACAGATTTGTTAATATATTGAGCCAATCCACATTGTAACCCAGCTGTCCTGAGCTGTTTTATATCTTAAGAACATCAAAATGCTTTTTGATGCTTATCTAAATCCATCTTAAAATGCTTTCTACATTGGTTTCATATTCTGAGTGAGTGAAGCACAATTGGGTTATTAGTATATTGGCGATAACTTGCATTTATTGGGGCACAAAGCAGGGAATATAAAGAAGTACTGCAGGATTTTATTTCTATTGCGGACCAAGCCTGTGTATGTTCATCTATTTGTGTCCAGGTTTTTATAGCTTGTATGTTTGCTGCCCAGTAATAAAACTGAAAGTTAGGTAGATCTTCTTTCTGCTTTAGGTCTTTATAGGGTCACTCTTTGGATACGTGGATGTTTTAAGTTCCAAATAAATGAGGTTATTGTTGAATCTAATTGCTTAAAGAATGATTTATTGATGTATATTGGAATGCTCTGAAATAAGAAGAGAAGCTTAGGAAGGATATTCATCTTAACAACGTTAATTCTTCCAGCTAGAGTGAAGGGCTGACCATCTATGCGAGTCTTGTTTAATTTTTTTCCATACAGATGGCTAAATTTTGTTGATAAAGAGCTTTATGTTTGTTTGTGATATTTACCCCTATGTATTTAAACTGATCTGCTATAATAAAAGAAAAGGTGTCCAATCTAATATTGTATGCTTGAGAATTCACTGGAAAGAGCACACTTTTATTCAAATTAATTTTGAGACCAGAGATCTTTTGAAATTCTGTAAGTGCTGTTAAGACTGCAGACACAGTATTTTGTGGGTTTGATATATAGAAAACCATATCATCTGCATATAGAGAAATTTTCTGTTCCAGTCCTTCTCTGATAATCCCCTTTATCTGATAACAATTTCAACAGTGAACTGCCAGTGGTTCAATGGTGATTGCAAATAGCAGTGGTCACAAAGGGCATCCTTGTCTGGTACCATGTTCTAGTTTAAAGTAGTCTGAACAAGTGTTGTTAATGAAAACTGAAGCTTCTGGATTGGTATACAGTAGTTTGATCCATGCACAAATGTTCGGGCCAAGCCCAAATTTCTCTAATGCAGTGAAAAGGTAGTTCCATCCAACCATATCAAGTGCTTTTTCTGCATCCAACGATAATAATATCTTTGGGGTGTTTGACTTTGCAGGTGAATATATTACATTAAACAGGCGTCGGAGATTGGAAGCTAAGTGTCGGCCTTTAATAAATCCAGTTTGGTCTTGTGATATTACTGAAGGTAGCACTTTCTCCATCCTTTTAGCTAGGACTTTGGAGAGTATCTTAACATCATTATTAAGAAGTGAAATTGGTCTGTATGATGCACATTGTAATAATTCCTTATTTTGTTTAGGAAAGACGGTGATTACTGCTTGGCGAAAAGTTTGAGGTAGAATTTGATTGTCTCTAGGTTCTGTAAATGTTGCTAATAAGAGGGGAGCTAGCTGAGTGGAGAATTTCTTATAAAATTTGACAGGGTAGCCATCAGGGCCTGCTGCTTTCCCGCTCTGAAGTGACTTTATAGCATCTAGTAATTCTGATAGCACCAGAGGTTTATCCAGTTCCTCTGCAATAAAAGTATGTATTTGTGGTATCTGTAATGTATCCAGAAATGCATTAGATTGTGTGTTGTCTTCTTTGAACTCAGTAGAATATAAGGATTTATAGTAGTCTCTAAATGTGTGCATTATATTTTTATGGTCAATGATTTTATCTCTGTTTGTGTTGGTGATTGCTGGGATTGCATTGTGAACTTCTTGCTTGTGGATTTGTTGAGCTAAGAGCTTATTAGCTTTCTCTCTGTGTTCATAGTAATGATGTCTTGATTTAAAAATTAGTTGTTCAGTTTCTTTGGTTGTTAAGAGGTTGAGCTATGAATGCAGAGCCTGTCTTTTCCTATGAAGAGCCTTACTTGGACACCTGGCATGTTCTTGATCTATTCTAGTAATTTCGCTGGTTAGCTCTGATACCTTCTTGGTTTTTAATTTATTTCTGTGGGAATGATTTGAAATAATCTGTCCTCTTAAGAAGCCTTTAGAGTTTCCCAGAGTTTCCCATCCTCTGAGGATGTATTTGTCTCTAGGAAGAAACTGATTTGTTTTGATATAAATTCTGTAGAGTTCTCGTCTGCTAATAGAATTGGGTTAAGACGCCATCTGCGAGATGAGTATGTGGGGCATAATGATTTTAGCTCCAAGATCAGAGGGGCATAGTCGGAAATAGCAATAGCATTGTACTTGCAAGATTTAATCATAGGCAAGAAATTGTTATCTATAAAGAAATAATCAATTCTTGAGTAGCAATGATGCACTGGTGAGTAGAAGGAATATGTTCTTGAGTTTGGATTTAGAAACCTCCACGTGTCTGATAAGTTGTGGTCAGTTAAAAACTGTGTAATTGTCTTTGTAGTGTTAGATGTCATCCCCCCTGTGACAGGAGACCTATTTAAGAGTGTATTTAAAACACAATTAGAGTCCCCAGGCATTATAATTTTATGAGTGTTCGTTCACATTGGGAATAGATGCAAATACATTTTGCATGAATTCCCTATCATCGACATTGGGTGCATAAACATTTATCAAAATCACTTTACAGTTAAATAAGTTGCCCATGACAATCACCTATCTCCCTTCAGGATCAGTTTCTACATCTGATGCTACAAATGAGATTGTTCTATGTATAAGAATTCCCACACCTCTAGTTTTCTTTGTAAAGCTGGAATGGAACATTTGGCCAGTCCAGTCTTTTTGCAGCTGGAACTGATCCTTGCTTAATAAGTGGGTCTCCTGTAAAAATACTATTTTAGCGTTTAGACTTGTTAGGTGAGAAAATACTTTCTTTCTCTTTAATTCGTGATTCAGGCCTTTAACATTCCAGCTCACAAAGTTAACTGTCGCATCATGGAGACATTGATTCTGAATTTTTTATGTCATTTTGTTGTCTTAACTGGAAATGAGATAGCTTTAACCTTAATTTTCAATTTTCCCACGAGTTGTTGCCATGCAGCCCATTGTTTTTGGAAGTTATAATTATAAGGATTGAAAGAATAGATTAGATATAGTTTGCTCCCTTTCTCTCCCCCCGTTATCCCCCCACGTGAGGCCGGAACCCACTTCACAAAGTCCCAGTCCTCTGACATACCTAGAGACAGAGCATGTCCAAAACAAAACAAGCCCCCCAGCAACAGCGTTTTAGGATTGAAAAATAGAGATATCTATTGCCGATAAAGTCTAAATACTATAAGCATAAAATATAATCTTCAACAGTCTTGAAATATTAAGACAGTAAACCCAGGGAATGGTGTTAAAAAGTTGCCCTGGATAAGCATAGTAAACCCTAATGCAATAATAACACTAACAATAAACCAAGGGTATGATGTTAAACAGTCTCCTTTAGAATAGTTAAAAAAAAAAACAAAAAAAAACTTTACTTTCTTCACATATGCGTGTAATTGTAATTAAAACATAAAAAGTAGCCGAGAAGAGAAAATGATAATTATGGTACTATTATACTTATAATTATGGTACCTGTATCATTGCAAGCGGATGAGACAGCAGGTAATATTTTCTTCCCATGCCATGAGAGGATGCGACTCACTATCATATTTCAAAAAAATGTCGCAGTCATCTTTCTTAATTCCTTTTCTGTTTCCTCCGTGGAGGAGAAGATGTAATATTTGTCTTGAATATCCACTTTCAGTTTGGCAGGATACAAGAGGCTATATCTGATATTGGCTTTCCGTAACTGCTGTTTAAAGTTGTAAAAAGCTGCACGTTTAGCAGCTGTTGAGGGTGAGAAATCAGGGAAAATACAAATGTGATTATTTTAAAAAAAAATCTCTTGTTTGTGTCTGAGAAGTGCCATTACATTAAGCTTAAATTGTAATCTCTTGAAGCGGACAATTAGTGTCCTAGGTTTAGAGGTATTTGATCCACGTATGCGATAAGCTGCCGCTATCTCGGTTTCTGATTTAAAGTGTTCTCCAATTATTTTTGAGAATAGTTCAGCTACGGGTTTCACTGGGTTTGCACTTTCACAATTCACAGGTAGACCTTCGATTCTAATATTATTCCTTCTGCATCCTTCTTCCAGAGCCGCAAGTCTGTCTCCGAGTTTTTTGCATTTGGAACTCGCAGCTGTAGTTTTTCTATCGGCGGTAGATGCCAAATGTTCTGCTGTTTCAATTCGAGTCATGAATGTCTGCTTAATGTCTTCCAGCTGATCGGCAAGTTCTCTCAGTTTAGACGTATTTTCTTGAATGTGTTCCTCAATTTTTCCCAGCATACCTTTAAAGGCTGCATCAATCTTTATATTCCTGTCGCATCTCTTATGGCTCCAGCCTCAGCTTTTCATTTTTCTTGAGGAAGCCATTTATTTCTTTCTTCATATTTTTCTGAATGTCTTTCTTGAGCTCATTTATGGCCGTGGTCACTGTTGCGATCATTTCCTTCAGTTCAGACAAATCGTTTTGGCTTTCATGCTCCGCGGGTGAAGTGGCAACTCCTGTTACAGCCGATGCTTCTAGCTCGCGAGGAGTAGATGAATGTGCGGACTGCAAAGCCATCTCTAGTTTCAAGTGATCTTCTGGAATCAGCGAGCTATCGTGACCTGCATCACTTGCACCTTCGCTCCCATTTTCGCTCTCGACTGGAGATGATGCAGTGGAGCGGGGTGCTTTCACCTGCCTGTTCCAGGTTAGTCTCTGAAAGGCCGTACCTTGCACTTGTCCTTGATGCCTGTCTAGAACTGGGTGTAGTTTTAGGTGTCTTTTCTGTTTCTTTCTGACCCTCTTTCTTGTTACTCATGTTTATATATACTAAGGATAATAAGAAATAAGAGAAAAAATAAAGCCACTGCAATGGAGCACAGCTTCAGACGTTCATCTCCCGTAACGGACGAGACCAACTTGCTATGTTATTCTTAAAGAAACTTTCTCTTATGTCAACAGTAGTCACAGGCAGTGATTGGCACTCAGAATACAGTACATTCATGATGTGACAGCTCTCTAAACATTTAGAATACCAAGGTTTATAGTTGATATCATTTTCATGAAGAAATACATTAAATCATAAATTGTTAATTTCATTTAAGCAGTTTGCAGTATACTGTTAGTGATTAAGCATGTGGATGGCACTGTGGTGCAGCAGTAACACTCCTTCCTCACATAGAGTGTTACATCCTGGCTGTTCTATGCCTAAAGTTTGCATGTTTTCCTCATGGGTTTCCACAGCGAGCTCTGGTTTTCTTCTCAAGATATGCAGGTTGAGATATGCAGGTTAGGAAATTTGTGGATGCTAAATTGGCGCTAGTGTATGTATGTGTGTGAGTTCACCAGTGATGGGTTAGCGTCTTGTCCAGGGATTGTTCCTGCCTTGCACTTGTTTTTGTTGTAAATAAGACACCTTGAAGCATGAAATTTTAAAATTATTAATAAAATCAGCTATAGTAACATTTACATTACACATGCAATACAATAACGTTAAAAATAATTCTGAGTAGGATGATCCTGGTGCACTGACATTAACCTACTAATGTTCGGCTCTATTTTTGTCAGCAGTATTCCTAAATCACCATGGTCAACTATTTGTAGTCAGTTTCTTTTTTTTGTTAACAAATTTGTGACCAGAATGAATCCACGTTCCACTAAATATGTTGAAGGAAATGCAACTAATAACTTTTGTACTAGCCCATAATCTAGGATAGAGTACAGGTATCTGCTTCTTCAGCCAGAACTGTTGGTAACCGTCTTTGAATTTAAATTTAAATTCCTCATTTTTTGTTACTTCTATCAAATCTTCTTGCAATTTTGGAGATTCTTCTGTGTTTGTAGTTGAAAAAAGGATCCAAAACCCAATCAGGTATGTTCATTTTCATGTTTAATATCTAAAAATTGCTGACTGAAGTCAGAATCGAGAGGATCCAAGTGCTGACAATAGGCAAGTAAGTCTTCATCGTGTTCTTCTACTGTTAGCAAATTTGTAAACTGGCTGAAATTCCCCTCATCCTAAATTTCGTTTGCAAAGAAAAAGTTTTGCCACAAACGCAGAAATAACATTTTTTGTTTTTATTAAATTCAGTCCATCATCTTGGTACTGCAGATTTGTTTAATTAAATTTGTTAGTTATTTATGTCATTTTTGGAATCAATCAAATTGGCTCGTAAAGCATCATCTTCATTTTCTAAGAACTCTAGCACTGAATCAAAGAGTGTATAAAATCAATCCAAGCAGGCATTTTTTGATAGCCAACGGATTTCTGTATGAAGCAGCAAGCGATTAAATTCTTCATCGTTTTCACAATAAAGTTGTCTAAACAATCTATCATTCAATGAATTCCTTCTGATTTTGTTGATTGCTTTAATGGCATACTGTAATGATCTATGCAGACGTTCACTTAGATTTTTGGCAACTAAATGTTGGCAGTGGATGGCACAGTGTACAACGTATACATTCAGCAACATTTTTTTTTTAAACATGTAAGAAAACCTCTGTAGCGTCCTATCATCACTGGAGCACCATCAGTAGCAACTGACAATATACAGTGTATTAGTCAGGGGGATTTCTTTTTCTTTAAAAAAACTCTTCCAATGCACAAAATAATGATTCTGCTTTAGTATCAGTTTGCAAAAATGTTGTAAATAATAATTCTTTGCAAATTTTTTCTTCTTTTACAAATTGCACGCATGCTTAAATTAAGGCTTCAGTTCCTGGCAAAGTTGACTCATCAAGCTGTATAGAGAACCAAGATGTTTTTAAATATTCACATAATGAGTATTTAACATCTTGAGCCATTTCATCAATTCTTCTTTGTACAGTATTATTGCTTAAATAAATTTTCTTCATAATATCAAATGCTGGCTTGTGTAGCACAGTGCATATTACCTTACTAATGGCTATCTTTTTTATCACCATGGACTCTTGACAAGTGTTCTTGTGTCCTTGAATGCTCGATAGCTTCATTTGATAAAACTTTGTGACAAATCAGGCACATTGGCAAAGTACTGTTTGTATGTGACTGAATAAATCCATAGTTTAAAAATTCAATACTACATTTTCTACATTTTTTCTTACGTTCAGCCATGATAAGATCTGTCAAAAAATGAAAATGTATATAATAAATTGATTGAAAATAATTTATTCTAGATATTAAAAGCAAAAAAATACATTCTAAAATAAAATATGAATGTAATTTTTCATATTCAACTTTTATATAATTTTGTTGAAAGTACTTTTTTGAAATTTTGTTAAATAATGGACTCAACATTTTTATATTGAACTTATACACTAGATTTTTCAAAAATGTTTAGAAACACCACATTGACAAAGTAAAATATCAGCTGTGACCAGCAGAGAACCGACCATCATAATAAAAAATTCAATATACAAATTAAATAATAAATTAAGGCCTAAAAGTTGCAACTTATAATTAGTGCAAAAATTTTCGTTTTATGACTTTAGTAGAAATATTTTTGTTTTAAAATATTCAAAAAGAAAAATTTTAAACATTTAAAAAATTTTAAGGCCCATCAAAAATATGTATATTATTTGTAAAAACTAGAAGACACGGAAAAGTTCAGTATGTAGCCCGTCTACTTACACTGTGTGTAGAAAGGGTCCCTGAGTTTTTTTACTCCAATGCCTAATTTATTATGATTTTAATTACTTTAATATTTTGAGTCTTGGGTCACTGTGAACAAAACATTATTAATTAATTCTAGCAATACACTGGTCATGTAATAACAAATAAATAAAAGTAGAAGAAGTTACCTGTTAACATTTGTTCCCAAACCAATTGTTCATACTACACAAACTTATAATAAACACCAAGAAACTGGGTTATAAAACAATGATAAACTCCCCGTTTAATTATAAACCAACAAAACACAATTAATAAACTGGAAATAATCAGGAACTATATTACACTATCAATAATAAAATAAAAACACATTCAGCCTTGTCACTCGTATTGAAACAAAACGTTGCAGGCCTGATTCGGTGCTTGTGAGCATTGCGACCAAAAACTTAGCGGTCCTTTCAGTCCACCAGGAGCAACAAATAAAACGAAAGAGGTACCCTACTTGGCAATGGTGGTATCAGTCCAACAAATCCTCCTGACCCCTCTGCCTCTGTCCGTGAGCAGGGAACCGCTGCTGAGCTAATCCAAAAGCGTCTCCAATTAAGCAAACTTCCACCAGAAGCGCATTGAGCTGAGTTAGCTGCTGCCTCTTCACCTTGCTACTTCCCCTCGCTGAGTTAATGAGTGGTTCATCGCTGGATAGACACTGCAAATGTCTAATCGAAATTCTCTGTCTATATCTTATATTATCTTGCTGATAATTTGTCTCCAAAACTTTCTACTACACCACCTCGGCGTCACGCTCTCTCTTTTCCTCCTCGCTCACCGTTCTCCTCTACAGCCGGTTCTTCCACCCCCTTCTGTTTTCTCTACCCATCAGGTTATCAAAATAAAAGTAACCACGTAAGCAAACTACTATACTAAAATAAACAGTTTAAAACAGAAACATTTACATTATTTACATCAGTAGCTTATTTACATAAATCAGTTAGTTAAGCACATTTCTACCTGGGCTACAAGTAGATATGTTAAAAAATGTGTAAATATACTCACATGTAAAATGCTGTTTTATCGATACAACAATAATAAAATTCCCTTTGTATGTGATCCTTAAAGATGGAAAGTATGGAATATGAATTAAAATTTTTAAATACTAATTGCACTTGTACTAGTGTTAACTGTATGACACACAATTCAGAAACAATCTATACAAGATTTTATATATTTTGCTTATTTGTAGTATTATTTTCAACAAGTCTTTACACGCACATACTATGTATAAGATGTGACATGTTCGCCTGCCAACTCTTGTTTGTTAAGACCTGTCAGCGAACTTGACGGCCGATTAGTTATAACTTGTGTTTAGTGTGTTTATTTGAAAAATAAAGTAATCTCTATGACCTTAACTTTATGTTACACAATAGATGATATATGTGCAAAAGGTTTTTCAAGATTTTATCTCTCCTTTTTCTGTGCTTTCACTGCCCCCTCATTTTTATAGAACAACCCCCAATTGAACCTGAGGCTACTACCACCCCCACAAATTGTTCCAGTGTCCCCAGGGGGGCGATATCACCCACTTTAGGAACCAGTGATTTAAACTAATTCATTACACACAAACTTATCTTTGATTGTTTAAAATTATCCCTGTGTAGACTTGTATGTGCTTCATATTTATTTGTACAAGGTGTTTTCTTTCGAGTTCTCCAAAGATATGGGTCATGTGATCAAATATTATTTTGACATTTCAACTTGAATCACAAAATAAAGTGCAAGGTTAAAGTTGACATTTCAAGATTACAGTCAAAATAAACTACAAAATTTAAGTCAAAGTTTATAAATTAAAGACACCTCAAGGGTTACATCTGCATCCTTATTGGAGGATTTTCAATATTTATTATGTTTGATTTGTTATGTTCATATATGTTCAATTTTAAGATTGTATAGTACATACAGTAATATCTAAGAAATGTTTTTTGCATGGAAAGACTGTTTTCTGCATTTATGGAAGCCATTTTCAAAAGGTAACATACAAGTTGTTACTCTGTTGCAGAAATACTGCTTATTTAAATATTGAGCAGTTAATGCAACATTTAAGTACTGAAACTTTTGTTGTTTTAATTATATCACTTGCCAAGTTTCAAAAGATGTAACTATACAGTCATGTGAAAAGTAAATACACCCCATGAAATATTTTTTCTTTTCTAACACCTGTGGTCAATTCAATGTTTGATTCTCATTTAATCCCTATCCATTGATAAAGGTGATGTTTACATTTTGTAATCCATTGTAAAATTTAAATAAACATAAATGCAAATTTTGCATGTTAAGGAAATAAGTACACCCCTACATTTATCACTACTTCTGGTGCAAATGATTACAATATCATTAGAGAGGAACCTAGTGGAACCTGTCTTTTTTAAATTTCAGACATTTAGTTTGTTGTCAATATGTATGTGCGTGTGTGTTAGTTATCCTGGTTTATAAGGTTTTTGTTTCCTTCATAATTTCTTGTGTGCCAGATAGATTTTATGATCACAGAAATAGCAAAAATTTTCCTGTCATGCAAGGTTTTTGAGAAATGGATAATTCTGTAATATATATTACAAAATTTTCAAATTGGGGTGTTTCACACAGTCATGGGCACTCAGGTTTAGCTGCCTGGCAGTAGCTCATGACCTTCTTAGGTCAAAATCATTATATTTTACAGCAGTGACCAATGCCATTTATACTAGAAAGTCTCTTGGCTAAAATACTTCAAGAAAATCTGTCCGATCATGGATGCTCAGGCACACTCGGGCATGCCCAAGTGAGCCTTCAAGACTATGGCTTGTTTCCATGGCAACACAACACTATATGCCTAGTAGCAGCAGTGAGTAGCAGCTGCAGCATAACTGATGTCAGCGTCAATGAGTATTACATTAGAAATAAAACTGTTGAATTCAAAGGCCATGAATTTCATTACATATAATTTCTAAAATGTCACGCAAATGTTAATGTCACAATAGCCGTGACATGTTTTGTTACATCTATGGAGAGTTCACTTTGAAAGCACCAAAAGAGAGAATGACAGCACTCATAAAGAAGGCATATGAGTTGTACTTCAGGTGCAAAATTGGTGACCAGGACAAAGTATGGGCTCCTCATATATGTTTTGCATCTTGCTCCTCCAGTCTGAAAAGTTTATTGAGTACTCAAACCTTGCCTCTTCAATGACACCAATGCCACACAACAATGGTCTTCCTGTTCCAAAACCGCCAGAGGTATGGATGCTGAAAAACAAGGACAAGGAGGCAGAGATTGACTAGTCAATGAAGATGGAAGCTGCTGCAGCTGTTAACAATCCAGATTTCATGCCATTAATGTCCAGTGATTTTTATTTAATTTCTCAGGCGGAGGTCAACAATCTTGTCAGGGATTTGGAGTTATCGAAAAGTCAGGCAGAACTGCTTGGATTAAGGATGGAACCTGTTGTCACCAAGTACAAAAATTTCATTATTTTGCTGTCGCCATGAAGATTTGACAAAATTCTTCAGATAAGTTGACCTTTGGCAATGACACTGATGGATCGCTTTCTGCTCTCGGATGTGAACATGAACACACCATCAGAATGGTGACTATTTATTGACTCATCATTGTTAAGTTTGAAGGCTGTTTTGCTGCACAATAGAAATATCTACCCTTCCATATCTGTCAATCGTGCTGTTTGTATGAAGTAAACGTATGAGAACATTCCACTGCTGCTGAAACACATTCATTACTTGAGGTACAACTGGAATATTTGTGGTGATCTGAAGGTGGTTGCAGTTTTCCTCAGTCTGCAGCTTGGATCACCAAGTACTGTTGTTTTCTTTGCGAGTGGGACAGCTGAGCAAGAGTTTCACATTATGTGATAATGGACTGCCAAGCTCACAGGACATTGGTTCCAGGGCAGAAAAATGTTAAACATAACCCACTGGTTGATCCAAAGAACATATTTCTTCCACCTTTGCATGTCATACTTGGGCTAATGAAAAACTTTCTTTAGGCAATGAACAATCAAAGTGAAGCCTTTGCATACTTGCAACAGATGTTTCCACGTATCAGTGATTCCAATATAAAAGAAGGTTTGTTTTTTTTGGCCTACAGATCCAAAAGGTGATGAAGTATAGTAACTTTGATGGCCTTCTGAAGGGTAACGAACATGTCACATTGATCACCTTCAAGATTGTCATTTCTAGCTTTCTGGGCAACTAACTACAAGCCATCAGACTATGTTGAACAAGTTGAAAGTCTGCTCCAGGCATGCAAGTTGATGAACTGTAACATGTCACTGAAGATACATTTTCTTTATTCCCACTTAAACTTTTCTTCCCAGCCAGCCTCAATGCCCTCAGTGACGAACATGGTCAAAGCTTTCACCAAGACATTGCCAACATGGAGAAATGCTACCAGGGAAAGGGAGTCCGTCTATGCTGGGAGACTATTGTTGGACATTCATATGCCGCACATCGGACAGTGACTACAAATGGCAGTCTTTTTAGTTTTTTCCTGTACTGTTTACGTTGCAATATCTTAGCGTAGGTCTATGCCGCTCAAGATGTTACAATGTCAAATGCATAATTCTAGTTTTCTTGAAAACAACAAAATTACAAATATGTATTTGAGTTTAGCGTGTAAAAATCTATTGGTTTCACCAAAAATTATAGAGGAAATAAAATTTTCCATAAAATTTGTTGCCCAGTGATCAGCCCTAGATTAAAAGAGCTCTCAGACGTCTTCAGAAAGAAGGTTATAGATGCTAAGTCTGGGAAGAAATTTACAAAGATCTCCAAACAACTTTAAATCAACCATTCTTCGAGTGGAGAAGATTCCATGGCTGTGTTTTCTTATAGTTTAGATATAGCATAGGTTGTCTGCCAGGAAAGTGGATTTTATCTCTATGGCTTGTGAGGAAAGAGGCAGAAATGAAAGGATTCATAGGATAACTAAATCCATGATTTTCGCATCAATTTCATTTTTGACATATTTAGGTGTTGTGAATATCTAATATTCAAATATATATCAATTGAAAATACCTTTCATCTACCCTGAGTTGCAAGAATCACACACTTTCCAGCTAAGGGCTTTATGCTGAATGGCTGAAACTATACAAAGTGCAGAGTAGTACAGACATAAATATGAATCTGTGATCTCTCCTGCTATTTTGGGGTAGCATTTCCTATGCAAATGACAGATATGTGCTATTCACATTTTCACAGAATTTATTCTGGGCTCTTTACAGATTCTTTGCCTTGTTTTATTTATTACTGTAAATTAAGCACTTTTGTAGCATTAACCTCCTCATGGTATAATAACTTCATATAAATGTTTGGACAGTGAAACTCTACAGGCCTGAAACTAATTATATTTCTTTTCAAATTAATATAGCATTTTATTCAGTGTTTGCATTGTTTTAATATTTTGGATTATTTTATTACAAGAAAGTAACATAGTATACAATCAAACAAATAAAATTTGCAGAACTTATACAACCAATTACTTGAAAGTCAATCTAGAAAGAATACCAGAGAATTTAAAAAGAGAAAACAAAGAAAAAACAAAAGTTAAGAAAGGCAGCATTCTATCCCCTCCAAAGAGAAAGAAAAAAAAGAGTAGAGCCAAAAACAGAAAAAAAAATCCCTCTATATGAACGTTTAACCTGTTATTTTTAATTAGGTCTTGCCATATTTTAAAAAAGTTTTGGGTCTTCTAAGTGACAGTCAGATTTTTTTCCTAATCCAAATAATATAGAATGTTAATTACCCACTGGTTTATAAAAGTTAGGTTGTAATTCTTCCATCTAAGCAAGATAAGTTTTCATGCTAATTGCGTGGTATAAGCTATTGCAATCAATTTGACCCTTTCCTCTTCAACCCCTTCAGGGAGTACACCAAATATAGCTGTTAATTTGGTAGGAGTGATTGGGACACCAAGGCTGTCTGACATGTATTTTAAGATTTTTATCCAAAATGGTATTAATTTGGTACATTCTAAAACAAGGGTTCCCAAAGTGGTCGATATCGACCCCCTGGGGTCGATTTGAACTTTCTAGGGGTCAATAGTTTCAATAAAAAAATTGGGGGGTTAACGACAGCAAAAATAGACCCCCTTACTACTGCTATTTGTTTGTTACTTCAAAATATCTATGATTCCAATAGGTACCTAATTAAGAAGTAAAATAATTCAAAAAAACACTTTTTTGATAAAAAACACATTATATACCAAACTTGCGAACAAAAAGGTAAAATGTGTCATTAAAAGAGTCACACGTAAGAATGCATGAAAATACATGTAACACAAACATACAGTATCTGTGCATTGTCTTATCGAACGTATCAAAGCAAGTGCGGACATGAAAAACCGTTGCATGTTCGCTCTTGCTTGCGGTGGGACGAGACGACGGATATTCTATATTAGCAGAATCTATCAGTCTTGTACGGTCATGCTTTCATAAAACACTATAAATTGGTTCGTTTGATGTGACATGTACTTATTTGTGATTTGAACTTTGAATATAATTATTTATTGAGGAGCAGTACTACGAAAAAGAAAATTGGAGGACACAGCTTATTTATTCGAGTAAGAACAAAAATCTTTTGTTTCAAGTAAGTACATACTTTAATGTTTTTTTTTTGTTTTTTTTAATCACAGGGGCTGTCGAAATTGTTTGTTAATAAAAGTTTGTATTTCTTCAGATAATAATATGACTGAACCAAAAAAGAAATGCAGACAGTACAGCTTGGACTATTTGTACTTATTTTGAATTTACATATTTATTTCATAAATGTCAAAAATGTAAAAAAAAAAAAAAAAACTCTGCTCGTATTTTTTTGCTTAAATTTTCATTAGTGCAGGTTTCGATATTAAATGTTGCACAAGATAATGCCATATTCCGCAGCCAATTTATCTTTTTAAATCATAATTACAAGTGATTAAAATCTGATATCTAGTGAAATATTTAATATTGAGTACTGTACAAATGTATTAATTTGAGTAAGTAAAGTAAATGACTAGGGGGTTGGCGGTTTTAAAAGTTTTTGGTAAAGGGGTCGGCGGCTGAAAAAAGTTTGGGAACTCTTGTTCTAAAACATATGCCCTAGAGATCATTGTAGCTCGATGGCAATGCTTGCAAGATACATCTTGCCCTGGATAGATTTTGGACAATTTTAGACGAGATAATTGTGATTGAGGAAATGTTTTAAGTTGAATTATTGAGAACTTGACACATATAGACCTAGAGTATATGTTATGTATGGCTGAGTCCCACGTCTTTTCTTAGATGTTAATGGAAGGATCCTTTCTCCACCATACACTAAGACTGTTGAAAGGAAGATTCTTTGAGGTGTTTTAAATATTATTGATATTATGTCTGAGTCTTCAAGACTGAGCAGTATTGCCTCTGGAATAGAAATGGGTGTGAGATGTGGAAAACTGGTAAATCTCTCTATTATAGAAAAAATCTTGGAAGGAGATGAGATGTGATTTTCTCAGAAAGACACATTCATGTCCCACGAGACGAGTCTTTGTGCCAAGAGATTTAACCACGCCCGGGGCCAGAAATAAAAGACAAAGAGTAGATGACAAAGTAGAACGTCGTAAAGAATTCCAAAAACGTTGGCGCGGTACACATGCACAGCAGGTTAGAGATAATGGAAGTACAAAAATTTAAAAGTCTCAAAAAAAGGATAGTAAAGATCGCGCTAGCTCAAACAAACAGAAATTATTACTCGGTGAAATAACAGAACATCGAAAAGAGATCGAATATATTGTTTGGATTTAAAGGAGACTTGTAGATCGACTAATTCGTGTTGCCATCAGGGAAAAAAAAGTAGTGTTTCTTTCCAATGAAGAGGCATATCCGTAAAAATTAGAAGATTTGTTGTTTGGTGAAAGTGAAATCCCACAAGAGAAAATTTCAAGCCCCACAAGACAAGAGCTTATGCAAAGAGATTTGGAAAAGTCCTGCCCCCATAACGACGCACATGGTTCAATCATTTCTCATTTGTGTGAATGCTATTGTCAGACACATTTCTTGCAGAGAGAAAGAAACGATATTCACTCACGGGCAGTTATACGTTGCATTTTCACAATGTAATTCCAAACACGGAATCAAAATTCAATACAATATTGATGAAAAGGTAAATGTGAAAAGAGATTGAATATATGGACATAGATGATATGACAGAAGTATGTAGATATTGTTTGGCTTTAAACTTTAAGTCGGAGACTTGTAAATCGT
Source organism: Polypterus bichir lapradei (assembly GCA_026402145.1). Lineage (NCBI taxonomy): Eukaryota > Metazoa > Chordata > Cladistia > Polypteriformes > Polypteridae > Polypterus > Polypterus bichir. The sequence goes on from JANRMT010062806.1 coordinate 86,536,342, forward strand.
CCAATTCATGTAGCCATCAGGAAAAAGTAGAGTTTCTTTTCAATGCCCAAGGCCTATCTGCGAGAATTAAAAGTATGGTTGTTTGGAGAAAGTGAAATCCACATACGCAAGTGACAGAGATGTGAAGTTGCTGGCGCGTAGCGCAGGCAGGGTTGGGATGTTGAGCGAAGCCCCCTAGTTTCTTTTAACAAAATGTCCAATTTGAAAATAGTGGGAAAATTGTGTTGCTGGAAAGCTAAATTTGAAGTGTAATAGTTTGTAAGATACAGAATCATTTCTATATATAGTTCTGTATAAATTTCTCAAAGTGTCTTAATCCCGAGCATTTTCCAAATTTTAAATGCTGATCTGGTTTGAGAAGATTGAAAAATGTTATTATCAGGTAGAGGAGCAAGAGATAAAGGCTTCTATGCCTTGAAGTGTGTCCTGCATTGGTTCTGTATTCTGAGTGACTGGTGAAAAAATGGACTATTGGTATATTGATGAAAGTATTTACTGGAGCACAAAGCAGGGCATGTGAAGAAGAAGTAGAGCTTGATTTTTTTCCATTGTTGACTAGTCTGGTGTAAATTTTCTGATTTGTGCCAATTTCCAGGTTTTCAGAGTGTTTTATTTGCCACCCAGTAATGAAATTAAAAGAGTACTGTCATGGCACCTTCTGCTTTAGGTCTTTGCCTTTTGAATGTGTGAACAACTTAGAATCCTGATAAATAAGGTTATAATTGAGTCCAGTTTCATAAACAATGATTTGTTGATGTACATTGCATCCGGAAAGTATTCACAGCGCATCACTTTTTCCACATTTTGTTATGTTACAGCTTTATTCCAAAATGGATTAAATTCATTTTTTTTCTCAGAATTGTACACACAACACTCCATAATGACAACGTGAAAAAAGTTTACTTGAGGTTTTGCTAATTTATTAAAAATAAAAAAACTGAGAAATCACATGTACATAATGTGACAGTTTAGGGCCGTATCGCTCCCTTGAACCCCTGTCCAAGACTCCAAACACCAGATAAAAGTCCAAATGTTGACTTCATTAATACGCCACAGGCACAAAGCACCCTCTCCTCCACTATACTCATAAATTACAATCACAATAACAATAATAAACAATCCTCCAATCCCAGACGCGTTGCCCTCCTACCACCCAGCTCAGCTTGCCGTCTGGGAGCTCCCACAGTCCTTTTATCCTCCCTGACCCGGAAGTGTTCCCAATCCCCAGTCCATGGGATTCTCTATCACTTCCGGGTCAGGTACGAGTCCTTCTTCTCACCCCGGAAGCACATCGCTCTTCCTTTGACGCACTTCCGGGTTATAGGGCACAAATGAGTCTTCGGTCCTCCCTGCAGCTCCCTCTTGCGGCCCCTGTGGTATCCAACAGGGTCGTGTATAAAAACTACATAGTCCATGACTCCCTGCTGGTCTTCGGGGCACCTCCATACTGCAGGGAGGGCTCCATCTGGCGGCCTTGGGGTATTGGCCGGGATGACAAGCCGGCCATATACCACAATAAGTATTCACAGCCTTTGGCATGAAGCTCAAAATTGAGCTCAGTTGCATCCTGTTTCCCCTGATCATCCTTGAGATGTTTCTGCAGCTTAATTGGAGTCCACCTGTGGTAAATTCAGTTGATTGGACATGATTTGGAAAGGCACACACCTGTCTATATAAGGTCCCATAGTTGGCAGTTCATGTCAGAGCACAAACCAAGCATGAAGTCAAAAGAATTGTCTGTAGACCTCTGAGACAGGATTGTCTTGAGGCACAAATCTGGGGAAGTGTACAGAAAAATTTCTGCTGCTTTGAAGGTCCTAATGAGCACAGTGGCCTCCATCATCTGTAAGTGCAAGAAGTTCCAAACCATCAGGACTCTTCCTAGAGCTGGCCGGCCATCTAAACTGAGCGATCGGGGGAGAAGGGCCTTAGTCAGGGAGGTGACCAAGAACCCAATGGTCACTCTGTTAGAGCTCCAGAGGTCCTCTGTGGAGAGAGGAGAACCTTCCAGAAGGACAACCATCTCTGCAGCAATCCACCAATCAGGCCTGTATGGTAGAGTGGCCAGACGGAAGCCACTCCTTAGTAAAAGGCACATGGCAGCCTGCCTGGAGTTTGCCAAAGGGCACCTGAAGAACTCTCAGACCATGAGAAACAAAATTCTCTGGTCTGATGAGACAAAGATTAAACTCTTTGGTGTGAATGCCAGGCGTCACGTTTGGAGGAAACCAGGCACCGCTCATCACCAGGCCAATACCATCCCTACAGTGAAGCATGGTGGTGGCAGCATCATGCTGTGGGGATGTTTTTCAGAGGCAGGAACTGGGAGACTAGTCAGGATAAAAGGAAAGATGACTGCAGCAATGTACAGAGACATCCTGGATGAAAACCTACTCCAGAACGCTCTTGACCTCAGACTGGGGCGACGGTTCATCTTTTAGCAGGACATGGACCCTAAGTACACAGCCAAGATATCAAAGGAGTGGCTTCAGGACAACTCTGTGAGTGTCCTTGAGTGGCCCAGCCAGAGCCCAGACTTGAATCCGATTGAACATCTCTGGAGAGATCTTAAAATGGCTGTGCACCGATGCTTCCCATCCAACCTGATGGAGCTTGAGAGGTGCTGCAAAGAGGAATGGGCGAAACTGGCCAAAGATAGGTGTGCCAAGCTTTTGGCATCATATTCAAAAAGACTTGAGGCTGTAATTGCTGCCAAAGGTGCATCGACAAAGTATTGAGCAAAGGCTGTGAATACTTATGTACATGTGATTTCTCAGTTTTTTTATTTTTAATAAATTTGCAAAAACCTCAAGTAAACTTTTTTCATGTTGTCATTATGGGGTGATGTGTGTAGAATTCTGAGGAAAAAAATGAATTTAATCCATTTTGGAATAAGGCTGTAACATAACAAAATGGGGAAAAAGTGATGCGCTGTGAATACTTTCCGGATGCACTATATATAAGGATGCTCTGAAATATATATAGAAGCTAAGGTGAGATGGAGTATAGACTCTCTATTAACAGCTTGTTTAATGTTATTCCATGCTGTTACCAAAATTGTGTTGAAAAAGATCATTATATTTACTGGTGAAGTTAATCCCTATATAATTAAGCTTTTGATTAGATGTCCAGTCTAGTATGATGGAGAGTGCTAGAGAGTTCACTGGAAAAAGTACTGCAGTACTTGGCTGTTGTACCGTGTTAGCCATTATGAATGTAGTGAAAAGTCAAGCAAAATGACACCTTTTATTGGAAAACTAAAAAGATTATAATGTGCAAGTTTTCCAACTAATTTGCGCATAGTGATTGTTTCATACCACTGCATGTGTAAGGCAAAGGTAATTATAAAGGGTCAGAAAACTGATAAGCTCTAATAAAATTAGTGTAGAATTTTGTTTTTAGTTCTTCAGCATAAGTGTAGCCTTATTGACTTGTTGCTTGTCCTACATCATCTGCTGTACTGCAAACTATAGAAGCATGTGAGGAATCTGCAAAGCTTTGTGTGGCAGCATGGCTCTTTATGAATATTTCATCCTGCTACTGTATGTCTTTGCCATATAAATGTTTTGTTGAAGTGCAGTAATCCCTCACTATATCGCGCTTCGACTTTCGCAGCATCACTCTATCGCAGATTTTATATGTAAGCATATCTAAATATATATTGCGGATTTTTCGCTGGTTCGCGTTTTTCTGCGGACAATGGGTCTTTTTATTTCTGGTACATGCTTCCTCAGTTGGTTTGCCCAGTTGATTTCATACAAGGGACGCTATTGGCGGATGACTGAGAAGCTACCCAATCAGAGCACGCAGTTAAGTTCCTGGGTGCTGATTGGCTCAGCGATGGAGAGCCGCATTCGTTTCAGCGAGCAAGGAAGATAAGGAACAAGAGGACTCAGCACAGGAAGAAGACGCCGGCCTAACTCTCAAGCGTCTCATGACCATTCTATGAATAGCAAAAGATCTCCAGACATCGGTTGAAGAATGGGACCCACAAATGATTTGTTCTTTGCAATTTAGAAATGCTGTTGGCAATGCCACAGAAGTGTATAAAAACCTCCTTGCACAAATGAAAAAGCAGTGCCAGCAACTGCCCATCATGATGTTCCTTACCCGCAAAACACTGCCTAGTACACCTTCAGTGGAAGAAGAAACTCCAGACGATGATGGCGGTGCTACACAGTCGCCTGAAGATGCTCCTTTAGAAGAGCTGTAACGCTCTCCTTTGTTTTGCAGTAACATTTATCTCATCATTATCGGACAAGTCGTCGTGTCATTGTTGGTGTGTACCCATAAGTAATTTTCTACATACTTAGTACATGTACGTACATTTAGTGTAACTGTACACACATTCTATGTAATTTTTCTTGCATTGTGCGTATTTATTGCTGGTGGCGTGTCTATCGTAATGGCTGTAACATATGTGATATCGGAGTCGCTCGATATCTTTAAAATACATTTAGGTTTTATTTATATTTACATGTTGTTGATTTTTCATTTATTTTTATATTACCTAATCAATTACAATGTGTTTAAAACTGTATTACGTATTAAATAAAACTCCTCAATGATATACGATATGTATGTTTGTGCGTAGTATATGAACAGTTTACCTACATAATTTCAACGAATCTTACCTAATACAGTAATCCCTCCTCGATCGCGGGGGTTGCGTTCCAGAAACCCCCCCCCCCGCGATAGGTGAAAATCCGCGAAGTAGAAACCATATGTTTGTATGGTTATTTTTATATATTTTAAGCCCTTATAAACTCTCCCGCACTGTTTATAAATATTCCCCGCAGAGTTAAACAGCATAATCCCTTTGTATTCTCTTAGATATTAGGTAAGATTCATTGAAATTATGTATATAAACACACTGTTTATATACAGTAAAACCTAAATATTATTTTAAAGATATTGAGTGTCTCCGATATCACATATGTTACAGCCATTACGATAGACAGGTCACCAGCAATAAATACGTACAATGCAAGAAAAATAGTATACAGTAAATGTGTGTACAGTGACACTAAACGTACATACATGTACTAAGCACTGTAAGAAGAAAATTAATTATGGTTACTCACCAACAATGACACGATGACTTGTCCGATAACAATGAGTTTAATTTTACTGCACAACAAAGGAGAGCGTTACAGCCCTTGTAAAGGAGCCACTTCAGGCGATTGTGTAGCACTGCCGTTGTTCTTCTTCTGGCAGTCTTCAATCCAAATCCCTAAAGCAGATTCCATCCAGACTACTGCCTTATTACATCCACTTACAAGTCGTTTTGCACCCTGGTTAAAAGGACACTGCAGCCGTAGATCTTATATTCCTTTCCTACTTTTTAAATAAAAAGAATCGTAGCCTTCAACAAATCCAAAACGTTTACCTTTTCGGCAATCATTAACATCTTCTTCTTGCGCTTGGGCACGACACCTGACGCAGTAGCAGATTGTTTTGGAGCCATAATGAAGGGCTTGACTATACACAAAGATAAACACTAAAGAGCACAACTCTTTACACAGCGAAACACGTTGATGCTGAATTAGCGAGACGAGACTTCCTGGTTAAAACTGCATTCAGCACGCAGGAGCTCAACTGCGTGCTCTGATTGGTTAGCTTCTCAGCCATCCGCCAATAGCGTCCCTTGTATGAAATCAACTGGGCAAACCAACTGAGGAAGCATATACAGGAAGTAAAAAGACACATTGTCCGCAGAACCCGCGAAGCAGCGAATATATATTTAGTTATGCTTTCATATAAAATCCGCGATAGAGTGAAGCCGCGAAAGTCGAAGCGCGATATAGCGAGGGATTACTGTATCTAAGAGAATATAAAGGGTTTATGCTGTATAACTGTGAGGAAAATGTTTATAAGAGTGTGGGAGAATTTGTGAGGACTCAAAATATAGGGAGGGATCACTGTACAGCATCTTTATTATATACTGTATCTCTTTTCTTAGCCAAAGTTTATTTCCATTTGGAACTTTTATCAGAAACTCGTGTCGGTCCTCAAGGTGTTTTTGTATTTCTTCAGCATTTAGTGTATGGTATTACAACTGCCATATTCAATACTGTACATTTACCTTCCCCAATTTGCAGTTGGGTTCAATCAGTACACTTTTGGTTATACTCCTTTAAGGCTGTATTTTGTAATCCATGTACTGGCAGTTTACTGTGTATTCTGTTTTTGCTAAAGACAAATTCATAAACACTGAATTTTTCCATAATTTGAAGTAAAACTTGGCTGTAATTATGATCTCAGCTGGACAAAGTTACTTGTAACATTAGCACAGCATGTAACAACAGGACAAGAAGTTCAGCATAGTAAGTTGATCCATGAAAAATATCCAGAAAGTGCACTTTACCACGCAAACATTATGGGTGAGGTGAACAGAATTGCAGTTGACAGGAAAATAAGAGGTTAGTGTCATTGGCTCAGCCTTTTTTGGTCCAATGTTCAAATTTCATCTTTCTTCACCACAAATTTCAATTTTTTGGTAGACTGTGTTTAATAACAGGAAGATGCAAGTTAAGTGTATCCAGCTAAGACTGCTTTCATATAAATGGAATTTTAGATTTTAAATATTTGCTAGTAAAGTACATGTATTTCAGTTCAATAATGAGCAGTAGTTTTGCTCTTATACATCTACTACATCTACTATATATCTACCACTACTTTACAATTTTAAAAGCCAATTCATTAAATGGTGCCTGCCTTAATTGTAACTTTATCTGTTATTTGAGAAAGGTTAAATAAATGTTGATCAAAGTAACAAACTCCCAAGATCTTGTTCTAATTAACATTTTTCAGTATTAACCCAATCTCAAGGGCCATGTGAGAAAGAGTGTGCCCTACCGTCAACTAGGTTGTTCTTGATGTTGCTAGGGTTACGTTCTGACTTCCACAACCACGAACTTGATTAAACAGCTTATGGTTAAGAACTGGATGGATGGATAATTAAATACTAGCAGGTACAGTAAGATTAGCTTCTGACTGAACAACAATTCTTTATTTAGCTTGAAACAAAGTAAGAGGTGCCTAATGCAAATGCTAACTCATTCAGTAACTGAACTGCATTGCAAAGCAAACTAAAGACTTTAAAAAAGAGGTTGACCTGTTTAGAGCAATCCATTTTACAAAGCAAAAAAAAAAAAAAACAAATTCAGAATTCATTTTATATGTTAAAAAAATTGAAATGTTTATTTATGAGAAGCATAATGGAACAGCAGTTAGTGATGCTGCCTTTCTACAATCATGAGCTTGGGTTTGACTTTTTTTCTGGGTCACTGTTTCCTATTGTCCACTTGGGTTTTTTCTGGGTCCCGTGCTTTTCTGCTGCATTTCAAATTCATAATCATTATATTGGTTGGCAGCTGTTAATTAGTGTTGTGTAGAAGAATGTGGCAGTGTGCAAGTTATTTCTAGCATGCACCCATTGGTGCAAAGACTCCCTCCTGCTACTGGATATGCAACACTGTAATGAAATGACTTAAACTCAGCTTTTGTTAGACTGGATCAAGCAGTTTTGGGAATGGTGTGTAATGCTCAATTGCCACCGTCTGACATATGCTACTGCATTTCTTCTACTTCCAGGTATCACATGAATTTGCAATCAACTTTAACCCAACAAACCCCTTTTGTTCAGGTAGGTACATTGTCTTAAGAGATGCCATAGTGTTCAGGGCATTGGGCCATGGTATCCTCTGGAATTTTCTGGTACACCAACAACCCTTGAACTCTGGTGTATGAAAATACACCCAACCGCCTGCCATTGCCGAAAGATAGCAAGACTTCAATTCTTTCTTCATAAGAGTCCCTGCTGCCATCCAATTGTTTGTTTTTTTTTTTTGCATCTGTAATTGTATAATTTGGCCAATTGTTATTACTTTGAGGTTTCTGATAAGCTCTAACTCCTTAATAAAACTTGCTTTTTACCATGTGACATACAAGGGACATTAAAGAGTAATTAATGAATGAATTAAGAATGACATGTGCAAAGCTGCTGGAATTGTACCACACAACACTAAGTAAATCCATTATAATTCCTTATGGTGACACAAATAAATGTGAACATGTCTAAGGGGTTTAAATTCATTTGTAAGAACTGTCTTTGAAAAATTATATGCAATCACTGTAAAGTTAAATTTTTTATTTGATATATTTTATTAATACCCAAGGAGAAATTGTCTTTTTGCATGACAGTTTTTGAGGTCAGACAGCAGGGTCAGCAATTGTACAGGACCCCTAAAATGTATTTTATATAATAACACAGCTTGTTGCATTCTTGTTAGACCACATATTGTAAATATTATTTATTCCCCATTATATATATTCATGCTTGTTGGACTTCGGGAGACATTCACATTCCTTCTTTCCTTCCAATATGCAGTATTTCGTGTAAGATTACAAAATCACAGTTGTTGCCCATTATTATAAAATAACTTCTGTTTGACTGGGTCGGTTGCTGATTTTTTTTTCCTCTCCAGGTGTTGAAGGAATCGCTCAGGCATATTCTTCCTGCCTTCCTCATATACGGTTTTATGGGCCAACAAACTTCTCTCCTATAATTAACCATGTGGCTCGATTTGCATCGCAGGCAGTGCAACAGGAAGTGGCAGCAGTAAGTAAAAGGAGTATAAAAAGGTTCAAGTAATACAGATGTGATTTAAAGAGCAACTGCATTTAGATAAGTAAAAGATTAATTTTACTCTGGACTAAATGTGTGGGACCCTATTTCTAATTCACGTTTCAAGTATCCCCCAATTTTCCATATTAAATATTTTTAACTCTGTATAATTGCATGTTTACTTGATATTTTTTACAGTCACTGTTGGCAAATCTCATGCAAACATCCAACTGACAATAATAAATAGTATCGTTTGATCTGCCATCTGTCAGAACTGTTTTATCTTATTTTCTGTTATGAAGTTGAAAATTACATTGATTGAATATGAAAGCTAAAACATTAGAAGACATTTACTTTACGTTTACCAAATTTTCATTTACATTTTAGTAATTGCGGGGTATTTTTCATATAATTTATTTAAAAATATATATATAGGAAATTTTGCAGAACCTAGCAATCTAGGATTACCTAGCATGCTAGCAGATGGTGCTTTTTAAAAGATTGTATATTAATATCCATTACCAAACAAGCTTGAAGGTTGTAGGGGCTCTAGCCTTATCATGGCAACTTCAGACACAAAGTCAGAGCCTGTCCCTTGAAGAGTAGATTCACACACACATTGTAACATGCTCTTCTATAGGATGTGTGAGGGAAAAAAGGGGAAATTTAAAAATCCCCAAGCATATACAGGAGGAATATAAGGCAGAAGCACTAACCACCGCCCCATTGCTTAGTATCAAAACATTCAAGAGATGTCAAAAGTTATTTGTAGCTTGTTTAATGATAGTCAGAAAAAAGTACAGCTGTATATAGTGTTTGAACATGATTTTATATTTGAAAAACATCATACTTTATGCTAATGGGCCCTTCACCATTTCCATGGACAGATAAGCAGATGGATGGGAGGCTGCCTAGCTTCCCTCAGCCTAGGAAAAGGAAACCACTGTCTGTTTAAATGTCTAATTTTATAATTTTCATGTGACTTCAGGCTTGTCAGGAGGTAAGCTTTTTACTGGACACTACAATCAATACATAACTACCATTCTTCAAGGAAAATCAAAGAAATTCAAAAAATGACATAGTCAAAATAAAGACAGATGCAACCTTAGAACTGAGATTCTTCAAAAGGTTTAAATAACATAGAAATATTATCTTAAAAATCTGTAATTATTAACAATTCCAATTATTTAAATGAACTTATCTATTAAATATAATCCTACAAATACATTTATCTCAGGTGTACATTTTAGTATTTTTAAATGTTCAGAGAACTGTCATGATGTGACTTTAATATGTTTTGTGTCTGTCACCATGGTTGTGTGCAAGAGGTTGCCTTTTTAAGAACTTGGCGATTAGTGGGTTGTAAATAAATTATGAAGGATTAAATGGCTACTTTAGTTACAATGGGTTTTGAAAAACACTTGCAATGATGTCTGAATTTGCGCAAGATGCCCTATTTCAGGGTTTTCTTAAGGTCAGGGGCCTCATGTACAACGTCATGCATAGAATTCACACTTAAACATGGCATACGGACAAAAACAGGAATGAATGTGCTACAAAAAAATCCAGATGCATAAAACTGTGCGTATGCCAAGTTCCATGCACTTCCTCTGTATAAATCCTAATGAACGTGAAGTTTAACACACATGCACATGCCTACAGCCCCACCCCAACTCCTCCTAGAATTTAGCATATTTTAATATGCAAATCAATATAAATATCACCTTCCGTTCGGGTGTTTTGTTAAAAGACAATGGCAAAATCATGTGGAAAAAAAGAATTTCAGCGAATGCAAAGTGGAGCCAAGGAAAAATATACTATTTGTTGGCTTAAGCAGTGGTATAAGCAAGAAAAGGAAGTTATGGAGTGATACAGCGCGGCAGAGACACTCGAAAGTTCAAGTTCAGAAAATCGCACAGTTCCGGAAATAAAAAGAATTGGTCAGATATCAAAGTCGAGGTGACAAGGTGAGACACAGCCCACCATCTGTTTATTCTGTTTCAGACAATATTACAAACAGTGACCCCCCGTGCCAATGACATGACTCCATGTGGTGATGGTGCTACTGTCCCCGATACATCTTCAGATGCTGGCTGCACATACACCTCTGCCTCGGAAATTGCCTGGTGACCATTTGGCCATGTGCTGACAGACGCTGTTCTGGAGTCACATAATAGGATAGTGGATGCTGTAAGAGATGTGGCCAATGAACTAATAAATATAAGGGCTGTACTATATGATATTGACCACAATTTAAATGAATTTGTTAAACAAAATGCTGCATCTGATTACCTTTTTTTTTACATTCTACTATTTACATTCAAACGAAGTTGAAACACTGTCTAATTTGGCTCATCATTTGGTGGGGGGGGGGGTCAGGTTCGTCATACCACATCTCTTCAGGTAAGGCAAGCCTGGACGCTACATGCCTACACAATGCGACAAACTTTCTGTGCACTATAGAGCAGCACATTAATAGAGTGGAAATGCATTCTATTTACATGAGTAAATTCATTCTCTGAAGGCGCCTTTATAGTGTAGTGTAGTTCGGTGCCGAGCTACATAACAGATCAATTCCCTTCTCTTTGCATGCCTATTTGAGGTGACTCGCTATCTTTAAAAGAACCTGTGACTGTACACAGCAGCTGTTTTTATAGGTTTCTCCAGCTATATATAATGTAATGCCAGCTCATTCTTTTCGTGATTCATCCCTGGCTAATGTAACTTATCCAGTGCACGGCAATAGCAATGTGCAGGCAGCTGACCACTCCGATTACATTTGGAAAAACAAATATTGCTTTGAATTGCGCTTTGATGTTTCGCACTTCAACCACAGTGTAAGGAAATCTTACCTATCTGGATGACAAGCGAATAATACTATCCTATACAGCTCACATGGCTCGACTCGGTGATGTTTGTGAAATACCCGATCGGTCGGCAAATTCATGTTGAAAAGCTTCTGTGTCTATAAACCAAGGTGTGGACATAACTTGTAAAGGAACAGATAGAGCACAATTCCACAAAGTCTGCTTTTGTAAAGCCGGCGCCAGTTCAGCACACAACACCGAGAGGATAGCTCTTGGAAATAGAAATTGACTTAGAAGCTAGTCATCATCATGATCATCATCTATAAATACACAATCTCTTCTAATTCCTCCATTCGCGATGTCTAACAATGCTAAAGCGGCTATGGTAGTTGAAATAGTTTGGCTTTTCCATGCATCTTTATACTGTTACAGAATGATTACAATCAAGAGAATTAAATTTGTAAACAATATGCAATTAATTTTGGTGTATTTGATAAATCCTGCATCATTGATGCGAATATGAAAAAGAAAGGTAGATGACACAGAAACAGTAGCACTGCTTTGACACTGGGTGCCGCCAGTTTGCAAAACTGAGCACAAACGTGTACGCAAGGTAGTGGGCTACCGTGAAAATACACTTAGCTTTACAGCAAGTTTACTTTTTGTATATCTCAAAGTGTATGAGGAAATGGGTGTACGTAACATTTTTGTGGGTATGCACTGTTTATACCCGAGGCTCCAGGTCAGGGAAGCATGGGAAGCATGCACAGGTACTGTGTGTTGCTGCACCCACCACACGACGAAACAGGATTCCTGGTTGGCAGCCTCCCAGGCAGACATGCGGTCCACACCCAACCTCCGGAAATGACTATCTATCTGCCACAGCCAGGTGTCATGTGGGTGTAGCCCCTCGGGTCCTCAACATCCTGTGAGCCAGATCACTCTTGGGTAATCATGCCACATGGCCGTAGCGCCATAGCTGATGCTCCCTCACAATGCAGGTAATGTACCTCATTTGGGACTCCATGATCAACCACTCATTCAACACAAAGTCAAACCAGAGGTACTCAAGGATTCACCAAAGAAACACAGTATTGAAGGAGTCCAGTCTTCATCTCAGGTTACTGGATAGCGTTCATGTCTCGCAACCATATAGTAAGACAGGAAGCACAAGGACTCTAAAGACTTGGACGTTCATCCTTTTTGATAGATATCGGGAGTGCCACACACCCCTTTCCAGCGACCTGATGACCTCCCATGCTTTCCCAGTCCATCTACTGACTACATAGGAAGAGTCACCACAGATAAGAATGTTGCTGCTGAGGTAAGTAAACTTCTTAGCAAGGTCGAAACTGTCTCTGCAGGCAGACACACTGCTGATGGCTGTGCCCAAGAGGTCATTAAAGGCCTGGATTTTGTTTTTTATCCAGGACACTTGCAAGCTCAGAAAATCAGACTCCTTGCTCAGTCTATGGAGAGCCCCGAGCCTCCATAGACTCAGAGAAGATCACAGTATCCTCAGCAAAGTCAAGATCAGTGAATCTTTTTTCACCAACAGATTCCCTAGAGCTACTGGTCCCCACGATTTTGCCCAACACCCAGTCCATGCAAGTATTGAACAAAGAAGGAGCAAAAACATACCACTGATGAACCCCAGAATCAACTGGGAAAAATGCAGAAGTTCTGCCTGCAGTCTGTACAGCGCTTACAGTACCAGTGTACAGGCCAGCCATGATATCCAGCAACTCTGAGGGGATCCCATGAAGTCTCAGGATGTCCAACAGAGCAGCTCGATCACCTGAGTTGAACACTTTACGAAAATCAACAAATGCTGCAAAGAAACTCTGCTGATATTTGCATTTGCGCTCCATGAGAACCCTCAGTGCCAGGATGTGGCTAATGGTTGGCTTCTTAGGTGTAAAACCAGAATGCTCCGGTTGCTGGTAGCTGAGCAAGTGATCACGGGTCCTATTGTGGATGACCCTAACAAGGACCTTACCTCGGAATGAGAGTAGTGCTGTTCCCCTATAATTGCCACAATCCAGATGATCCTCCTTCCCTTTCCAGACAGGGATGACAAGTCCTGTTTTTTTCAATTAGTTAGGTTGATGCCCATCTCCCAAATGGAAGCAAACATTACTTACAATGCCAGGAGGACAGCCTTACCACCCCACCAGCGTGGAGAAGTTCACCCCAGATACCACAGATCCCTGCAGCCTTCCCTAACCACAGCTAATTCACCACCTGTGCAATCTCACTGAGATTGGGTGGTTCACAGTTAATTGGAGGATCAGCATCAAGAAATGTGGACCCAGAGATATCCAACATCCTAGCCAGAGGATCAGCTTTAAATAGCTGCTCAGCAGGTCACAACTACATCCATAAGGACCGTTCCATCAGCCACCCTGACTGCGACTCTCTGAGGAACAGATTCGGATGTATGTAACCTGTGTGACAGATAGGGGGCAGTATCACTCCCTTGAACCCTTGTCCAAGACGCCAGACACCAGATAAAAGTCCAAATGTTGACTTTATTTATACACAACAGTGCACAAAGCACCCTCTCCTCCACAATACTCATTAATACTCCAAAATACACAATAATAAACAATCCTCCACACTCCCAAACGCATTGCCACCCTTCCACCCAGCTCAGCTCCCCATCTGGGAGCTGCCACAGTCCTTTTATAGTCCATGACCTGAAAGTGCTTCTGAACTCTCAGTCCATGTGACTTCTTAGCACTTCCGGGTCAGATCAAAACTCTTCTTTTTCTTCACCCTGGAAGCACGTCATTCCCCTTGTCCATATGACTCGGACGTACTTCCGGGGCGTAGGGCAAATAATATTCTTTGCTTCTTCCTGTAGCTCCATCTAGCGGCCCCTGGGGTATCCAGCAGGGCTGTGGATAAAAACTCCGTTGTCCAGGATTCCTTGCTGGTCTTCGGGGCACCTCCATGCTTCACGGAGGGCTCCATCTGGCAGCCGGGGGGTATTGGCTGGGATGACAAGCCGGCCATAGACCACACCTGTTAAGAAATGTAATAAATTAGAAGTACATAATAACAAGAATAGCTGCATAAATATTTCAAATATTAAAATGTATGCTTCAATTTAAAATGCTTAAAAGTGTAAATATTATTAATTGTAAAAATTTGTAATTTTTCACTCACTGACAGTAGTCCATAGAGGGCTAAATGCCTATTAAGGGATAAAAAAACTAAAATAATATAATCGTAATCACCACCATTTTCTGTAAAGATCTACAGTATTTAATCTAGGATATTCTTCAAACTTTGTGATTTGATCAATTTGCCCTTTTCTACTCAGTTCATACTCTGTGTATCTGTCCCCTATGCTTATTTTGTCTAACAATATCTTTTCTGAAACTGATCTTCCTTGGATATTTTTCTGAATGCAAAGGGATATCACAAGTGCCGTCAGTATTGCACAAGATATTGCTTTCTACTGGAAACAGACTTGAGTATTAATGTTAATCTTAGACTGATGAAAGGGTAGGTTAGTTAGATGTTTTACTCCAGTTATAGTAATAATTCTGATGAATAAAATTACAAACTCATTTGTTGCCATTGAATATCTGACCCAGAAGGCCATTGTGTTAAGGTGGTGGACAACTGAATGAAACTTGACAAATGTTGCCTAATGATTGCGCAGATAACTAGTTCAATAGAGAAATTATAGCAGATTTTTTCTTTAATCTATACTAATAAATGGCAAAGCCCTCACTCACTCACTCACTCACTCACTCACTCACTCACTCACTCACTCACT
>JANRMT010062806.1:86576936-86622756 GCA_026402145.1 Polypterus bichir lapradei
AACTGCGTGCTCTGATTGGTTAGCTTCTCAGCCATCCGCCAATAGCGTCCCTTGTATGAAATCAACTGGGCAAACCAACTGAGGAAGCATATACAGGAAGTAAAAAGACACATTGTCCGCAGAACCCGCGAAGCAGCGAAAAATCCGCGTTATATATTTAGTTATGCTTTCATATAAAATCCGCGATAGAGTGAAGCCGCGAAAGTCGAAGCGCGATATAGCGAGGGATTACTGTATTGGCAATGGATATCTCTATTTATTTTTTTTAATCCTAAAACGCCGCTGCGTGCATGGGGGCTTGTTTTGCTTTGGACATGCTCTGTCTCTGGGCATTTCAGAGGACCGGGACTGTGTGAAGTGGGGTTCAGCCACGTGGGGAGGCAAAATGGGAGGGTGGGGGGAGAGAGCAGGCTATATCTATATCTAACCTATCCTTTTAATCTTTATAATTATATCTACCAACCTAACAATAGGCTGCATGGCAATAACTCTTGGGGAAATAGGAAGTCAAGGTTAAAGCTGTCTCACTTCCAGTTAAGACTATAAAATGACATCAAAAATTCAGAATCAATGCCTCCATGATGGGACAGTTAACTTTGTGAGCTGGAATGTTAAAGGCCTGAATCACGAATTAAAGAGAAAGAAAGTACTCTCTCACCTAACAGGTTTAAACGCTAAAATAGTATTTTTACAGGAGACCCACTTACTAAACAAGGATCAGTTCCGGCTGCAAAAGGACTGGACTGGCCAAATGTTCCATTCCAGCTTTACAAAGAAAACTAGAGGTGTGGGAATTCTCATACATAGAACAGTCTCATTTGTAGCATCAGATGTAGTACTGGATCCTGAAGAGAGATATGTGATGGTCATGGGCAACTTATCTAACTGTAAAATGATTTTGATAAATGCTTATGCACCTAATGTCGATGATAAGGAATTCATGCAAAATTTATTTGCATCCATTCCCAAAGTGAACACTCATAAAATTATAATAGCTGGGGACTTCAATTGTTTTTTAAATCCTCTCTTAGATAGGACTTCTATCACAGGGGGGATGACATCTAACACTGCAAAGATAATTACAAAGTTTATAACTGATTACAACTTATCAGACCCCTGGAGGTTTTTAAACCCAAACTCAAGAACATATTCTTTCTATTCACCAGTACATCATTGCTACTCAAGAATTGATTATTTATTTATAGATAATAATTTCTTGCCTATGATTAAATCTTGCAAATACGATGCTATTGTTATTTCTGACCATGCCCCTCTGATCTTGGAGCTAAAGTCATTATGCCTCACACACTCACCTCGTAGATGGCGTCTCAACCCGCTTCTATTAGCAGACGAGAATTGTACAGAATTTATATCCAAACATCAGTATCTTCCTAGAGACAAATACATCCTCAGAGATTTCTGCAGGAATACTCTGGGAAACTCTTAAGGCCTTCTTAAGAGGACAGATTATTTCATATCTTTCCCACAGAAATAAATTAGAAACCAAGAAAGTATCAGAGCTAAGAAGCGAAATTACTAGAATAGATGAAGAACATGCCAGGCTTCCAAGCGAGGCTCTACATAGGAAAAGGCAGGCTCTGCATTCAGAACTAAACCTCTTGACGACTAAAGAAACTGAGCAACTAATTTATCAATCCAGACATCATTACTATGAACACAGAGAGAAAGCTAATAAGCTTTTAGCTCAACAAATTCACAAGCAAGAAGTCCGCAATGCAATCCCTGTAATCACCAACACGAACGGAGACAAAATCATCGACCACAGAAATATAATGCACACATTTAGAGACTACTATAAATCCTTATATTCTACTGAGTTTAAAGAAGACAACACACAATCTAATGCATTTCTGGATACATTACAGATACCACAAATAGATACTTTTAGTGCGGAAGAACTCGATAAACCTCTGGCGTTATCAGAATTACTAGATGCTATAAAGTCACTTCAAGGCGGGAAAGCCGTAGGCCCTGATGGCTACCCTGCAGAATTTTATAAGAAACTAGCAAAATACCCGCGCTTCGCAGCGGAGAAGTAGTGTGTTAAAGAAGTTATGAAAAAAAAAAGGAAAAATTTTAAAAATAACGTAACATGATTGTCAATGTAATTGTTTTGTCACCGTTGTGAGTGTTGCTGTCATCGAGGATTTGATTATCATTATTTCTTTCAATCAGGTTCGTATTTGGAGGACGTGTTGTGTTCAAGTTACATTCCGTGTATGTCAACCGTTTTAAAGATAACAGGTTTCATTCATCGAAGTGTTCACTACCCAAATCGCTACTCGTGAATCTAAGATGTTTAACAGGCATTCCCGGTATTAACGTGTGGATTTGCCTGCGAATATTTAGCGACAGTATGTCTATGAACTTGTGGAATTGCCTGCAAGTATTTAGCGACAGCGTCTCTATGAACTTGTGGATTTGCCTGCGAGTATTTAGCGACAGCGTGTCTATTAACTTGTGGATTTTTCTGCGAGTATTTGGCAGCAGCGTCACAAAGTTGTTTTCATCTAGCTGCATCAGAAAATGTACCACGACGTCTGACACACCTCCTTTTTTACTGTTTTCTCACAGCTTGGATTGCTGCTGTCATAATCGGTTTGAGTTTCATGGTTTTTTTCAATTACCTTAGTATTTGCAGGACTTGTGTTGAAGTGACATTCGGCATCTGTCAAGCATTGTAAGCATACAACCAGCTTCATCAATAACTTCGCATCCATCTTTTGAGAGTTGAAATATTCATAAACATCAAAGTGTCCACTACTCAAATCGTCACCTGTAACTCTAAGATGTTTAAGAGGCATTGGCAGTTCTCCAAAGGTGTAAAATATTTGGCCATTTCGATACACTTGAAAGCGACAATCGAACAATTCAGCAGCAGTCATCAACTTACATGCAGAAGCATAGGTGAAGGGCTTAAGCATTTCACTCTTATAGTGCCCCTGTGTAGTATAATTATCTCCTGTACCATCATAAGTCCACACGTTGAACCTGTCCCAGTCATTCAATACATAAGACACAATGTTCCTCCGGATATCAAGATTGAGCCTGATATGGTCGTGCAATATGTAACACAGAGAATGTAAAAGGCAGGCAGCATCTCCGGGCATGGAAACCACTCGGTAAGTGACAGTTCTTTGATTGATGTTGATCACCGCAATAGACATCTCACTTCCCAAATCGCTACTCATGAATCTAAGATGTTTAACAGGCATTCCCGGTATTAACTTGTGGATTTGCCTGTGAATATTTAGCGGCAACGTGTCTATAAACTTGTAGAATTGCCTGCGAGTATTTAGCGACAGCGTCTCTATGAACTTGTGGATTTGCCTGCGAGTATTTAGCGGCAGCATGTCTATTAACTTGTGGATTTTTCTGCGAGTATTTAGCGACAGCGTCTCTATGAACTTGTGGATTTGCCTGTGAGTATTTAGCGACAGCGTGTCTATTAACTTGTGGCTTTTTCTGTGAGTATTTGGCGGCAGCGTCACGAAGTTGTTTCCGTCTAGCTGCATCAGAAAATGTACCACGACGTCTGACACACCTCCTTTTTACTGTTTTCTCACAGCTTGGATTGCTGCTGTCATAATCGGTTTGAGTTTCATGGTTTGTTTCAATTACATTAGTATTTGTAGGACTTGTGTTGAAGTGACATTCGGCATCTGTTAAGCGTTGTAAGTATGCAACCGGCTTCACTGATAACTTCGCATCCCAAGCCTTGTAAGCATACAACCGGCTTCATCGATAACTTCGCAATCATCTTTTGAGAGTTGAAACATTCATAAACATCTAAGTGTCCACTACTCAAATCGTCACCTGTGAATCTAAAATGTTTAAGAGGCATTGGTAGTACTCCAAAGGTGTAAAATATTTGGCCATTTCGCTACACTTGAAAGCAACAACCGAACAATTCAGCGGCAGCCATCAATTCACATGCAGAAGCATAGGTGAAGGGCTTAAGCATTTAATTCTTATAGTGCCCCTGTGTACTATAATTATCTCCTGTAACGTCATCAGTCAACACCTTGAACCTGTCCCAGTCATTTAATACATAAGACACAATATTCCTCCGGATATCAAGATTGAGCCTGATATGGCCGTACAATATGTAACACAGAGAATGTAAAAGGCAGGCGGCATCTCCGGCCATGGAAACCACTCGGTAAGTGACAGTTCTTTGATCGATGGTGGCCACCTCGATAAACATGTTAATGGGGGTACGGTTGGAACGAGAAAGGAAATGGGTACTTGAACAGTAAACTAAGTCTAAAATACCTACACAATTACTATAATCGTAAAAAACAAACAATAAAACAGCGGAGAAGCCGTGGATTAAATAAAAAGGCTGCAGTTATCAGCAGGGAGACGTGAATACCGTGGCGAACCAAGGAAGGGAATGATGAGACCGGAGCGAAGGACAGCCTTATTTGGGCAGGCAGTCAATCACATGGGAGGCATGGGGATGGGGGATGCAATATAGGCAGGCAGCCAACTACGTGGGAGGTGTGGTGATGGGGGACGCAACGCCGCAAGGAAATGGGTACCTGTACAGTAAACTAAGTCTAAAATACCTACACAATAACTATAATCGTAATAAATGAACAATAAAACAGCGGAGAAGCCGTGGATTAAATAAAAAGGCTGCAGTTATCAGCAGGGAGATGTGAATACCGTGGTGAAGCAAAGAAGGGAATGAAGAGACCGGAGCGACGGGCGGCCTTATATGGGCAGGCAGTCAATTACGTGGGAGGCGTAGGGATGGGGGAACGCAATATAGGCAGGCACACGGCGACCGAGCTGCAGGTTATGGACGTATATATGTACGTAAGCAGGATTCAATTATGACCGTTACGCATAGAATTTTGAAATGAAACCTGCTTAACTTTTGTAAGTAACCAGTAAGGAATGAGCCTGCCAAATTTCAGCCTTCTACCTACACGGGAAGTTGGAGAATTAGTGATGAGTGAGTCAGTGAGTGAGTCAGTCAATCAGTCAGTCAGTCAGTCAGTGAGGGCTTTGCCTTTTATTAGTATAGATTCTCCGCTCAGCTAGCTCCCCTCCTATTAGCAACATTTACAGAAGCCAGAGACAATCAAACTCTTCCTCAAACTTTTCGCCAAGCATCACAGTTTTTCCTAAACAAAATAAGGACTTATTACAATATGCATCATACAGACCAATTTCACTTTTGAATAATGATGTTAAAATACTCTCAAAAATCATAGCTAGAAGGATGGAGAAAGTGCTCACTTCGGTAATATCACAAGATCAAACTGGATTTATCAAAGGTCGACACTTCAAATCTTCGACGCCTATTTAATGTAAAATACTCACCATCTAAGTCAAACACCCCAGAAATATTATTATCATTGGATGCAGAAAAAGCATTTGACATGATTGAATGGAAATACCTTTTTACTACATTAGAGAAATTTGGGTTTGGCCCGAACATTTGTGCATGGATCCAACTACTGTATACCAATCCAGAAGCTTCAGTTTGTATCAACAACATTTGTTCAGATTACTTTAAACTAGAATGTGGTACCAGACAAGCATGCCCCTTGTTACCGCTGCTGTTTGCAATCGCCATTGAACCACTGGCAATACACTGTCGAAATGCTGATCAGATAAAGGGGATTATTAGAGAGGAACTGGAACAGAAAATTTCTCTCAATGCAGATGATATGGTACTGTATATATCAGACCCATAAAAGTCTGTGCCTGCAGTCTTAACAGCAGTTACAGAATTTCAAAAGATCTCTGGTTTCAGAATTAATCTAAAATAAAAGTGTACTCTTTCCAGTGAATTCTCAAGCATATAATATTAGATTAGACACCCTACCTTTTATTATTGCAGATCAGTTTAAATACCTCGGGGTAAACATCACAAGTAAACATAAAGCTCTTTATGAACAGAATTTCGCCGTCTGCATGGAAAAAATTGTTAAGGTGAATATTCTTCCTAAGCTCCTTTTTTTATTTCAAAACATTCCAATATACATCAGTAAATCATTTTTTAAGCAATTAGATTCAGCAATAACCTCATTTATTTGGAACTCAAAGCATCCACGTATCCAAAGAGCGACCCTACAAAGACAAAAGGCAGAAGGTGGCATGGCTCTACCTAACTTCCAGTTTTATTACTGGGCAGCAAACATACAAGCTAGAAAAACCTGGACACAAATAGATGAACATACACAGGCCTGGTCCGCAATAGAACTAAAATCCTACAGTACTTCTTTATATTCCCTGCTCTGTGCCCCAATAAATGCAAGTTATCGGCAGTATACTAATAACCCAATTGTGCTTCACTCACTCAGAATATGGAACCAATGTAGAAAGCATTTTAAGATGGAGAATCTTTTCTCAGTGGCACCTCTGCAAGAGAACCACCTCTTTCAACCTTCGCAAATATATGCAGTTTTTAATATCTGGAAAGAATTTGGGATTAACTTGCTTAGAGATCTTTATATAGACAACGTCTTTGCATCTTATGAACAATTACAATCTAAATGTAACATTCCAGCTACACATTTCTTTCACTATCTTCAAATTAGGAACTTTGTTAAAAAGAACCTGCCCAATTTTCCTCATCTTGCACCCTCGTCCACACTGGAAAAAATATTGCTCAATTTCAAGGACTCAGACAACATCTCTGCAATATATAAAATTATTTTACAGTCCCTCCCCTTCAAAGATCCAAGAGGACACTGAGAAAAAGATCTCTCAATTAATATATCAGAAAAGGAGTGGAAAATAGCAATGCAGAGAATTAACTCGAGCTCCATATGTGCAAAGCATACAATTATTCAACTCAAAATTATATATCGAGCACATCTGTCTCGCCTAAAACTCTCCAAAATGTTTCCAGGGCAAGATCCAACCTGCAAACGCTGCAATCAAGTCCCAGCCTCACTGGGTCACATGTTTTGGGCCTGCACTAAATTAAGTCATTCAGGACCAAAATTTTTAATTACCTTTCAGACAGCCTTGGTGTTACAATTGCTCCTAATCCACTAACAGCTGTGTTTGGTGTTCTTCTAGATGGGTTTAAAGTGGAGAAGGACAAACAAACTGTAATTGCATTCACTACACTTTTGGCACGCAGACTTACTTTGCTAAACTGGAAGAATCCTAACTCTCCTCTTTTAACTCAGTGGGAAACCGATGTTTTATACTATTTGAAATTGGAAAAATTCAAATACTCAGTTAGAGGATCTGTACAGATTTTTTTCAAAACATGGCAGGATCTAGTCAGTAATATTTTAGAATAAGCTCTTAAAGCACAGAGGAAGCAATTATTTCTGTATTTTTTCTTCTCCATTCATCTCATTTGGCTTATCAAACTCATCAGTTTAGGTATGTTTACAAGCCTTAAGTTTTACTCCGTTGGCCTTGCTGTCTGTCTCAGGGGTGGGGGTCGATTTGCTCTCAATCCTACTTTTTGGAATAATTGATTGATTTGTATGGAATGATTGCAATAAAATTAATAAAATTTAAAAAAAAAATAAATAAAAAGTACAAATTAAAACAGGCATTTAAAACAAACACAAAACTAAAAGGGCTGTACTAAAGGTAATAGTGCGCAAATCATCCAAGGGTTTGTAATCACAATATCATTAAAAAGGATTCTAACTAATTTAATTGTGGCTTAAAAATTCTCTCAAATAGAAGTATTAAAACTATAGCATGAGAGGGGCAGAGATTTATGCTGCTAAAAGTAAATGTGTGAACGATGGCTAATCATGACCTTGCACTGGCATCAGTTAAGCTCAAAGGCAGTTTTCTGATCAAACACTGGAACCAATGGCCAAAAGGGTATTTCAGATTTTTCTTATATGTACATCCTTTTCATTCATTACAAAAACTGTTTAATCCAGTCAGTACTTTCTTCATGATAATGCCAGAAACTGCATACTCATTTCTAATTTTTAGTGTTTCTTAATTGGTATTAGAGGGTTTTAGAGCATTACATATAATGTTCAATTGCACTTTCATATACCAGTTGGCTGCTTGCATGCACAGGACAGCACACATAGTATTAGCCCCTTCATGGTACAGGATTATCATTACAAATGCCCCGGGACAACACTACATTATGATTAGAGTTCTGTGTAGTACAACTAACTAATTAAATAATCAACAACATTAATATCTGTAACATTTTTATTGTCAACATTATCGATTATGTTGGTTAGTGTTTTCAGCCCTAATTCACATAAATGCATATATCTGATCCTGTAACATAGCATTCACTATCAGGTGTGTATAAGTCGAGTTCCATCTGTGTGTTTGTAATTTCAGAACACAGTGTTATGCTTGAATTCCCACAATTCAGGGAGCAGGGAATACAGTGCCCTAACAGAGTCCTACACAACAAAAAAAAGTCTGGGTGGGAGGCATCCCGCTGCATTGCATTTGAACTCATCCAACCATTCCTAAAGGAAATCTGCTGTTGGTGTTTTGGGAGAATTGTGCAGCAGAAATACCTGGCATGCTCAACAGTTCTGGTGACAGAAATGGAGATGGTGAGTCTACTATGAGCTTGTAGCTGGATTTCAGTGCTCCTTATAAAAGAAGAAAGATAAAGGTATACTTTATGGAGATGGCTCCCAACCCACACTATTTCACTTTATATAACAAAATACATAAACTAGGCAAATCCTTAATTACTCATAATACCTATCTCCGGAATCAGTAGTTACAATTACTAAGCAGATCTTCAAGCAGAAGCTAACAAACAATTGCAAGCTTGACAATTACAGTACCATCAAGCATATGCATACTTTGATGTTTAAATATGTAATATTTTTCCATTATGTTTACTTAAATGTCATGCTTAGTTCTGTAATGACTGAAACAGTGCAACAAACTAGTAGTGTGCCAGTGACCTAAAGTAATGCATTAAAAGATATGGAAACCCTCGCTTGACACTCAAAATCTGCTTTAAACAGGAGTTCTTTTCATGAAAAAATGTGAAGAACCTGCTTCAAAAACACACAACTATTGTGTATGAAGGGAATACCATAAACACAATAATAAACTCAAATTGTTATTACAATGTATATACCTTATAAAATATTCTTTGGATTTGACATGTAGCCTACAGTATATTCTTGGATGTACTGCTTGCCTAATTTCTATCAGATAACCTGTATTTTTGTATTGAAGATCATACAATAGGACAGGTGGATCAGCAAAGTGCTAAATAATTCTAATAAAATAATGGGATATTTACTTTGTTGTACAAATAGAACATCAATACAAATATACAACAGGAGAACATCAGTAATCATCATTTCCCAGCAACCCCCAAGCTAATAATTTAACAAAAACTCAATGAGATATGGGTGGCACAGTGGTAGTGCTGCTGCCTCACAGTTAGGAGACCCAGGTTTGCTTCCCGGGTCCTCCCTGCATGGAGTTTGCATGTTCTCCCCATGTCTGCGTGGGTTTCCTCCCACAGTCCAAAGACATGCAGGTTAGGTGCATTGGTGATCCTAAATTGTGTGTGTGTGTGTGTGCCCTGTGGTGGGCTGGTGCCCTGCCCTGGGTTTGTTTCCTGTGTTGGTTCCTGTGACCCTGTAGTTAGGATATAATGGATGGATAACTCATAACACCCAGATATTAAGTTCATGTATCTCATATACAGGATGATTACTGCCTTTCTTTAAATAGCATTTGTGATTCTACCCTGCAGTCACTTGGTTGCAAAAATTTGAATATATTATAGCTAAACAGCACAAATACCATTAGACTCCACTTTTGGAAGTTAGTGCACAACCTGTTTGGTTTAACACGGGACTCAGTGTACTGTATTTCTGTTCATTCAAATAGTATGAATTCTGAAACTTTTGAGTCTGGTATATTGTTTAAGCATTTACCTTGATTGTTGGTATGGAAACCTAGTAATTTAAATTTTACAACTACAATGTAACAGTTTAACAGAAAACATTGACATTTTAACATTTAATCAATCTTATAAGTCACCCTGTAAAAATAACACAGCCATAGAATATAAACTATGAACAAATCAACTAATTACTATATTTTTCCGAATATACTTTGTACTCCTATAAAACCCGCACATTTCACTTCTTTCAGTAAAAAACAAAGTTTTATAACCCACATACTGGTATAGCCCCCACATTCCATCTCTTTTTAATTAAAAAAAACTTTAACCTGCATGTTTGCTCTGTTTCATTAAAAACAACATACATAACCAGAACACCTGAAGCGGTTAACTAATCAGTGATAGACTGCATGTTTAAATTATTGCACCACTTGTAACTATTGCATTGCTCAACATAAAAGTTATTAATTGCTGAACAAAAGCTTTGCCTTGTGCAAACAGTATTTTGTAATGAAACAAACAATATTCTCCATCTAATTGATATTTTGTCACTGCTGATGTTTTTTTTTTTTTTTTTGATATTGGAAAAGGTGAAATTAGACCATCTCTTGTATGGAAAAGCTTGTTTGCTGCAAATCTAATAAATGAGCAAAGTGATAGGGCTTACTCACACCCTTAGTATGCAATCAGTTTTACTCAAGAGTGTACAGCCAGTGTCACCAAACATGGAACGGTTGGTGTTGTGACTCATTACTATTCTGCCACCTTCAGTAAATCATGAGACCCTCATTTATATATCCTTTTTTTCTTTTTTTAAACTTTTATGATACAATAAATACACTGCAGCACTATAATCCTATACTTTTAGTGATGTTGGCTTGCACAAAGAGTTTCGCCTAATCTAGTCATTTACTTAAAAGTTGTTTTAAGTATTTAAGATCGCCATCAGCTTTGAAATTATTAAATTAAACTACTTATTTACAAAATTTAAATAAAGTAACCTTTGCATTTTTATCGGCTAAAGGAACAAAATAAATTAATTTTTAACTTGTCCACCTACAGACTGTCATAATAATCTGGGTAGAGGAGAGGTTTAACTCAGGTAATCAGTTATCAGGCTTGTCTTCTGCAGTGCTGGTAGTTGATTAAATAGTTTGGTAAGGCTCCTATTTTATTTACCTACCTCTGTTGTAGGAGTGGGTCTCTGGCCATTGGACCTACATCAAGATAACTCAAGCATGTTCATTTTAAGAAACAGAATAATACAATTTATTAATAAACACAAGGGTTATAGAAATATTATAACTGCACGTATATCTCTCCATTATAATAAAAAATATCCTGGGACAAGACAAGACTTTTTAGCCTGGGACGAGACGTGACTTTTTCAGAGAGATACTTTCACGTCCCCTCGAGATGAGACTTTGTGCCAAGACTTTTAACCACACCCGAGGCCGGAAATAAAAGTCAAAGAGTAGATGACAAAGTAGAACGTCATAAAGAATTCAAAAATGTTGGCGTGATACACATGCAGAACAGGTTAGAGATAACGAAACTAAAATTCGAAAGTCTCAAAAAAATTATAGTAAAGATCGCATTAGCGCAAACAAATGGAAATTATTACTCAGTAAAATAACGGAACAACGAAAAGAGATTGAATATATTGTTCGGATTTAAACTTTAAGTCGGAGACTTGTAGATCGTCTAATTTGTGTTGCCTTCAGGGAAAAGTAGTGTTTCTTCCCAATGACGAGGCATATCCACGAGAATTAAAAGCTTTGTTGTTTGGTGAAAGTGAAATCCACATACGCGAGTGGCAGAGATGCAAAGTCGTTGTGTAGGCTGGGGGAGTTGGCGAGCGAAGCAAGCAGGGGGCAAAGCCTCCTAGTTTTGAAATATAATGGAGGACACAAACAGACTAGATAGACAAACATATAACATAGAGAGGCTAGCTGTTTACTTGCTATTTAGAGTTGTAATTTATCATGGCACAAATAAATAATTTAATGGTACAAAGTCTTTAAAGGTGATGTCCAATGTTGTGTGGAGTTGTTGCTTTATTGTTGCTTCAGGTTCAAGTGAAGGATTCTTCGTGCACGGAGCACACTCTTTCTCTTTGCTGCCTGATCCTTTGTCTGGAGTGTGCTGTGCTTAACTCAGTTAAGCTCTTTGCTGTGTTGGCTGCAGCTTATTAGGGAAAAAGCATTACTCTTTCTGGCTCAAGAAGTTAAATGTTGAAGTTCCCTTCTTGAAGTAATGTCTAGTAAATTTTATTATTGAGGCCAGTGCAATGCAAGTCTTGTTGGATGTTGGACTTTTTAGATGATGGCTTGGAGGAGCCAGTCATCTATGAGGGCTACATCTGCAGGAGATGCCAGCTAATCTGGCACCTCCAGCTCAGGGTTGCTGAACTGGAGGAGGAATTGGATGGTCTGTGTTGCAGTAGAGAATTGGTGGACCTGGCCCAGGTGTCCTTTAGAGAGATAGTGTGTACCCTTAAGATGGCACAGGTGGAGATTCCAGACCAGACTGGTAGAGATTGATGGTAGCCGGTCACAAGGCATAAGGTAAAGGTGCACACTGTCCGGGGGCATCAACCCAAGAATTAGAAGTGTCAAACCGTTTTCAGGTCTTTGCGGAGCTGGACGATGTCTCTGATGATTCTGAGGTGGTAGGCAGGAATGAGGAGCCCCAACAGGCCACCTCAAAATTTGTTCCTAGAAACAGAGAGGTGGTGATAGTTGGGGACTCGATCATTAAGGAAATTGAAACTCAGGTTTGCTCCAGGGACAGAGAGTCTTGTACGGTGTGTTGCCTTCCAGGTGCACAGGTGGGGGACCTCTCTGGAAGGGTGGATTTCATGAAGGGTTAGATAGGGTAGATTGATGGGCAAAAATGGCTAATTTATCCATTTAAAATTAAACATGCAACACAGTATAGTGTGCAGAAAGTGAAGGAGTCAGAATACTTTCTGAATCCAATGTATATGTTTTTTATCTTAATAAGGCATCTTTAAATATTTATAAATAACTTAAAATGTTTTTTAATTTGTTTTTTGACATGAAAGATTTAATTGTACTTTTTTGGTCATCGTAGTGAATGATTTGTTTGTAGTTTAATAACTGTTATATGTGTTCAATTTAAAAAATCATACCTCAATTTTCTAAACCCGCTTATCCAGAGCAGGGTCACAGAGAAGCTGGAGCTTATCCTAGCAAGCATCGGTTGCAAGGCAAGAACAATCCGTGAACAGGATGCCATCTTATCACAGGGTAAACACAAACACACACACGAGGGACCAATTTAGCATCACAAATTCTCCTAACTTGTATGTCTTTAGTAATCTCTTAATTTTGGACAGAAGTGTACAGAGTTTATATGCTTTTTTGATCCATTTTTTTTGGAACATTTGAAAGGATTGCATTAGCACTTCATAGAGGCTATAAAGCAGCCTTAGCCAGAGGACAATTGAAATCATTTTGAAAATGAGCAAGCTATATGTTAAAAATGTATGTTAGTTGTTGTTGAAATGCCTTATGCTTTTGAGATTGTCAGTTTTTAAGGGAAGGTGAGAACAATAGCATTTTGAGATTATTAAAATGTTAGGCTAACGCTAAGCCATCAAGGTCTTTCTACCCCTGCTGTAGTTGACAACTGAATTTCTTCACTTGAAACTGCTCATATGTATTGTTGTACATCATTGGAGTAGTAAAAGCATGGCAATAACTACATTTAAATCCCCAAAGAGGTATTTGTCACATATCAAGCTCTTACATTTGGTGCTCCAGATGAGCAGCTATGCACATTCACCAGAATTAAAAAAGACAAGTAAAAATTGCCAGAGGGGAACAACAAAACTAAAGTTAAAGGATATAATATAATTTCAGTACTGTCTGATCAAAATACCATGGGTATTTGTAAACTGTATTTCCATGAACAGTGTACCACGTCATCTACTTTATTTTTTAGTGAAGGTAATTTATATTTCAACATGGTAGTGTTAGCATGCAGTAGTTTGTCATAAATATAAAGTTCCTAACTTGATTTTAGCGTGCTCATTTTTAATCTGAATACTGCAGCTGGAATAAGAATGGATTTACATAATGGAGATGTCATTTTCAGAATTCAATTCTGGTGTCTACCTTGAGGGTTTCATCCTGTGATACTTAACATTAAGTTGAATTCTATCTAGTATAATTTATGTGCAGAACTTGCCAATTTAAGCTGTCTTCCTAAAATATCTTTAAACAGAGAAAACTAGAGAACTGCTTGAAAAGAAATATATAAAAATGGAAAATTTGGTGGTATACAGAAAAGAGTGCAAGACTACTTCATTGGAATGATGTGATCCTTAAACAGATATTGTGAATGTTTGGTAAAATTAATTGATTACTGCCAAATTCATATTGTAAAATAGGATGAAAAGAAAAGTATGTAGCAGTACTTTGTAATTAAAAAAACAAGCAATTTGTAATTTATAAAAATAAATTAAAGTAATTAACTAATCACAGTTGATTACATTTTAAATATATTTTATGCAAACCCATTTCCTTGTGTGGTTTTAATTTTTTTTCACAGCTGCATGATGTAGTCCTTTGCTGAATCAGCTGCATGTTGGCTGTACACTGTATCTGAAAATCTTTTCACATATACATATAGTGCTTTCTTATAATTGCCTCCTGGGTGGTACTGTATAATAATATAGAATGAGATTGTGCTCCCAGTGAAATTACAGACCTTAATTTATATTACTATAAAAAATTCTAAATTATTGTAACAGATAAGATCAAAAAGTATTTCTATGGAACAATGATGTAGGGGTCGGGTCGGGTTAGGTCACGGAGCATGCTCTGGTATAGTGTATTGCCGGACCCACCACACATCGAAACAGCTCAGGATCCCAGTTGGCAACCCAAGGCAGACACAAGGCATTTCCACCTTCCAGAAAAGACTATCTATCTGCCGAAGTCAAGTGTTACACGTGCATCCCCTTGGCCTGGTCCAGCTGCTCAGGTCCTCAGCAATGAAGATCCTGCATGCCAAATCACCCTCTGGGAATCATGCCACAGTGCCATAACTGACGCTCGCTCACGATGCAAGTAACGTGCCTCATTCGGGACTCTGTGAGCAACCCATCGTTAGACACAAAGTCAAACCAGTGGTAGCTAATATCAAGGTCATCTGTATTAACATTTTTGCTGTAACTGTAAAGGCAAAAAAGAGAAACTGAGTTTAGTTTAGTTATGTATGTTATGTCTTGATCACTTGCTTTTGCCTGCAGCTCTCAAAGTCAACTTGCAACCCGCTGTTTTCAAAGCTTGGCACAGTAAATCTGTGGTGCACCAGTTACACTTTATTTTTAGGAAAAAAGAGAACAAATTGATTAATGACTGTTTAAAGTGTATCAGCAATCATGACTATTTATATCTGAGTAAGTGCAAAACAGCGTTGTGTGCTCCACTTTTTGAACATGTCATGTTATCATCATAGAGAATCCTATTTTCATGGAGGGCTGTGTTTTGAAGAGTCGTATTTGTTTGAAGGCTGCAGCTTTCACCTGCTTCTTTTAAGTAATTGTACACAATTCATACTTTGCAGATGCACTGCAAGCAAAGAAGTAAATATATATATAAAACATCTAAAATATACACAATTTCAAAAAACAGTGCATATGGCACAAAACTATATGTATCACCCAAAATGTTTAACCTGTGTTTGAATATTTTTAAATGCATATTGATCTTTAATATAAGTATTTCAGTCTTAATTTATGGTGGACCAGGATTTTATTTTCAGATTAATTCTTAAACAAGAAAACAGTTACAGAAAAGTAAACATGTTAACTTTCTCACAAATGTTTGAAAAAATTTCTTTCACACAGAAAAGGCTGATTGCAAGAATTTAGCGACCTTAATTTCTCAACGCGATGACATTTTACAGAAACTGGGTGAACAAGACTGACAAATTTGATGGCCTGAATGGTTTGTTCTCATCAAACCTGCTCTAACTTTTAAATGAGTTATGAGATCTAAAAATGTGTGAACATCTGTTGCGGGATGGGCTGGGTGAAGAACAGAGTGACAATAATGATTTTAAAATTTTCTAATGTTTGTTTTTCTCAAAAACAGCAATATTTTATACTCCTTATCATCACGGATGGTGTTATCAGTGATATGGATGAGACACGCCATGCCATTGTCCAGGCTTCTAAACTTCCAATGTCCATCATTATTGTTGGAGTAGGAAATGCAGATTTTGCTGCTATGGAGTTCCTGGATGGTGATAACCGAATCCTTCGGTCCTATACAGGAGAAGAGGCTGCCCGTGATATTGTGCAGTTTGTTCCATTTCGGGAGTTCAGAAATGTGAGTATTTATTTGTTTATATTTTTATATCCTTCTGAATCCATTTTGAAATTAATATGTAGCAGGTATTATAATAAGATACTATATACTGTATACATTGTAAAAGTAGTAGTCTCAACACATGAAAAAAGGTTTGGGGCAGCCACCCATATATATTGTCCCTGGCTGCAAAAGGGTATTTAAAACAGGAATGATCTGTTTGGTTTGAGTTCTAAGACTGCACTGATGAGGTTTTAGAAAATGGTGGCTTTATAAGCCCAGAACCGGAAGTGATCTCCGTCTGGACACAGGAACTGGAAGTGGCGTCAGTCTGGGTGCCAGATCTGGAAGTGATGTTAAATCAGGCAGGTTTTCCCATACTTGGTCTGTAGAGATAACAGAGGTAGGTTTAGTGCATCCCACCACGCCCCTGGCCTGGTGGTTAATTATCTCCACTTGGTCCACTTAGCTCCTTCCTAGTCGCACATGTGTGACAACATATAAATATTAAATTTGACTACTGACAACCACTGTTGAAGGATCAATGCTTAAAGTATATGATAAGAAAACCACTGGCACTTAAAGATTGCTGCAGTGGTAATACTGTTAGGGCTTACCAGAAAAAAAACACAGAATTATTCATTTACATAAAAATTATAAAGGGGAAAACAATAAACATGATTAAGTGTGGTAATCGTTGGACATTATTAAGGTTGCTGATTATTAGCCAACTCAATGCACCTGTATCACTACCATTTAAAAAATTGCCGTCACCATGCGTATTGCTTGCAGCATGACTATGATCTCACTTAAATTATGAGGGGGGACATAAAAAACTCCCAGAATTGGTCAGTAGCAATTGAGCATATGCTTACAGTCTGTTTAAGAAGTCTGTAGAGTGGCAACATGTTAACCTTATTGAGTGCGTATTTCTGGCATTTATTCTACCATCGTGAGATGACTTTGGGGATTTTTTTCTTCAAGCCACTATGCAGATTTTTAAGAGAAGATACTGGTCATGCTTTTCGAAATTGTCTGACTTGTTCATAAAATGTTTGCACCCCGTGGACAGACTGCGACCTTACATTGAACTGCTGGTGCCTCAAAGGGAAGAAAGGTCCAGATACATTGTATCATGACAACACACCTGAACACATTCTCCAGATCTTGTTCTCTGTGACTTCTTTTTGTTTCTGAAATTAAAATTGAGACTATAGGGAAGAAAATTTGCTACCATGGAAGAAAACCGCAGGGGGCTTCAGGCATGGTAACAAAACATGAGTACAGGAAGTGTTACTAGGAATGGGAGAAGCACTGGAACAAGTGTATTACATCTGAAGGAGAGTATTTTAAAGGGTACTAAAAGGGAATTGCTTGTATGTTTTATAATGAAGGTTTATTTTTTTCCCCAACAATTCCAGGAATGTTTGCTTACCCCACCCCAACATCCATACAACAGGCCAAGTTCCACCTTACAAACTAGTAAGCCCAATTAAAAGAATCTTTTTCTTAAATTGCATTATGTCAAGCATCCCAGAATATGTACTACAATAAGCCACTAGAGGTTATCTACTGAATAGGTTTTGATGCACTGGAATATGTCCAAATGTAGGATAAGTTATCATTTACAAAGGCTGCCTTTAGTCTTATTTCAGTACTTTGTTAAATTAGGTATATATAGCTATGGTTATCTAGTGGAACTCAGAACTTACCCCATTTATGATCCAGTGAGAACTTATCTTGTATTAAAAATGACTTTGTATAGCTTGCCTGTTTGAATTATTAATTACGCAGTATTATCCACACATTCATCCATCCCTCCTCATATTTTTAGTTAGTTCAAGGATATGGGGTTTACAGTCTCAACCATAATAATCAGTAAAGAACCACATGGGAATGGGCACAGTCACTCAAACTGTTAACCCAAAGTACATCTTTAGGATGTGAGAGGAAAACCAAAGCACACCAAGCAAACTTCATCCTGAACATGCCCAGAAAAGGCTTTACACACAGGACATTGGATATGGATATGGGAGGCAGCAGCGGTACATAAATAACAATATGCCAGTTTAAAAATGATACTTTTTCTGTGATTTCGCTGTGGGCAAGCAAGCATAGTGTACATCACGTAGGCTGACACATGAAAGAAACAGAGAATGTAATTGTATCTTTTTTTGCATAGAACTCAGCATATAAAGCATTTTCATACAACATTCATTATGAAAGGTGACAGCCTTATTCATATGTAAAGATGTTTCTTCCAGCTTGGATGAGTCAGCTGGCATTTCCCTGTTTTCATCTAACTTGGCAATAAATAAAGACTGTTCTTGTGTGGTGGTGTTCCTCTGCCTATGACCATGGTTAATCCCTCTGCTGTATATTATCCTCTCATTTTGGCATCACTTGTTTAGGAAGGTTTATTTAAAATGGGGGATGTATGATAATAAGACTTCAGCCATCTGGAAAAAAAATTATTGATGAGCAAAGCCACCTGCAACCCAAAATTGGCTGAGAAACACTGGTTTAGGTGTATGTTTGGTGTGTGTGACTTGTTCTGAGGCTCTGTCCCGGGCCTTTTCCAGCCCTTTGCCCATTCCCACCCCTGTAACCCAGTACTGGAAGAAGCTGGTATGTGTTCTGTCGAGTTCTATTTCAAGACCAGAAGATGAGAGGAGAATAAAACAGAATATGTGCCACATTCAAAACTGATCTTTCACCAAGCCAGAAACATGAGACAAATATCTGAATCGTAAAGTGGAAAGTAAGTCAGCAAAGAGCATGCTCCCAGGGATTTCTTTTTGTCTATCTTATGTTCACAAAATGGGGGATTTTCTATTAGGAATAATGAACAGGAGCATTTGCAATGAACCTTGGTTTTGCAATATTAATGCTGAGTTGGTGTCATCCGTTACAAGAGATGGACATCTGAAGCGGAGCTCCATTGCAGCGGCTTTAGTTTTTAACCTCTTATTTCTTATTATCCCGAGATATCCTGTATGTACCTAACCTAGGGAGTTTCTACAACAGTATATAAACATGAGTAACAAGAAAGGGCGTCAGAAAGAATCAGAAAAGAAACCTAAAACTACACCCAAATCTAGACAGACATCATGCCCAAGTGCAAGGTACGGCCTTTCAGAGACTGACCTGCAACTGGCAGGCGAAAGCACAAATTTCCCAGGACCCCGCTCCACTGCAACATCTCCAGTCGAGAGCGGAAATGGGAGCGAAGGTGCAAGCGATGCAGGTCATGATAACTCGCCGATTCCAGAAGATCACTTGAAACTAGAGATGGCCTTGCAGTCTGTGCTTTCATCCACTCCTCGCGAGCTGGAAGCATCGGCTGTAACTGGGGTTGCCACTTCACCCGCGGAGCACGGAAGCCGAAACGATTTCTCTGAACTGAAGGAAATGATCGCAACATTGGCCACGGCCATAAGTGAGCTCAAGAAAGACATTCAGAAAAATATGAAAAAAGAAATAAACGGCTTGCTCAAGACAATCGAGAAGACAAACGAGAAGCAGAGGCTGGAGCTGCAAGAAATGCAGCAGGAATATAAAGACTTGGAAAAACGTATATATAATCGTTTTGATGCAGTCTTTAAAGATATGTTGAGAAAAATTGAGGAACACATTCAGGAAACTAAACTGAGAGAACTTGCCGATCAGCTGGAAGACGTTAAGCAGACATTCATGGCTCGAATTGAAAAAGCAGAAAAATTGGCATCAAACTACTCTATACCAATCCAGAAGTTTCAGTTTGTATTAACAATATTTGCTCAGACTACTTTAAACTAGAACGTGGTGCCAGACAAGGATGCCCTTTGTCACCACTGCTATTTGCAATCGCCATTGAACCACTGGCAGTCCACTGTCAAAATGCTTATCAGATTGAATAATGATGTTAAAATACTCTCAAAAATCATAGCTGGAAGGATGGAGAAAGTGCTCACTTCGGTAATATCACAAGATCAAACTGGATTTATCAAGGGTCGACACTTCAAATCTTCAATGCCTATTTAATGTAATATACTCACCAACTAAGTCAAACACCCCAGAAATGTTATTATCATTGGATGCAGAAAAAGCATTTGACATGATTAAATGGAAATACCTTTTTACTACATTAGAGAAATTTGGGTTTGGCCCGAACATTTGTGCATGGATCAAACTACTGTATACCAATCCAGAAGCTTCAGTTTGTATCAACAACATTTGTTCAGACTACTTTAAACTAGAACGTGGTGCCAGACAAGAATGCCCCTTGTCACCGCTGCTGTTTGCAATCGCCATTGAACCAC
Organism: Polypterus bichir lapradei; assembly: GCA_026402145.1. Lineage (NCBI taxonomy): Eukaryota > Metazoa > Chordata > Cladistia > Polypteriformes > Polypteridae > Polypterus > Polypterus bichir. The sequence continues at coordinate 86,597,456 of JANRMT010062806.1, forward strand.
TGGCAATACACTGTCGAAATGCTGATCAGATAAAGGGGATTATCAGAGAGGGACTGGAACAGAAAATTTCTCTCTATGCAGATGATATGGTACTGTATATATCAGATCCACAAAACACTGTGCCTGCAGTCTTAACAGCACTTACAGAATTTTCAAAGACTTCTGGTCTCAGAATTAATTTGAATAAAAGTGTACTCTTTCCAGTGAATTCTCAAGCATACAATATTAGATTGGACACCTTCCCTTTTATTATTGCAGATCACTTTAAATACATAGGGGTAAATATCACAAGTAAACATAAAGCTCTTTATCAACAAAATTTCGCCGTCTGTATGGAAAAAATTAAGCAAGACTTGCATAGATGGTCAACCCTCCATCTCACTCTAGCTAGAAGAATTAACGTTTTTAAGATGAATATCCTTCCTAAGGTTCTTTTTTTTATTTCAAAACATTCCAATATACATGCTTAAATCATTCTTTAAGCAATTAGATTCGACCATAACCTCATTTATTTGGAACCTAAAACATCCACGTATCCAAAGAGCGACTCTACAAAGACCTAAAACAGAAGGTGGCATGGCTCTACCTAACTTTCAGTTTTATTACTGGGCAACAAACATACAAGCTATAAAAACCTGGACACAAATAGATGAACATACACAGGCTTGGTCAGCAATAGAAGTAAAATCCTACAGTACTTCTCTATATTCCCTTCTTTGTGCCTCAATAAAAGCAAGTTATTGCCAATATACTAATAACCCAATTGTGCTTCACTATCTCAGAATATGGAACCAATGTAGAAAGCATTTTGCATGCAAACATATGCAGTTTTTAATGGGGATGCAAAAACCAGTGTGTTTCTTTGTGACAGTCCCAAGCCCGGATAAATTGGGAGGGTTACGTCAGGAAGGGCATCCGGTGTCAAATTTTGCCAAATCAATATGCGGAAAACAATTTTTTAGATGATCCGCTGTGGCAACCCCAAATGGGAGCAGCTGAAAGAAGAAGAAGAAGAATATCTGGAAAACATTTGGGATTAAATTGCTTAGAGATCTTTATATAGACAACATCTTTGCATCCTATGAACAATTACATTCCAAATTTAATTTTCCAGCAACACATTTCTTTCACTATCCTCAAATCAGAAATTGATTGCACAGTATTTTAAGACTGTAAAATTCACAAGCTGTTTAAAGTAATAAACTGTCTGCAGCTTCTTCGTTTGATAGAAAGAAATATAAATGCCTCCAGAAAGACTGATTGCAGTCTGCTTCCTTATTCTGTAAACATGAAATTCACTGCGGAATATAACAATTGATCCCACCTCAGGAGCATGAAACAGACTAAAGCAACTTGTTTTATTCATTGGCCTGACTGCACAATCTGAAACAAGATTAAGTTAGTCATTGTGTTCTGTCAGCTGTAAAAATGTCTGGAAAGGATTTATTTAAAGTTGAGTTGAAAATCTGGACCAGAAAGTAGGTTAGTGCCAGTGTTTCAGCCTTATCACCTAATTAGGAAGCCTGAAAATAGTGACTGTGATTAGGAAATCTTAACTCTCTCTGTCCTATTTCTTTCTTCTTTAATTTGATGCTTAATTAAGGCTATGGTGTATTTTGGACTTTCTTCAAAATGCAGAATAAAAGTATATTCAGCTTTGTGTAACTAATTTCAGTATTAGCACAGGGAATTTCTGGAGTTGGGTTTCTTTTGATTTTGAACACAAATAATGTATTTTTGATTTAGCCACAGTTGTGGTCTAGCAAAATTATTAATTTTTTTAATATATAGTAGAATAATGAATACAATTTAAATTTAAAATAAAAACAGGTATTGTGTAGCGTATGGCAGCCATAAGCATTAACAGCCTTGGTGACACTAAGAATTATTACTATTATCGTACATTTAATAAATGCATTTATACAAGGTGACTTACAAGATCGGGATGCAATACAGTTTTCTTCCATTTGGAGCACAGCGTGGTTAAGTGACTTGGTCAGAGTCAAGCGGCGCAGTGGACTATCTTTGTCTATGTCTTTTCTGTGCACAAAAAAGAAAAAAGCAAACAAAGGCCTGCTTTCAGCTTGCAGACACCTCCAGGTACTCGACCGAGATTAGCCTGTTTCATTAGCAACATTTAAAGGCACATTCACAGTGGAAAAGCAGCATTCCTGGGATTCAAAAAGCATTTTTTTCTATCTGTTGTATTTTAAACAGTATTCATTTTTCCCATATTTACAGGCACCTAAAGAAACACTAGCAAAATCTGTCTTGGCGGAATTGCCCCAGCAAGTGACACAGTACTTCAAGCAGCGAAACTTGGCACCAATCAACTCAGAGCCGGCTTAGTGCCCCCCAGCAAACCAGCCAGCCTGCATGTTGCCAAAACCCTATCACTGTTTACAAGGAAGAAACTGCATGGAAGTATTTTTTATTCAGTACATCTGACTTTTTAAAATGAAATCTTAATGAACTTCTTTTAAGAAGCAGTGTCTGCCTACTTAAAATAATACAACAAAACACTAAGTTAAGAGAAGCCTTTTGGATCGATCCTCTGGGAGTAAAATATTGAATGTTCCTTTGTACTAATGTTCTGTAAGATTTTGATATTTTTTTTTAAACTTAGTTTAAATGTTTCAACACAATTTAAATATATATATAATATATATGTAGTCATGTAGGATTGTCTGCGTTAGTGATGGTGACACACAAAAATGTTCCTTTTGTCAAGTTACATGTCAGCTATTTTATACTGTTAACTTGGTTTTTTTTGTTATACTCAGGATTATCTGTCAATAAAACCAGCTTTTAAAACAATATCACTATCAGACAAACTGCACCACTGTGACTTCTTTTTGCAAGGGCTGACTCCTGTGACTGCAGGTAACTACAAAAAAGAACAGTTGCCTGAACTACATCACTCTCAGTGGTAAAGCATTTATTGTAACCAAAGTGGCATTCAGATGAATATTTACTTGAGAAACACTATGAGCAAAATGGAGTAGATATGTAGAGAGAGAGCCCTGAATCAAAAGTATCCGCAGGTCCAATCAAGCATGAGAGTTTTTTGCTTCTTCTAACAAACTGGAGCAGTCCTTTCCAGACTAGCATGACAGTCACGTTCAACACCATGTGAGTCTTAAAGACTACCAGCATCATCCATTACACAGCATGAGCGTCACTAGAAAGGAAAAGACTTGGTCAAAATGATCTTTCCTCCTTAAGAATTTGTCACTGGAATGGTCAGTTTATCTTTTTTGAAATCATGCCCCCATAGTTCTTTCTCAAGGGAACCTGAAATAGTTTCAGTTTTGAATTGTGGGAAATATGCTTAGTCACATATGCTTCAGCAGTAAGTTGTCCGCACACAAAGACATCACTAGAATACAGTACAGTCAATGTACATAAGCCATCTTGTTTTTTTAAACTGTAATCATTAATTATATAGTGTGATGCACTTTCCTGTATGTATAAAGGCTTATAAATGCACACACATATATACAATATATATACAAATACATTACTGGTCAAAAGTTTTAGAACACCTCAGCTTTTCTTCAGATTTAACCGGTTGAAATGCAATGAATGACATAAATGGTGAAAAGGTAAGTAGTAAACTGCCAGAGACTTCAAATTTAAGTTGAGTTTAGCAAAAGTGGACAAAAAGGAAATTTCAGAATATTACAAAATGGGCCTTCTTCAGGGAACATCTAGTACGTTACAACATGCAGATGTCCTGCAGCAATTAAAGTACAGGGTGGGCCAGATCTAATTATGCAATTTTCATTACGCTATAACTTATTAAGTTTATTACTCCGAGCCTGTATCCAACTGAATGGAGGACAAGTGGGACATTACATGGAAAATCAGTGAATTCATTCAATGTAAGTCCATTTTTTGTTTATTACAAGATATTTTGAACAATTCTTTTGTCTAGTATTGTGTTCCTGCATTGCATTAAAAGTTACATAATTAGATCCGGACCAACCTATAAATTAAGTCTTTCAATTTGAAGCAAACAACTGGCAAAAGTGTCCCAACTTCTGTTTATTACTTGAAAATCCACTCTCTGTCTTACAGTGCATCCAGAAAGTATTCACAGTGCATCACTTTTTCCACATTTTGTTATGTTACAGCCTTATTCCAAAATGGATTAAATTCATTTTTTTCCTCAGAATTCTACACACAATACCCCACAATGATAATGGGAAAAAAGTTTACTTGAGGTTTTTGCAAATTTATTAAAAATAAAAAATTTCTGCAGCTTAATTGGAGTCCACCTGTGGTAAATTCAGTTGATTGGACATGATTTGGAAAGGCACACACCTGTCTATATAAGGTCCCACAGTTGACAGTTCATGTCAGAGCACAAATCAAGCATGAAGTCAAAGGAATTGTCTGTAGACCTCCTAGACAGGATTGTCTCGAGGCACAAATCTGGGGAAGGTTACAGAAAAATTTCTGCTGCTTTAAAGGTCCCAATGAGCACAGTGGGCTCCATCATCCGTAAGTAGAAGAAGTTCGAAACCACCAGGACTCTTCCTAGAGCTGGCTGGCCATCTAAACTGAGCGATCGGGGGAGAAGGGCCTTAGTCAGGGAGGTGACCAAGAACCCAATGGTCACTCTGTCAGAGCTCCAGAGGTCCTCTGTGGAGAGAGGAGAACGTTCCAGAAGGACAACCATCTGTGCAGCAATCCACCAATCAGGCCTGTATGGTAGAGTGGCCAGACGGAAGCCACTCCTTAATAAAAGGCACATGGCAGCCTGCCTGGAGTTTGCCAAAAGGCACCTGAAAGACTCTCAGACCATGAGAAACAAAATTCTCTGGTCTGATGAGACAAAGATTGAACTCTTTGGTTTGAATGCCAGGCGTCACGTTTGGAGGAAACCAGGCACCACTCATCACCAGGCCAATACCATCCCTACAGTGAAGCATGGTGGTAGCAGCATCATGCTGTGGGGATGTTTTTCAGCGGCAGGAACTGGGAGACTAGTCAGGATAAAGGGAAAGATGACTGCAGCAATGTACAGAGACATCCTGGATGAAAACCTGCTCCAGAGCGCTCTTGACCTCAGACTGGGGCGACGGTTCATTTTTCAGCAGGACAACGACCCTAAGCACACGGCCAAGATATCAAAGGAGTGGCTTCAGGACAACTCTGTGAATGTCCTTGAGTGACCCAGCCAGAGCCCAGACTTGAATCCGATTGAACATCTCTGGAGAGATCTTAAAATGGCTGTGCACCGACGCTTCCCATCCAACCTGATGGAGCTTGAGAGGTGCTGCAAAGAGGAATGGGCGAAACTGGCCAAGGATAGGTGTGCCAAGCTTGTGGCATCATATTCAAAAAGACTTGAGGCTGTAATTGCTGCCAAAGGTGCATCGACAAAGTATTGAGCAAAGGCTGTGAATACTTATGTACATGTGATTTCTCAGTTTTTTTATTTTTTAATAAATTTGCAGAAACCTCAAACTTTTTTCACGTTGTCATTATGGGGTGTTGTGTGTAGAATTCAGAGGAAAAAAATGAATTTAATCCATTTTGGAATAAGGCTGTAACAAAATGGGGAAAAAGTGATGCGCTGTGAATACTTTCCGGATGCACTGTAAATTAGATTTGTAACAGACTATATTACTACACCCTCTGAAGTATAACTCCAGTGGTAACGGGAGGAAAACAGAAATTAACAAATAATATGAGAGAGAACATTATTACTGCCGTGGGCTGGCGCACTGCCCGGAGTTTGTTTCCTGCCTTGCGCCCTGTGTTGGCTGGGATTGGCTTCAGCAGACCTCCGTGACCCTGTAGTTAGAATATAGCAGGTTGGAACATTATTACAATTAGAAGTTGTAGGCCATTTATTTAGAGAAATTACAAAAAAAAAAATTAAAATCTGTCAGTGAGTATGGTGCCCTACACAATCCACAGTAGTCCACAGCTGGTTTTTCAAGGCCTTATGTCCTTTGACCTTTAAGGAATGGCTTTCTTCCTGCCACTCGCTCTGTCAGACCTCTTCAGAGTAGAAACTGAGACTTGCTTTTTTTCGACCTGCACTGTTAAGCTGTGCTTGAAGCTGTTGTGCTTGGAGACGCCTATCAAGCAAGCTGGTGACCCTCAGAAACTTGTCTTCTGATTTGGGTCTGCCAGATCTCGTCCTGTCAGAGTTTCTTCCAGTTTCCAAATGTCTTAAGACTGTGTAGGACACCACTGTACTCACTGGCACTTTGATGTTTTTTGCAATTTCTCTAAATGAAAGACCTACACCTTTTAGGGTAATAATCATAAGTCTCATTTCATTTGTTAATTGCCATTTTCTTGTCATTACCACTGAAATATTGTCGTTCACTGCATCTCAGCTGATCAAATTTGAAGAAAAACTTAGGTGTTCTAAAACTTTTGACCAGTAGTGTATATATGTGCAGTTACTTAATATATGATAATTTCTTAATTTTACTGAATAATAAATCAAATGCTGAAATTTTGTTATCTGTCAATGCACTTAACCTCGGTATTTGTTTTTTTATTGTGATATTGTTTTGCTTTTGATAGATTTTTTTTTAAGAATGAAATATGCTTTTTGTATAAGTATTCAGTTTTGTGTGTGCAGGCTCTGAGGTGAAAAGCAATTTCCTAATGGGGACATAATTACCTTCCAGTTGGAATCCAGCAGTGAGTCATTAAAATAACTGCCACACTTCTTGGATAAAAGCCCCTGATCACTCACTGTGAATGTGAACAGCTGTGAAAATGAAGACTGAAATATATTTTCTACTGTAAATGACTCCAACATTTCTGATCTGCTCAGTAACCACAGACCCACCACCTACACCCTGGACCCCATTCTTTCACATCTTCTTCAGTCCATCTCTCCTTCCTTGATCCTCTACATCTCTTCTCTTTTCAGTGCCTCACTGATTTCAAGAAGTCTCATGTAAGTCCTTTTCTCATGAAACCCCTTCTCAACCTGTCTGCCATTGAAAATTACTGTCCTGCCTCCCTTCTGCCATTCCTGTCCAAGATTCTGGACCACACAATCCACAAACAACTCTCTTCATTCCTCTCAGTCAACAATCCACTAGGTCTGCTTCAATCTGGATTGCACAAGGGTTTCCCTACTGAGATTGCGTTGCTTTTTGTAAATAACGCTCTTAGATCTGCCCAAGCTGCTTCTCTCTCCTTTACCCTCACCCTCCTTGACATTTCATCAGCTTTCAACACTATTAACCACTCCCTGCTTATCTCTTCCCATGAGAAACTTGGAATTAGCTGGTCTGCTTTAGTCTGGTTCAAGTTATACCTCATAAGCCAATCCTTTTGTGTCTCCTGGACTAACTACTTGTTGTCTTCACAGAAACTTTCTACAGGTGTGCCTCAAGGACTACTGTTGGGTCCTCTTTACTTTTCTCTCTACATTTGTTCTTTAGGCAGTGTCATTTATTCTCATGGCTTCTCCTACCACCTCCATGTTGATGACACACAGATGTTCCTCTCTTTTCTCCCCAGCTGCCCACAGGTTTCAGCCCAGCTGTCTCTCTTCTGTCTCATCATGGATGAATGATCATCACCTTAAACTTAACCTTTCAAAGTCAGATATATACTTGCCTTCTGATTCTCCCTCCTCAGCATTGTCTCTAAGCAACACCCTTGAAGATGTCACCCTTTCACCTACAATCACATTCAGGAATCTTGGTGCGACTCTGATCTTCTCACTTTCATTCAGTGAATGTATATCCTCTATGTTCCTGTCCTGTTTCTTTCTTCATGATATCCAGTGGATTTTACCCTTCCTCGCTAATTATGTCGTGCAGCTCCTCGTTCAGACTCTGGTTCTTTCTCGGCTGGACCAGTGCGTCTCTCTCCTGGCAAAGCTTCCTTCACCTGCTGTTAGACCTCTCTGTCTCCTCCAGAATGCAGCTGTTTGACTGGTGTTCTCAGTTCCTCGTTTTCTTCTGCTTTGGTCTTTCTGCTGACTTTGTGTTGCTACAAAGATCCATTTCAAAACTCTTAATTATAGTTCTCTGATTAATGTTCTGCTCCTCAATACCCTCGGTCTCTCTATACAGTACATCCCCTCAAGAAGTCTCCATTCTTCCTGTGTCTGTCTGCTGACCGTTTCTCCTCTTGCCAGAAGTTGCAAGATCGCACAATGTTTCTTCGTTCTTGTTCCTAAGCTATGTAATGATCTCCGTTCATCTATTTGTACTTCACCCAATTTACTTATGTTTAGGTGTCTTTTGAAAATGTACTTTTGCATTAACTATTTTGTATCTGCTTAGCTTCTCTCCTACAGAATTGCTGCTGTTGTACTGACAAAGAGTTCAAGATACTTATGTTTGTCTTAGTCTAGTTGCAGGTATAGTTATGTAGTAGTTCTACTTCCTTGTGCTCACTCTTTTATCTTCTTCTCTGTTGCTATGATGCTTGCACCTTCATTCTGCATCTATTACATCTTCCCTTTGTAAGTCGCCTTGGATAAAGGCATCTGCTAAATAAATTATAATAATGAAGATGGTGATATGGTACAAGTGCTGGAAAGGATTACAAAACGGTCCCAGTGAGTACTATTGGTTCAACTGTTAAAGCACACAGGAGCTGCCTAGTCGTCCATGTAAACCTCTGTGCACACAAGAAGGAGACTTCAATCATTTTGAAGGAGTGACAGAAGAGCTGAGACTGCTGTGAAGGTGCATCAACCAAAGATCACAGAAATACAGTATGTGTGCTGCAAAAGTAACACTGCCCACACCTCAGAAAACACCATTATGCTGTGCTGGTGCTCTTCACCAACAGGGAAGAAGAGAAAGAAGAATGGATGGTGGAAAATACAGATAACCACTGCAGGAGAAACTAAACAAAAAGGACTGAGTTTATCTTTCAGCAGGGCAGAGATTTAAAGCACAACCCCAAAGACACCATGGAGAGGGTCAGGGTATGAATGTCCTAGAATGGGCCCATCAGATCCCTCATCTTAACCCACCCTGAGAATCCTGAGCGCTGTTTGATAATGGCAGTGCACAAGTGTCATCTGACTTAACTTGAACAACCTAATGCAGGTATCCCAGAAAGAATGGGCCAAAAAAACTGCAAACGTGGTGCCGACTTACCTACCCCAAGATACAAAGACTGCAAGGCATAGCAGTTAAGGCTGTTGGGTTCGAATCCTGCTACTGACACTGTGTGACCCTGAGCGAGTCACCTCACCTGCCTGTGCTCCAAATGGAAAACCAAAAGGAATGGAACCAACTGTAGTTCTTAAATGTTGTAAGCCGGTGTCAGCCAAATAGTAAGCACTATAAAAATATCAACGTGAGGACTGAATGCTTATGCAGAGAGCATATTCCCGTTTTTTTATCATTTTTAGCAAATATAAAACAATGTCACATAATCTTTTGATTTTTAGTGATTTAAAATTAAATGTCACAGCAAACCATGGAGGATTTGTTATTTTGTGTAATTCGAAAATCGGTCAAGGCCCATGCACACACACACAGAGTGTACAGAGCACATGTCATGAACTGGGATTGGTCCCTGGTTTGCATCTGATGCTACTGGGAGAGAGTCCAGCCATCCATAAGCCCGCACTGGATGAGGTGGATTGACACGTGGACGCATTACGTGTGTATGTTACATGTGACATGATTGAAGTGTTTAAAATTATGAAGGGAATTAGTCCAGTGGATCGAGACTTGTATTTTAAAATGAGTTCATCAAGAACACGGGGACACAGTTAGAAACTTGTTAAGGGTAAATTTCACAGAAACATTAGGAAGTTTTTCCTTTACACAAAGAACGATAGACACTTGGAATAAGCTACCAAGTAGTGAGGTAGACAGTAAGACGTTAGGGACTTTCAAAACTCGACTTGATGTTTTCTTGGAGGAAACAAGTGGATAGGACTGGCGAGCTTTGTTGGGCTGAATGGCCTGTTCTCGTCTAGAGTGTTCTAATGTTTGATCGCCAAACCATGTTAGAGCAGCTAGATGACTCGATCCCACGTACATCAGAAGGTGGACAGGCCAGCGTTCACGAGTGGTTGGCTTGGCAGAAATGTGTAAGAGAAGCACCTGGATGAGCAGCTTGGATGGACTGATGGCTGTAAGTGTAGCACAAGAACACCAGCAGACGCAGACTGATTGCTGCCCCCTGATCTTCACTGATTTCGCCCAGTCCCCCCAGTCCTGTGACATGTGTGGTTACAGCTGACTCAGAGTAGCTGAGATAACCTTTGGTGCGTCCCTGATACCAATCTTGAAAACCACAAAACTTAACTGGGAAGAATTGCTCCTCGCATATTTATTAAACTTGTCATGTTAGAATTTCCTGTACAACAGAACTGAAAGCTGGTTAAAGAAATCTAAGGATAAGATAAGAACTGAGCGGATCAATCTGAGACTCGCTGTGAAGCCGCGCTGCTTCATCATGTCCAGCAAACACTCCATGTTGCTCCACCACACGTCGTGAATGATGAGATTGGCGTAGCACAGCAAAAAATAAAAATCCTACCCTTTCAAAAACGAGTTTTGCTTGGGGGCACTAAGCCCTAGCATTGTAAAGGTTAACTAAAGTAATAATTATGAATCATCTCCAAGCAGAAAGGACAGCTTCACATGTTCACACAACGCCAGTTCCTGGAGTTTGCTGCCATTTTCACACACGGCAGAGCAGCTTGCTGTTCATTTGAGCCGTCACACAGACCTCATGTGCTTGGAGGACGACGCTGCTAACATAACGCGGTTTGCCAAGAAACCAAAAGCCGATCCAGGTTTTTTTTTTTTTTTTTTTTTTTAATAATGGATGCTTGTTTGAGGGAGTTTCTTGCAGCAGGACAAGAATAAATGAATGGTGAGATGCTGTAATATTGAAAACGACGCCATTTTTAACTTTTTACCATCTGATGCCTTGGCTGCAGAAAGAATAACAAAGATTTAGAGCCACAAACACAGGAAAACAGCCGGCGCGTTTATGGGGGTCCTTTATCCCCTTTCTTCTTCAGGAGTTTTGCACAATTGAATGGCAAAAATAAGCTGTAGGAAACTTAATTTGGACTCGTTATTATTTAAGAGAAAAATCTAAACTGTTCAAGAAACTGAGGGTACCAACAGGACTACCATCAAATAATAAAACAATAATGGAAGAGCAGCTCAGGCATGAGTGTTGGTGAAAAAACCGAGAGGCCGCAAATGTCAGATGTGCCCAAGATTGAATAACAAGGCAAACTGAGATTTCTGATTGTATGTGATAAAAAAACGTACTGCCATAGGCCCAGCTTCGGGGGGCCGAACACATTCAAGTGACAATTAATACTGGGGTGGCACCAGCAATGAGGAGAATACCAACACAGCAAAGTGACTTGCAAAAAAGACGCATTGACGTTTCAAACGTACACTCAACGTCTGATTAAGGTGGGACTGACTGACTGTGTGTGTGTGTGTGTGAGCGAGTGAGTGAGTCAGGGTGGCGCTCCCTCTGATGGCCTGGTGCCCCGTCCTGCCGCCTCTCACAAAGGCCCTGAATCTCGTGACCTCAGACAGGACTGAGCAGCTTAGGAAAATGAAGAAAACCTTCACATTTAGAGCTTTCTAGTATGCCATAAAAACCCTTTCAGATATAAGTTCAAAAAAATATGATTTGATAAAGCAAGAATAAGCATAACACGTTTACTTTATAATGTCGACAAAAAATGAGTTGAGGTGAACTGAAGATGAACCGCATTATTCATCAACATGTCATTAGAAACGCTAAGTCCAGTAAATTGGGTTTCTTTAATGGAATGTTTTGGATTGTGTAGCTAAAAATAAATGTCACTTCTTGGAAAACAACAAGAAACATAAAAGAAAGTTGTAGATTAGCAAGAAAACTACCAACAAGCCTCGCCAGTGTGAACCAAACAGAACAACTGAACGCAAGCGTCCATTCCTAAACATTCACGGTGTCGACATGAAGCCCGAAGAAGTCCCAACCATCACCAGTGGAGCTCAGGGCTGTGGCCTCCGAAGCCTCCAGGCCCACTGAAAGGGAGTCGGGTTCAGATCCACGAACTCAGAGTGCTGGAGACACGTCCAGTGCGGTGGCACAAGCGATCCTTTAGAGGCCAGCGGGAGCCCCGGGGAGAGTGTCCTTTTGGGGTGCAGGGCCGCCCTGGGATGGGTTCATCTTAACAGAGGGGGGTCTGCACATTGGATGACAGACAGGAGAGGCTACTCTTGGCGGTGGATCACTTGGCTCGCAGTGAGAACTAATATGAATTGCAGGAAACCCTGATCGACACTTCCAAAGACGCCTGTCTGATTGTCGCCTAAAAGTCAGTCAGGGTGGCTGGGGAGTATGCAGGGACCCAGGACCCCTCGCCCCCCAGAGAGCAGACCTAAGGCACGTGGCCCCTCTGGTAGAACCTTCATCCCCCCACCAGTGCTGAGAAGGACCAATCAATGGTCAGCAGGGCATCGTAGAAGCGCCCACCGCTGCGAGCTCCACCGTGTATTTATGCATTGCACTGCAGTGTAATTAACATGCTGAACGGCATTCAGTTTTGTCACAAATACAGGGGGTCCTTGGGTTACGACACAGTCCCGTTCCTACAACAGTGATGTAAGTCGAAACACACCCTAGCCTAAGTCACTTACCTATCCTATCACATTTGTAAAATCATAATCTAGAACATAAAAACACAACTAAGCCACAGAAAAAGGAAGAGGACATAAATATACTGTACTGTAGTAACAGAAAAAAATAAGTGTAAAAAAAAAATCCTTATCTTTATCCCTTCTCACGTCAAGTCTTTATGGGAGTGAGCATTGGAAACTCGAAACGTTGTATGTCGAGACGTTGTAACCCGAGGACCCCCTGTACTCTTCCTTACATAAAGGGGTGTGTCCTCCAGCTGTGTAGGTTACGTAACGACGGGCTCTGACAGGTCTCTGTGCGCGTGCTTGTGTCATGTGACAGGCTCGAGCCCGCCTTGCACATCACTGTAACTGCCCCTCTCTTATTACGGAAGATCATTCAGGTCAAAGTTAAATGCCAGTGTAACACGTATGCGCACAGTGTGTTTATTTTTTTTCTCAGATTTATCGTTTCTTAATTAAAAACATTGTCAAAATGTATGTTTGCTCTCAGAACACAGAAATGTTTACAAGTGGAACACCTCGTGCCCCCGACTTTTAATGCTGATTGCTCGTCTGATTCCGTTCAGTTTTGGTCTGATTAATGCGTGGTCTTGAATCGCAATGCAATACACGATAAGCGAACGCAATACGTCTGCGGTACTTTGCGCTGTGGACAGGAAGGAAAATGTGACGTGCCTTTATATCGCATTTTAAACCGACACGAAAAGTGTGAGCCGTAGAGAAACGCAAACGACGATCTGGTTGAAATGTTCTAACACTCTAGAGTCGGGCCAAAATGAAATTAAGGCGCCACTTGTATATAAACCAGCTACAGTGAGTAGCGAGTGAGTGCTTTATTAGACGCCCGTCTTTAACAATGGCAGGTCTTATTGCATTTTATTCTTATTTAATGTTAGCGCAGATTTTTTCCTTTCCAAGGATATCAACCGAATGATTTTTGACCTGAATGGACAGAGGAGTAACTCTCAATGCTTTGCTTTTTTCTCTGCAGTCTCCTTCCAAATGTTTTACTAAACCAGACAGTTCATGATGAACACACACAAGTTAGATGGAGTCCTGCTGATTCCTTCGTCGTTTACATTAAAAACAGAATGCAGCTGTTTAAGACTAAAATTAGCAACTGAAGGCGGGGAGTTAAAACCAGTGAGACCATTAAAATGAAGCACAAAACGCAGTACCGTATGTACTCGCGTTTAAGTCGGGGCTTCATTTTATAGTATAATTTCTGGTATTTTATAATGTAAGTTGAATGCAGAAAACTCACACTATTGGTCCAAGAGATTATGATATGCTACCACCCACCTGAGAGAGGTTGTGCCTACGTGACCACACGGTAATGCCTGAACTATTCCGTAGCAACGTTTGCACTGATTTGTGTTTTTTGTATCTCACATCCTCACACATCTTTATCGTAAGAGCATCCCTTATCTACAATGAAGCGTTCAATCAAAAGAAAATATGAAGCTGGTTTTAAATTAAAAGTCGTTGAATTGGTGAAAGAAATTGGCAACTGCGCTGCTGCAACAAAATTCGATGCGTTTGAGAAACTGATGTGAGATTTGAGGAGGCAAGAAGATGTAAAAAAAAAATCCAAGTGTCATATTTTTGAACGGGCGTATAAGTCGGGGTCTGATTTTTTGGGTTTGAAGACCCGACTTAAACGCAAATATATACGGCAAGTGCTTTAACAACAATAACTGACTTCTAATTAAGAAATCGGGCCACTGCGGCCCTCCAGGACCAACATCGCTCCCCCCGATTTAATGTGTTTGCGTTTTAACGTAGCTGACACATTGAATTGCATTTCATTTTGGTGACCAAAATCTTCCAGTAGTTATACGCACAGAGAACAAGCCATCACCACACAGACGGACTGCCCTGCCGTGCCACCGTTTGAGAAGTGAAATCCTGCTTGTTCTAATGAAGGGCAGGCTTAACGCCCCCCTCAAAGGCATCATCACGTGCCCATCTAGACCACTGTGCCACCTCAGTCCCGGCCCAGTGCCCGTTGGCTTTTTCTCACCGTTTTCTAGCTGTGATGTCAATCCTTCTGGTGGAATGTCGTGGCTCACTCCAGACATCAACAGGAAGGCCACCTTTTAGTTTTATTTGTGGCTCCGTTGCTCTTCTTGCTGCTGAGTCAATTCAGCTTCTGCATTTTTATTTTGTCTTCATTTTGCTCCACTTACTAGTTACGAGTCTAAAGCGTTTTTATTTATTTATTTTCCTTAAACAGCAAACGCCAATATGGTGCAGATGAGGAAGTGTCCACCTGCTGACCAGCCATTCACTTTAACCAGCTGCCATTTCATCATCAATTTTAACAAAATATTAAGAGATAGAGATAGAATTCTTTATTGTCATTAAGCATACACATCATAACAGTTTTGTTGGTAGGACTCGGCTTCAAGGCAGAATACTTAAAATACATAATACACTATAAATAATAAAATAAACATACTAAGTATAAAAGACAGCAGCAATAAAACATCGTCAAGTCCAGACTTTTCCTGAGGTGGTACGCCTGCAGACACCAGTGATCTGTGTGTGTGGGTCAGCAGGGGAGGATTACGAGGGAAAGTGCGTGTGCATGTCTACAGGGGGTAGGGTTGCCACCCGTCCTTTAAAATACGGAATCGTCCCGTATTTGTGGTCTTGGCCCCCAAGGGATGTGTCCCCCGCTGCAGTATGCGTCCCTTATTTTTTTGTATTAAAAGTGGTAACCCTAACAGGGGGGCAGGTTAGGGTAGATGTAGATGTTTGTGTGTGTCTCAGCAGGGGCAGATGGACTTCACAGCTCTGGGGGAAAAAGATGTCTTTCAGTCTGTTGGTGCGTGTTTTTATGTTTCTGTGGTACAAACAGTCCATTTCCCGGATGGGTGAGATCCGCAGTTATATATTTGGCCCTCTTCTACACCCTTCCAGCATATACAGAGTCCAGGTCTAGGAGAGGACTTCCCACGATCCCCAGTGCTGTTCTCACCACCCGTGCCAAGTCCTTCCTGTCCTGTGCAGCTGCTGTACCACACTGTCATACTGTGACAGAGAATGCTGTCTATGGCAGATCTGTACAAGTCTGTGAGCAGCCGAGAGTAGAATCCAGCACGTCTCATCTTCCTGAGGATGAAGAGTCTTTGTTGGGCCTTCTTTACCAGATGAGATGTGTTCAAAGACCAGGGGCCTCATGCATAACGCCGTGCGTAGAATTCGCACTATAACACAACGTAAGCACAAAAGCCGAAATGTGCTTACGCACAGAAAAATCCAGATGCAGGAATCTGTGCGTACTCCAACTTCTGCGTTCTTCCGCTCCATAAATCCCGGTCAGCGTGAAAAGTAATGCTCGTGCACGCGCTTTATGTAACGCCCCAACTCCTCCCAGAATTACGCCTCTTTGAATATGCAAATCAATATAAATCGCCCTTAAGCTCAGCGTTCTGTGAAAAGACAATGGGAAAAGCACGGGGGAAAATATAAGAATTTCAGCGAATACCAAGTGGAGGCAAAGGAAAAACATACTATTTGTTGATTTAAACAGTGGAATAAACAACAAAAGGAAGCTGATCGCCTGAAATAGTCGCACAGTGCCCAAAAAAAAAAAAGAAGTCGCATATCAAAGTCGCCGTGAAAAGGCGATTTGTAGCCCACCGTCTGAGTGTCCTATGAAAGCTTATTAGGGTACGGAAAAAAAAGGCACACAGTGGGGAAAAAAAGCACGAAATGTCAACTTCAATCTCAAAATTTCCACTTTAATTACGTAGGTTATTTTGTCATTAAAGTAGAACATCATAAACTTCATCTTAAAATCGTTTAATTAACCAGTTTCTCAAATCACATCGTAATTAAAGTAGCACGTTAAATGCTTTGTTTTGTATTTGATCTTCAGTGTGCTCTATGTGTGTGTGAATCACTACGTGCTTCCGTTCTTTCTCTTCCTCCGACTGGACACATAATCCATTACATTCGTGATATTACAGATCTCTGAATAATTAAAATACTGAGATGTATACGTGATATCTTTTTCATGATGATATGAGTTAAAGCACGTTATTAAACATGGGAACACGGTGGCGGTACTGTCTTTTTCAAACGTACTAACCTCAATCTCCAAATACCCAATCGCCACACAATCAGCTCTGTAATAGACGTTAAGCCATCTGTAAGCTTACAACGCCAATTCTTCAAAACTTTTAAGGAACACTGAAATATCTTTGTAGTACATGTTTAATCATTCTATCCGTCTATCCTTCCAGTGTCGTGTCAGCCCCAGAAAGAATACAACACAAGGTAGGATCAATCCGTGAACTAGCTAGGGCTGCAGAACCGTGTCCTCACATGTTTAATTATTAACAATATCCATCCATCCATTTTCCAACCCGCTGATCCGAACACAGGGTCACGGGGGTCTGCTGGAGCCAATCCCAGCCAACACAGGGCACAAGTCAGGAACCAATCCCGGGCAGGGTGCCAACCCACCGCAGGACACACACAAACACACACTAGGGCCAATTTAGAATCGCCAATACACCTAACCTGCATGTCTTTGGACTGTGGGGGGAAACCGGAGCGCCGGAGGAAACCCACGCAAACACGGGGAGAACAAGCGAACCCAGGTCTCCTTACTGCGAGGCATCAGCGCTACCACTGCGCCACCGTGCCGCCCTTATTAACAATACAGATTATTTAAATGAAGTTAAAGTTTTATCTGTAATATAATCAACATATTTTGCTGCAGTTCATCTTAAAAATGATATCGTCATCATATGTAAATACGCACTTTATAAAGTGGCGCAGGTTGTGTAATATTATAACTGTAGTGCAAGTTTACAGTGAGGTGATTGTACTTATGAGAACAAACAGTTCTACAAGGAGCACTTGATTGAGTGCGTTTATACTTCTTGGGATGAAACTGTTTCTGAACCGCGAGGTCCGTACAGGAAAGGCTTTGAATCCTTTTGCCGTGGCTGAGGCAGCGTGTGCCTGATGCTGAATTCCGATAATTTTCTTTCTGATCAGCTGCTGCTGTGATTCCCCACTCAGATACAGTAATATACGTAAATACTCCAAGTGGTGCAGTAAGAGTAATATGGAAAAAGATGATCTGCTGTGGCAACCCTTAAAGGGAGCAGCTGAAAGAAGAAAAAGAAGAAGAAGAAGAAGAAGAAGGTGCAGTGAGAGTAACAACTCTAAAGCAGTTATGGTATTTGGAATATTATGGCTATTCCCTTGGCCATTATATTGTTACAGGTAATCTACAATCAGATGCATTACACTAATAAACAATATGCGGTTAGTTTCAGTGTATTTATAAAACCGTGTCAGGAAAATAAAGAGTAACCACACAGGAACAGTAGCACTGCTTTGACGACGCTGGGTGCCGTCAGTCTGCAAAACCGAGCGAAGAACTTGCGTACGACAGGGTATGAGGTACCGTGGAAAAGTGTGTGGCTTTACGCCAAGTTTAAGTTTTATACATCGCGATTTGAACGTGGAAACGTTCTTACGCAACATTTCTGTGCGTACGCACCATTTATGTATGAGGCCCCAGGTGAGATCCGATGTGATGTGGATACCCAAGAACTTGATATTGTCCACACACATTACAGCCTCCTCATGCACAAATATAGGAGCACTAGCCATGTGCGCCCAACTACGTTGCGCATGTTAAAGTTATCTGTGAAGGGCTCCCTGTTTAAACGTGGCTGCCAGTCGTGAACTGGGCTCTTCGTCGCACAGCATTATGATTTTTTATAAGGGAAACAAAATTACAAAAGAAAACCCTTGGACATTGATTCGATAGGAACGTTTTCACGACGCTGTCGTTTCCTCTCACGATGTCTTCTCAACCTTTCTCCAATCTCGCAGGTTGCTTTGTGGCAATCCAAAGAGTAAGGCAATATACACGGAGCAATGGTTATAAAAGGGGGACACATAGGTAACCAGGATCTTTAAAGCATAAATAGG
Source organism: Polypterus bichir lapradei (assembly GCA_026402145.1). Classification (NCBI taxonomy): domain Eukaryota; kingdom Metazoa; phylum Chordata; class Cladistia; order Polypteriformes; family Polypteridae; genus Polypterus; species Polypterus bichir. The sequence continues at coordinate 86,616,049 of JANRMT010062806.1, forward strand.
GATCACTTCACTGACATGTGAGCAAGCCACGGTACAACTGTGAGACGCGCAGCACTCGCTGGCTACAACGTAACAATAATAATTTCCGGAACGTGCTGTTACGTTGTCATTCATTTTCCCCACTGTCTTAATTTCATTCATATGTTACGTAGGCACGTACCTTTTATCTTTGGCAATCTCATTCTCTAACCAGGCCTCAGGAGCTAACCAGCGTAACACTGTCCACCAACCCTTTCGTTATTCCGGCACATTGTTGACATCCGTGAGTAACAACAACGTACTAAACTGGAAGGTGGTCTACGCATGCGTGGAATTCGCGGACAAACAAAGATCAAGATCTAAATGAAGATCTCTTTAGTTAATTTAAGGCACAACAATTTGTCTAGTTTGAATGTCTGTGTTTTGAGGTGTGATTGGAGTACTACAGTCTTCAGTAGTATAAGCCTGGAGGAGATTCTTAATGCAATGCCTATGTTTTAGCTGTCTCTCTACTGCCATCTAGTGCTTCTTCTTCTAATTCATTCATGGACAAACAAAGATCAAGATCCAAATGAAGATTATATATAGAGATGTTGTGTTCTTCTGGACCTCCTATAGTCCACAATTACCTCTTTGGTCTTGCTGGTGTTCACGATGAGGTTGTTGGCTGAGCACCATAGTGCTAGGTGTTGTATCTCCTCTCTGTAGTGAGTCTGATCATTGTCGGATATGGGACCCACCATAGTCGTATCATCCGCAAACTTCACAACCATATTTGTGGCATGGATGGCAGAGCAATCGTGCGTAAATAACGTGAAGAGTGCTGGGCTGAGCACACAACCCTGTGGCGTGCCTGTGTTCAGAACCAGTGTAGCTAATGTACGATCTCCAATTCTAACCACCTGAGGCCTGTTGGTGAGAAAGTCCCTGATCCACAGACACAACGATGTGGACAGACCCAGATTATGAAGCTTTTGTACCAGCTTGTCTGGCTTCGAACTAAGAAATTCAATGGAGCAGAAGCCGGCAGCTATTGACCAGGACTGACCACCACTGCCACCCTGGAATAAGCAGAACAGATGCTGGAGTTAAAAACGAAAAGCTCCTACGTGAGCCCCAAGCATGATTGCTGTAAAGACAGACAGCCGTGAGAGTGCGGGGGCAGCCAGGAATTCATTTCAGGGGGGATGATAAGTCAAAGAATCCCAAATTAGGCAGATTTCAGGCAGGGTGCAAACCTGGCCAAGGTGGGCTTGTGTGAAGATGAAGGAAGGTAACAAGAGTGGACATGGAGCAATGCAGTCCTGGAAGGGTATGTTTGGGGTCATCTCTTCACAATCGTGGCAGATATTAATTGTGTTGCAATGCGAGTCATTTTTTATACGCTTTCAAACTCTTTGTTATTTCAATGTGCCTGTTGGGTACCAGAGTTCATATATGAATGAGATATGATGAAGAGTATTACTAAGGTCTCTTCTTGAACAATCTTCTTAATACGCTACCGTGGCTGTTCGTTTGTCTGTCCAGGATTTTAAATCACCTGTCGCACGCAAACCGTTTGAACGATTGACCTGAAGTTTGGTACACATATACTACGTGACGTCTACTATCCGCTTTAACCTCCAATGTTATTCCTCTTTTTACTTTATTGTAGAATCAAATCTCGGCAGCGGCCAGCAGGGCAGCTGTGCGGTGCAAGTGTATGGGTGCCGGTCTCATCCCTACCACCTTCACTTCCTCTACCTCTTTATATGTTAAATCATTCTTGAGGCAGATTAAAGACTTAAGTGCCAGCTTAAGAGAAGAATTAAGGAAAACGTACAAAGTAATTGCAACACAAACACTGACAATCAGTTTTAACGCAAAAAGATGCCGATGAAAGAAGAGAAGAAGTGGGCTGCTAGGGTGGAGAAAAGAAGAGCTGCTCAGGAAGCATCAAGCGCATCAACCTCTGAGCAGACGAATGCTAAACGTACAGAGAAAGACGACGAAAACTAGGAATGCTCACGTCAAGTGTATTTACTGCACGTTATCATGCAGTGCGCCGTTACTGGTATAAACAGAAAGACGGGCCGACCGAGGAATCCCGCTGTGCCTCACAGTCACTCACAGAAGATATGTTTGGAGCCTAAAAGAAGACCTCACGTGCGCCGCACGCCATTTAAGTTAAGTAATTCTTAATCATGGTTTTTCCAAAAGCCAAATTTTAAATAACAGATCTGGGCTGGTAAGTCAAAGGCTGTGACAGAAGGAATGCCACTCCGGTGGGCCCTGGAGCAAGACCCTTAACATTCAATTACTCCAGGGGTGCTGTACAAAGCGCTCACCCTGCACTCTGCCCGCAAAACTCTCTGGAGAGTAAGCTGGGGTATGCGAAAAATAAATTGACAACGGCAACTAAAGTAAATTACTATTAAAAAATAAATGTAGGAGTTCAACTCAGAAACTTTCCATAATTCAGAATATGAACTTTCAAAGAATCTGGTCCTCAGGATGTGCAGCTAAAAGCAAAAAAGTCAGCACACTTGATGCTGGCACGGATGAAAGCAGTATTTAAAAAAAAAAAATGACAATATTTGATGCCAAAACATCGACTCGAGTCAAAGGTAGCAAAAATCCAACGGTCAAAAAGCTAAACAGATGCAGTTGGCCACCTGAAAAAAAAAAATCACAAAAGCCAAAGATCAGCTCAAAGACGGCCAACATTAATCCAGCGTGTGCTGCCTGCACCAGTGTACGAGTAAACCAGGTGGGCTGTTCCATAAATGGCAAAGAGCTCTGCAGAACCCAAAACTAACAGACATCCGGGCACCTGTGGGAACTTCCACAAGTACCCTCGGCCCACAGCACTTCATCATGCCAGCCCTTCGACATTTTTATACACTGAATTATCTGACAAAGCAAGCAACCTGCCCTCTCCTCCTCAGTGTGACCGTAAGACAGATGAGGACATGATGTCTAATGGCGGCTTGAAGCAGTGGACCCAGAGGAAGGAGAAGACAATGCTAAATTGTTCATGCAGTACCCCCAAGCCCCAGCTGTAGCTTCTCAGGAGCTCCAGTATTTCCGATGCTTTTTGGAGCTCTTATGTAATTTGCCAGATAATCTCAGTGCCATCATCAAGACTCCCAACATTTTTTTACTTTTAATTTTTATCAAAGGAATTCTCAACAGCACAGCAGAATCATCTGCCAGTCCTCATCCTGTTCAGAATGCAGCATCTATCCAACGTGCAGACACAGAACAGACCTTTCAGCACCTCGCACTGCTGCTGTTCAAGACATCGCCGGGTACTCTTTACCATCTGCGACGCTTCGTTGGTTCTCCACTCGTCCTGAAGGGTCTGCCGATGCTAATTAGTGCCGGCTGAGAGAGCTGCTTGAAGAGCCCATACTAGACAAAACGCAAATCATCCATGGGGTCTTCAGAGTGGCTCTTTGTGGTGCCATCAGCATGAAAACCTCACTTTAAACATACAAGTAGCCTGCACCAAGGAGAGACCACCAGCTGGTCAAAGAGACTCATTTTTGATGAGCTCGGATACACCAAGGATTTTGATGGGACGGCCATGCTGAAGGGGCTCAGTAAATTCAAAAGAGCTGGCAGACAAGTGTGCCTCCTCTTCAGCTAAAACCTGGACTGATGAAAAATCTCATGAAAGTGATGAGCGACGAAGATGAATGATTTTGATATTTGAGGCAGATGTCACCTCCAGTAACATTATACATGCTGTCCACTAATCAGACACGCCATTGATGACAAGCGGTGTGAAGACCTACTAGTGGGCCGGTGGGAATCGCAGGGAAGGCTTTCAGGGATGTTGTTGAGCTGAGAAGAACAGACTAAGAGGGGACACGATTGAGGGCTTTGAAATTATGAACACAATCAGGCTGTCACACTAAAATAAATTCTGCAACAAGAACACAGGGACGCAAATGGAAAATTGTTAAAGGCAGGTTTCACACAAACGTTATACAGTGTTTCTTCGCATAAAGAACCGGAGACACATGGAATACGTTAAGAATAACATGGATAGGACTGGCAAGCTTTGTTGGGCTGAATGGCCTGTTCTCGTCTAGACTGCTGTCAAGTGGAGTGATGGACAGCAGGACTTTAGGGATATTCAGATCTCGACTTGACGTTATTTTAGACAATCTGTGAATTGCATGGACAAGCTTATTGGGCTGAATGGCCTGTAATCGTCACAGTATTTCTAATGTTCTCATTTTCTTGGCAACTATGGAGCACCAAACTACGTCCATCTGGTTGACAACATGCTTGAAGCATACAAGCTATGAAGTGCAACGTGTCACGGAAGATTCATTTTCTGCATTCATAAAATAATTGGAATTCTCTGCCCCTCGCTGAAGTCTTTAGGACTGACTCAGGATGTGAAATTTATGGCGACAACTAAACAAAGCAACTGGGGGACAGGTTGTACCTGAGCGCTTTCACTGGCCCAGGAAGGGCAGGTTAACCAATTCTATTGGTCTAAAGTTTAGCTGTTTATGATTGGCTTTGGATCGGAGGCATGGCTTCCTGATTTGTGATAAGAACGGTATAAAGTTGGTCACCTTGCCTTTATCTCTCTCTCTCTCTCGCTCACCACTTGACCATGAAGAGACGGCCACCACTCTCTCTTGTATTTTTTCCATGATAAAGACAACTCGGCAGCCATACTGAGCCAAGCATGTGGCCTGTTTCAGGACTCCATTGAAAGGCCATGTGGTAGCACAGACCAAGTCAGAGTGAAGATAAGTCGCCTATGGACGCAAGATGGACTTCTATTTAGACTGTAATGGTACAGTTTGGCAACATTCATATATTGTACTCTGTTTCATTATCAATAAAATGTGTAACTTAACTCTTGCCCGTTCCTTTACTCTGTCTAAGTGCGTGAAGTTGTGTATCATAATCACCAAAAATGTTTCAGGAAGCAAAACTTTTGAAAACCCGCGTGGTCCAGTGTAAGAAGTCTCGCCTCCTTTGCTCCTTTTGCCGTCTGGGCTGACGACATGCAGCATGTTGTCAGATTCTGCTCTTACTCAGTTTTCTGTAAATTCCTTTGTTGTTGCACTTACTAGGAAAGGGCATAAAAATTAAAGAATAGCAAAACACAAAGCATTAGGTGAAAGGTTTATTTCAAAATCTCACTTTACAGACATTTTCAGAAATGATTTTCTCTCATCCTACTCCACGGACAATGGAGTTTAGCAAAATCACCAAGCAACAGGAACTGTCTAAATTATTAAAGATGTGAAATTTAGTATCTTCGGCTCTGGCATGTCCTCGGCAGACCTAAACATCCTTCAGCCAAGTTAGCTCTGTAAAAGTGTCAGGAAATCTTCCATTCATGTAGAAGGGTCAAAGGTCAAACTGTGTGAATGGAAGACAGGGGGGGAAGTGGGAAGTGTTAGAAAAGTCTCCGCACACAATGAATTGTGTCTCATGCAGCAAGGAAAGAACAAAACTAAGAGTTCCCCTCAGAGGGTCTCCAAATCACGGTTTGAGCGCAGGACGGCAGAGACCAGCTTTCCTGCAACGCTATCAATACCTTCACTGTCGCTGCTGGAGTCCGAGTCGCTGCTGCCAGAGTAGGCCCCTAGGCCCGGCAGAATGCCCACACACACAGCTGCTGATGGCCGGTGAACTGCCATGGAAAGCCCACTAGGCCGAGTTGCTTCTCCATGGCAGTCGGCCTCTGCTGTGGGAAAAGGGAGAGGAGAGAGATAAGAAAGCACAGGAGACTTGCAGAACCAGGATCAACACACACCAACTTTATGGAAAAAAACACGTGGACTGGATGAGGAAGCAAAGGACATGATGGAAATCCACAATGCCAGGCCAGGTATCCCAACTCTACATTATTTAGGGGTGACCTGCTTAGGTGCCAGCAACCATACCATCTCACCCATACCTCAGGATAGCATGCTTGGGCCTGGCCAGTACTTGGATGGGAGACCAACCAGGAACACTTGGCTTTCTACTGGAAGAGGTGTTGCTGAGAGCAGCAAGGGGCGCTACACAGCAGTCTATGTGTGAGTCCCAGTGCCCCAGAGCAGTGACCGGGACATTGTGCTGTTAAAACTGGTGGCATTTTTCTGATGACATGTAAAACCAAGGTCTTCACTCTGTGCCACTGCACAATGCCCTGCCTAAATTGCCCATCATAGCCTGGTCTTACTGGCCCACTAATCACCTCACTCTGTCCCCCTTTCACCACCCAACAGCTAATGGTGAGTGTCGTGGCATAAGAATGGCTGCCATCGCATCATTAAAGTGGATGCCACACATTGATGAAGGTCTGAGTGGCTCCCCATTGTCTGTGTAAAATGCTACAAGTAGTTACAAAAGCACTAAAGAAATGAAAAGAGTTCATTATTGAGTGCTGGTGTTTTTTCACACTATTTGTAAAACATCAGAGGGAGAGAAGGAGGCTCCACCTGTAGCCATGTTGGTATTTTTTCACACCAATTCAAACACTTAATCTGAAATCCTAAAATACTCAACCTGCATATGACATTTTATCCTTGCGTAGTTTATTACGTATGGATATACAGTGGTGTGAAAAACTATTTGCCCCCTTCCTGATTTCTGATTCTTTTGCATGTTTGTCACACAAAGTGTTTCTGATCATCAAACACATGTAACCATTAGTCAAATATAACACAAGTAAACACAAAATGCAGTTTTTAAATGATGGTTTTTATTATTTAGGGAGAAAAAAAA
>JANRMT010062806.1:86622766-86647692 GCA_026402145.1 Polypterus bichir lapradei
TTTTTTTTCTCCCTAAATAATAAAAACCATCATTTAAAAACTGCATTTTGTGTTTACTTGTGTTATATTTGACTAATGGTTACATGTGTTTGATGATCAGAAACATTTTGTGTGACAAACATGCAAAAGAATTAGAAATCAGGAAGGGGGCAAATAGTTTTTCACACCACTGTACAAGGCTGTCGGGCAGCTGTTGGGTGGAGACTTGCCCCCGGCTGACCAGGCAGCCTCTAAACATATGAGCTTGTTGGATGGGATGGCCATGTCGTGGTGTCTTCACTCAACATCTCAGGAGAAGCAGGGTACGGAAGAAAGCACACAATAGTAATACGCAAGCTAGTCTGGACAAGCACCGCAGCTCGTAATGTAAATGCAGTGAAATAAAAATGTGAAATCTGTTCTGACTCCACTATAGAGAGCCTTTCAACTAAATAAGCTTAAATAAAAAATAAAAAGCAGAGGACAACCAAGGCTCCCAATGAAGTGCCAGACCACAGGACCACAACACATCTGTACACTGCAGGCAACCTTAACAGCAGGGCAGAAGGGGACACCAGGAAATAGGCGGCTTTCCTTTAAAAATACTTTACCTTCGTGTCTTCTGTCTTCCTCTTTCTCTACTTTCTGTTTTTTGACACTTTCCGAGTTGTCCACAAATTTTTAAAAAAAAAAAAAAAAAAAAGAAAATTGATTCTCTTGGAAACTAATGAAGAAGCTCTGACCTCCATGTTTTACATCCATCTGTCAGTTTTCGGACTGCGTATCAACTTAGCTTAGCAGCCATACCATCTGCACCTCCGAACAGGCTATCCCCCTGAAGCTAAGCATTTGTGGGCCTTGCCAGTACTTGGATGGGAGACCCTCTAAGAAAAGCTTGTCTTGCTAATGAAAGAGGTGTTGGCGCCTAACCTTCTGCTGTGGTCTGTGTGTGATGGGGGCACTGTGCTGTAAAAGAAATGAGACAAAATGTCTGTGGACACAAAAAAATCCCTGGGCATCTTCCAAAAATAGTAAGGTGCAAGTCTTGGCTAAACTGCCCACCATGACCTTGTCCACTCTGGCCCCCTCATCATCCCGTGTCTCTACTTAGCTCTCTGTCACCCCTTCACTATTTAATAACTAATGTGTGGTGAGCTTAGTGCCGCAAAAATGGCTGCCATTTTATCGCCATGGTGCTGGTTGAAGCTGTTCCCCTACTATCTACGTAAAGCACTTCGAGTAGCTGGGAAAGCGTTATATAAATGTAATTAATGACAATGACTTTCTCGAACCAAAAAGCAATGTTCATTTTTAGTCTTCTTCTTACTCATTTGCACATTCACAGCCACTGACCAAATAAGCACAATTTTAAAGCATTTGGATTCAGCACTCCTTCCTGCTTACATCACCTGAGCAGCACTCTGGGTAGTAGGGGGCTCATGTGTTACACACACGTCAGGTACACGGCCATACAAAAGCCATGAATACACCGACACATTTCCAGTTTCCTTCTCAATGTGCACTTTGTGTTTACAGTAATCCCTCGCTATATCACGCTTCAACTTTTGCAGCTTCACTCTATCACGGATTTTATATGTAAGCATATCTAAATATATAACACGGATTTTTCGCTGCTTCATGGGTTTCTGCGGACAATGGTTCTATTTATTTTTGGTACATGCTTCCTCAGTTGGTTTGCCCAGTTGATTTCATACAAGGGACGCGATTGGCGGATGGCTGAGGAGCTACCCAATCAGAGCACACAGTTAAGTTCCTGTGTGCTGACTGGCTCAGCAACGGAGCGCCAAATTCGATTCTGCTGCGTTAACCAGGAAGTCTCGTCTCGCTCACTCAGCATCAACGTGTTTCGCTGTGTAAAGAGTTAACTTTTGTGCTCTTTTGTGTTTATCTTTGTGCATTGTCAAGCCCTTCGTTATGGCTCCAAAATGATCTGCTCCTGCTACTGCTTCAGGGGCCGTGCCCAAGCGCCAAAGGAAGATGCTAACGACTGACGAAAAGGTAAAAGTTTTGGATATGTTGAAGGAAGGGAACAGCTACACCGCTGTAGGATGCCATTACGGCATCAATGAGGCTACAATTCTTTTTATTTAAAAAGGAGGAAAAGAATATAAGATCTACGGCCACAGAGTCCTTTAACGAGGGCCCAAAACGAGTTGTAAGTGGACATAATAAGGTAGTAGTCCGGATGGAATCTGCTTTAGGGATTTGGATTAAAGACTGCTGGAAGAAGAACAATGGCGGTGCTACACAGTCGCCTGAACAGGCTCCTTTAGAAGAGCTGTAACGCTCTCCTTTGTTGTGCAGTAAAATTAAACTCATCGTTATCGGACAAGTCGTCGTGTCATTGTTGGTGAGTAACTATAATTAATTTTCTATATACAGTACTTAGTACATGTACGTACGTTTAGTGTCACTGTACACAAATTTTACTGTATACAATTTTTCTTGCATTGTACGTATTTATTGCTGGTGGCCTGTCTATCATAATGGCTGTAACATATGTGATAATGGAGACGCACGATATCTTATCTATAATATTTAGGTTTTACTGTATATAATCAGTGTGTTTACATACATAATTTCAACGAATCTTACCTAATATCTAAGAGAATACAAAGGGTTTATGCTGTATAACTGTGCGGGAAATGTTTATAAGAGTGTGGGAGAGTTTATAAGGGCTTAAAATATATAAAAATAACCATACAAACATATGGGTTTCTACTTCGCGGATTTTCACCTATTGCGGGGGGTTCTGGAACACAACCCCCGCGATCAAGGAGGGATCACTGTAAATGTATTTGCAAGATTTCCGCTAATTTTTACCCCACTACTGGGACCAGCATTATATATTTGGGGGCATTGGCTGCTATGGCTTTGTGGCCTTGCAAAGCATCATGGGGCATTAGAAGAAAGAAAAAAAAAAGAAAGAAAACTTGGTCTAAGTCAATCACACTAAGAATTTCCAGGAAAATATTTGGCAAGCATGGTCACTGGCACACACATCTAGTTTGCTGCGAAAAACACTTTGGCAAATTTCTCCGATCAACACTAACAGTGGCAGAGACTCTAGTAGTGTTCAGAGATCAGTAGGTGGGCTGTGGCACATTTCAACAGCTTGACTCTTAATTGCTGCCTTACACCCTAAACTGAAATTTCAGTTGATTCAGAGATTCTCACCTATTTAGTGCACAGACATTTCTGTCGCTTTCTACTGGCAGTCACTTGAGAGAAAGTCACAGCTTGACATGAGTGTTGAGCTCCCATGCAGTTCCCATCTGGCAGTCTCCCTCGTGTCTCTATGGGTTTCTTCCCAGCATAGACATTCTCCAGTATCCCCGTAAAGACCTGGACCCCAACCATTGCAAGACATCTCTCACTTGAGCTGTTGGTTTGAATGCAACTACAGAATATTTATGCTTTATAAAGCATCTACAAGTCACTGTGCAACATACAAACTGAAGGTTTAATTTCACAATACATTTACAAAGAAAATAATGAGTACTATTATATAAATAGTAACCAAGACTAATTACACTTCACTAAAACAATCAAAAAAATGTAAAAGGTATTTAAAACTACACCATTAAGATGGTTCTGAACTGGTTTAAGTGGATCTTAGACAATTCCTCTACTCCCAGCTAAGCTGTGGCCATAGCAAATGGCTCAAAGACACTTTGAAGACTGACCTTATCAAAAGCCAGATCAACATGACTAGCTGGAAGAGAACAGTTAAAGAACATCCTGTGTGATTCTGAACTCTGATGTGGTGGGCAATGGTAAAAACAAGCAAAAAAAAGATTTGAGGTTGCAATTCCCAAATGGAACCTCCTGCCTCCAGTCTTCCAAGGTCTGGGGCTCGTTAGTTTCCTTAGCCATCTAAAGTCACATATATAACAATGATGGATGTATCATACTCATCTGCTGAAAAAGACAGAAATGTCTACGAAGTAAATAAGCAACGATGTGGGATATAAACCAGTAATCTGAATTTGGAAGTTTAATTGTATTATCCATCTATTTCTGAACCCACTTAATTATGCTGTTTTAAATATATTTACCATTTTTGATTTTTTGTAGTAAAGCATATTTAGCCCTGGAGGGAATTTGCGTTATTTGGCATTCAATTAATTTTGTAATATTCTTTGTAAACGTGTTGTGATGTTAAACTCTCAGTATACTACAATGTGATTTATAGATGTTTTTATAATGCATAAATACAGTTACATTCAAACCAAAAGATGCCACAAGTTACAGCGACTCCCAGCACTGGTTGGGATGCCAGGCTATCACAGGATACAGTCTCATCCAGAACCAGTGGAGAATCTCCTCTCCATTCATCTTTGTGTTGTTGGAGAAATGCTGGGAAGAAAGCCACGGAAACACAAGGAGAATGCCGGACAGAAACTGCATGCAGTCCAACATTAGAGTCAAGCTGCAGATATGTGCCACTGCTAGCCAACTCTGACACAATGCACACATCAGGGAGAATGCCCGGGAAGTTTAAAACATGCTTTTTCTCTCCTTATTCTCAGGCTGTATAAGTGTTTAACGAAACTGCTTCCACCCCACCAATGTTCTGGTGAAGACCCGGTTTTTCACAAATCATCTTGGAATGTGTAGGTTTTCAGCTCATCTACTCTCGTCTTAGATATGTATGGATGAACATACCCTATTAACTGTCAACAATTTATGATTTTGTTACACTGCTAGTTTTCACCTACAGTTATGTGAAAAAAGTACATCCAATGAAATATTTTATATTGTTTAACATATGCGGACATATCAAGTTTTAATTTTCATCTGAACAGTATCTTTAGATAATGCTAATACAATGTAACAAACATCATGCCACACGTGGCAGTTCATTGTATAATTTAAATAAACATAAATGCAAATTTTGCATGTAGAAATAGTACGTCCACCCTTACATTTATCACTATCACTTTCTAATGACTAGGACATCATTAGAGAGGATCATGTCTTATTTACACCTCAGACATTTAACATGGTTTCCTGTCTGTTGCTTAATTATGTGTTATGGCCATTCTAAGATAAAAAAGAGCTCTCTGAGGTCCACCACAAAGGATATAGATGTCTACAAGTCTGGGAAAGGATTTCAAAAGATCTCCAATCAAACAGCAATCGACCACTCCACTGACCACAATATCATTTATAAGTGGAGATTTCAAACAATTGCCAACTTGTCCAGGCCAGGCCACCCCAGCAAGTTCACCCCCACAGCAGACACGAGATGCCAGAATTTCTTCAAGGGGCCTATAGGTAGCTCTTGCCACTGTTGATGTCAAAGTGTATTAGTCTACCATTAAAAAGAGACTGCAGAAATGAGATTTGCACGGAAAGTGTGCCGGGAGGGAACCTTTGCTGTCCAGAAAGAACATCAGGGCAAGACTAAAGTTTACTAAATAAAGAACAGGACTTCTAGAACAACAAAGTGCTATGGAAAGGTGAGGCAAAGATATGGACTAAATCAAACACTGTGTCGTCTGTTTCCCTGTATTTTGAATATGGCTAGCACTCCTGCATGGCCAGAGGGATTAAGGTTTCAGTGCATCACATCGGTTCAGCTGCAAGTAGTAGCAGCCTGGAAAATCATGTGACCAATAGTATTGCTTTTTGTGTTTCTTTACTGACTAATTCAATTTAATCCGAGGAACATATAAAAAAAAATAATTAAGACATTTTTTAATAAAAAATAAGCATTTCTTTGTTTAAACAAGTGGTGATAGACTATCTTTCAATTCATTAATTTCCAAAGTAGCATTTATCTCTGGGGCTGAGGTGTGAATCAACAACACAAACGTTGCTTTACTTTTAAAAGAAGATCTGAGGTTATGTGACATTGTGAATCTACTACTTGCTAGGTGTTTACTTCTATATAGCATACCAGAAATTGTTTCAGATTGTTACAATATGTCAACCGTGCGCTGAATATTGAATATTAATATGTGCAGCTTTGTGACTTGACCGTCATTGAGCTCTTAGTTGAAAGGTAGATTTGAAATTGTCCTTCTGAGAATGTTTACAGATGATACCATTTAAAAAACAGTTTTACAGTAATCTTTTTAGTTAGCCAATAAAAGGTGTCATTTTGCTTGGCTTTTCTCAGCACTTACTTCTTTATTTATTATCTGCTTTGGATTGCACAAGTGTGCTGCAAATGAATAGTGGCTGAAGAAAAAAAAAAAATTAAAAGGCACTCTCTATCTGAAATACTGCCAAGGTACAAAACTAAATGATCTACTGCATGTTAGCTCTGCTCCCTTCTCCATGCCTTGCTAGTGTCCTTAAATCCCTGTTAATTCTAAATTTCAAATGCAGATACAGACCTCTAGTCATGAATTGGTTCTCCAGTTCCCTGAACACACTGGTCAGCTTATAGCCACTTACACCTCTCCTTGGCTGATCTTTGCTAATGTCTTCTGACCTACACTGCAGCAGCTACAGTAAGATGAGTACATGTTTTTAATGGAGGTTAATATTTTGATAATTGTTTAATTGTCATTTAAGGAATGAACTGGATATATAAAAGAAAGAAACAGCTTTCTGACAAGTAAGCACATACTCCGAATGAAAAGTAGAAAAAAAAAGTATGCAAAAGGATTGTTTTCAGGCATGTTTTACTGATAAGGACAGCTATATTTTATGATGTTACAAATGTTTGCTTAACCTTCCCAACCCCCCACCCGAGTCTTTAAGAAATTCTATAAAAGTGCTGATTCAAGGTGTGAAATGTAACTAATTACAGAAGAATGCTTTGTTAGAACATGCACTGCTTCTGTCTTGGTTTACAAGCGACTTGCTGAATGTGAAGCTGGCACGTGGATATTCCATCTGTGACATCAGAAGTTTAAATTTAGGTCGTATGAGCTCCAGTATCAGTGATAGGGACATTCTACATCATATGAGCCTGTACCTCAGGAAGAAATCTTGGACTGGAAGGCAGCTTTGGTGAAGACAGTTTACAACCTAATTAACTTGTGTATCCTTTCTTTCTTGGTTTTCTGAAATAAAAGAGTGCTTACACACAGGAAAAAACAGTTGAAGTGAAGGTTGGGCCATGTCGGAGTTGTTTTACTAAGAATGACGCACGCACTGATACAGAAGATTAGTCTCTCTCTTTTTGCCATATTCAATCCTGAGGCATTTTCACTATTTCATCCATGGAGAAGTCCAGGCTATTTCTCTCACCAGAGACCAATTCACACACTAAGACAGAAAGGAGTTACCTGGTAGTTAAGCATATGGACACAAGATGAACTGCTACTTAGGTTGTATTGCATTATTTTACCAACACTCATTTTACCCTGTTTATTTACATTTTAGACAGAATTAGAAACCTGTAGTTAATTTCTACATTAATAAAAGTGTAACTTTCTCTCCTGCCTGTTTTATTGTTCTCTCTTTTTGCCCAGGACCACAAATATAACAAGGAATTTTAACATATGAGGGATTTGGGACTGGTCCACATAATACAGAGTATAAAGGGGAGAACAGGGTCACCCTAGGACCTTACCACAACACAACAAGGTTTCACTTACATTTTGTGAGTTTTCTGCTTTTCCTTCCCTGTACAGATAAGTATAGAATCAAGGAAAACATACAGTCTGTAAATGAAAGTGGAATGGAAGAAAGCTTATGCTGACAAATAAAATATTTAATTTTCCCACTCCAATAAAATTCTGGCCACTCTCTCTCTCTGCCTCTTGTCATTATTTTACATAGCTTTTCTGATTATGAAAACATTTTGTTATTATGTTTATGGCATTTCTGTGCTGCAATTTTGTTTTCTGTTTTTTAGAGGCAGGGCACCATTTTAAAGCTGTCTGTGGCCGTATTGTTTACAGATTGCTATGGACATTTCCAGATATGTGACATTTTGAACTATCATTCACCACCTTTAAAGATAGCAAAGTGCTAATCCTGATGGCCAAGCTTCTGGATATGACAAACAACTTCTCTTACAGTAGCTAGTGCTAAAAAACTTTCAGGGAGACCGGATTTTTCATTATAGTGACTCAGCTTTTCTTTTGGTTTTGCCATTTGAGCTTTGATGACCTGGTATTTTCTTCTCCTGGTTTTGGGCCAAGTTTGTTTTCAACGGTCATTTTGTGTGGCAACTCATGATTCTTGCAGCCTTTTGCTTCTATTGCTAACTCCTTTCTTATGGCATCAGCACACCATTAAGCTCACTGTAAGACTGGTTTCGCTTTTCAGGTCACTTCTCCTGATAAACTGTAATAAGCACAAGATTTTTTTTCTTTTCATACATGATTTGGCGGAGTGGTGTCTCTGAGGCTATGGATCTGCACTGGCGATCAGAAGGATGCCGGTTCGAATCCCGTAAATGCCAAAAGGGACTCTGTTGGGACCTTGAGCAAGGCCCTTAACCTGCAATTGCTCTGTCCTGGGTATGACGTTAATCTGCATCCATCCCTGCATGAAGGCCCTCCAACCTGCAGGGAAAACTTGGGGGTTGGAAGCAGAATTGGCACTCCAGCCACCATAAAAAAAAACCTCACATCTGAACTAGTGTGGTGCTGAGGTGTCACCTGTTGCATGGCTGCACTTGGGTCCTAATCTGGGTCCTGAGTGGGTTTGTTGTGTGGTGGGTGCAGCAATGCACTGTATCAGCGTGTGCTCCTAACCTCTCTCTCTATACATGATTTATCTAAATTGCACATATGTGCAGCCCTGTCCTGTGCTATTCACACTTGAAGTATCAAAGAGCACGTTGTAGCTGTTAAGTAGGTAAGACATGATCAAGCATGAGTCAAACATGTATCAAAGGAAATTTCTCAGTCCAAAAAGTTCATTTTTAAAAAGGTTTAGTGAACAGTTCACACAAGAATAGAGAGAAGTTGTTACACGTGCATAATAAAAGGCAATAAAGGAAAAAAAAAAGTTTCTTCTTTAAACTTAACCTTCCTGGTTAAACTTTAGTTGGTTTCTATACTTAAAAGGTCAGTTATTTCTCTATGTTTTACTTCACTTTCAGTATGTTCTATACATTCAGCACTGAATGTTCAATACAGAAAGTTATATTACATACAATTAAGCATGTTAAGGCACGGTTTGAAACTGTGTGCCCTCCATGCCTTACTTACGGCAAGGAAGGTTACTAACTGAAACTAATCTGTAGTCAGGGTTGCAAGAAACATTTAGAATATGCCAATTCAATTCAGCTTGTGGGATTTATAATAGAATGTTTAACATAACTAAGAAAATACTTCTATCAACTTAACATGACATAAATAGCTAGCAAATGGTTCTTGCACATGTTGAGCAATCCCTGTCTCTGTTTTGCTCACAAAAGACTTAAAAAAGGTATCTGAAGTTGAAACCCAAAGATTATAAAGATGCTTAACCTTAGTTTGGCTGAAATCAATTTAATGTCAAATACCCCGAGATAAAATCATCAAAAGCCCCTAAAGTCAGCCATTTTGAGAAAAGAAGGGAAGAGCAGTAAATGTAAATTGGGTTATAAACCCTCCTTCACTAAGAAACATTGGTCTGTAAGTCATGGCAAAAAGTTGTAAACTGTTGAGTAATAAATTTTGAACTTAATAGACTACCTTTTTTAACCCAACCAGTTACTTTATGTTAAAACACAGTGGCATCACTATAGGCCTGCTAATGGATGATGGGTTGTGGCTATAAGCTAAGTGGGGCCACATGATCACAGTGCAAGTCTGGCAAAGCTCCACAAGGCACTAAACTATGCAGCTCCCCAAGAATGAAGTACATTCACAACTTCCACACGTTCCTGCCATGTGTAATTTTTCCTTTACAAAACAACCTACATCTTCAGAAGAATGGATCTTCCTTTGTTAATTCCAGCATAACTGAATAATCACACTTCTCAAGCTTTTAACTTTATGAGTATAGCTACATTTGGATTCAGGATGTTAAGGAGTTTGGATGAGTTAAATGCCACTGAGTGACAATTTTACACAGCATTCACAACAGTGATAGGGACTAAATCTTAAATATCAAACAACAGTAGACTGAAAAAGAGGGGAAAAATAAGAAAATGATGGAGATGGGAGATAACTGTTCATGTGTCCAGCAACAATATTCTCCGTGATGTAGAGATTTCTAGGCTGTTATTCTTATAAAGGGTGGAGGTCATTATACTATAGTAATACACTACAATGAAAAAGCTGACCAGCACTGCAAACATCAAATGTCATTGTGTGGGTCTCAGAACAAGAAAGGAAAGAGGTTGAAGATGTCATAGGATTCCTGAGGATTCCTGTGCCAACCCCCCCCTTCTCTCTGTACAACACTGGTGACTTTCAATAACACACCACACTTGGGATCTGCTGTTATTAAACCCCTCATGGCTATCATTCAGTAAGACCACACTGTTGCTTGTGAAAGTTCCCTTTTTATTGTCAAGGTCAAGTTAAACATCTTCACATCCCCAAGACCCAAACCAGCAGTGAAGAACCTCACCTTCTGCGTTTCACAGCTCCTGCCAGAAGTTTTGCTTGTGACATCATGTTCTTATTTTCAGTCATTTTAGATGATGGCTTCTTTTCCTGATTACTCCTTGTTTCTAGACTGCTGGGCAGCTTTGAGAGTGCACTGTGATCTGATTGTTAAGGAAACAAAAGATCTGCCTGGTTTTAAAAAAAATAACCAACAAAACATTTCTAGTCTGCTCATGACTAGATTTCAAACAACACCTTTTAGCAGTGAACGCTATCCCCATGAACTCTGCATGCTCATTACAGTAGAGTTGTTAGTGCTCCTACAAGTTAAATTACTGCTCAGGATCACAGTATGAGTCACTGGCAGAACAATAACCAGCCAACTTATGGTTTACAATCCAAAGCTTTAGCCACAAAGCAATACTTCTCTATATGATCACCACTTCTGGCTTTTAATTGAGGCGCCCCAAAAGCTTTACATTATCTCAAACTTGTGGAACCAGTCTCTTCAAATGATCTACAGGTGATTTGTGCCCTATGTCTACTCAGATTGCATTAAATAATAAGAATGGCTAATGTAACAAAAGGAGCTATATTGGCGCCTGACCCGACACAGACAGACACGGGAGGCACACTGATAAAACAAAGAAATGTTTTATTTCAATTTCTTCGCCTGTGGGCAACACCTTCCCCATTCCCACAGGCACAACACAGTCTCACAAACACAGCACCAAACTCAATTCTTTTTCTTTTCTTCTTTCTCCACCACTCCTCTCCGTCAAGCTTCGTCTTCCTCCTCCCAACCGAGTAGTGGCTGCTGGCTCCAGGTGCTTGATTGCCCATTTCCGGCTGCACTTCCGGGTGTGGTGAAAACACTGCCCATAAGGACCCAGCAGCTCCTGCTGCAGCACCCCCTGGCAGCGCCTGCGGATCTCAACAGCGCTGCACCAAACTCCAACCCCCATGAAGCCTTGCGGGAGTCCAAGGCACTGCTGCAACCCAGGGGGGGTTGCCATCTAATGTCCCGGGGGAGGTATTGGGTAGCCCATGCTTGCTCCCCTGGAACATATACTGAAGGGGCGTCCCGGCCAGGCAAGTGCCGGGTGAATCAAGTGAATCAATGCTGATTCAGAAACTGATTGACCCCAATCGAGCTGTCTGACCCGCTTCGAAAAAACAGAAGCAAGCATAGTCTTTAAACTGTGCCACAACTGCACTATTCAATTCCTAAGAAGGAGCATAAAAAGCTTTACATTAAATTTGCCTGTACTCCCTTGTTTCAAAGTGGACAAGACTACCATTTCTTGAGCACTGAAACTTACATAGTTAAAGATGAAACAATTATTTGAAGAATTAATGTGATTCCATTTCTAGTTTCCAAAGAGGATGCGACAACTTCTTCTGGGAGCCATTGGCTTGCTAAACAAAGCTCATTTTCCTGGCAGGCTAAATTGCTTTAGAAAGCAGTCTCCAGTGACGTGAGTAGAGCTAACAAGCAAAGAAAAAATGACTCTCAAGAGTACAGAGGCACAGTGATGCTCAACTGCAGGGGGCCAAATCAGCTTTCACGGCTTAAATTACAGCCGTCTAGCATCAAATCAGGATGATATCATTTCTGCGATTTTTTTTCCTTATTTCACACTGCACCTCCACTGCCTTGTATTAATAATAAGTGCACTCTCCTATTTTTGCACCATTGAGCCTGTGGCCTGTGCTTGATTTAATAACAGGCTGTGGTCACAGAGTAGCAGAACACTCAGATCAAGTCTAAAGAAAGGTCAAGAGCCCCAGACTGAGCGGCTCTGCAAGACACTTTATGCAACTGTAACAATGAGAGACTTGAAAGCTATTAAAACAGAAAAGAGCCCTGATCCAAAATTAAATATAAATAGGTCATGATGCACTCTTCATAACATTTGTTCAATAAAAGCAAATCTAATCAAAAGAAAAAAACTACAAAAGTTTTTCGGTACAGAATGGGGAAATCAAATTATAAGCAAGTCCTTTTGTGCACTAGACTTCATTATTCTAAAGCACTGTATTTTTTCCTCTTAGTTTGTAGTTTCTTTTTTGCTGAAAAGTAAAATAAAAAAAGGCTTATTTTCACACTTATAGCCTATAACACCTCCATAACACAGTACATTGGCCTTATCCTACTATCTGTCATTTATAATTGGACGGTTTAAAATTCTAAATGTTCTTTGAATTTTAGAAACAGTTTGCTTAGTATCAGCATCCTCCTTAGCCTAAAATTAAAAAAAAAAATCATCAAACAGATCAGAAAAATTAAGCATGGAAATACAGTACAGGCCAAAAGTTTGGACACACCTCCTCATTCAACGTGTTTTCTTTATTTTCATGACCATTTACATTGGTAGATTCTCACTGAAGGCATCAAAACTATGAATGAACACATGTGGAGTTATGTACTTAACAAAAAAAGGTGAAATAACGGAAAACATGTTTTATATTCTAGTTTGTTCAAAATAGCCACCCTTTGCTCTGATTACTGCTTTGCACACTCTTGGCATTCTCTCGATGAGCTTCAACAGGTAGTCACCTGAAATGATTTTCCAACAAGTCTTGAAGGAGTTCCCAGAAGTGTTTAGCACTTGTTGGCCCCTTTGCCTTCACTCTGAGGTCCTTCACTATTTTGAAGAAACTAGAATGTAAAACATGTTTTCAGTTATTTCATCTTTTTTTGTTAAGTACATAACTCCACATGTGTCCATTCATAGTTTTGATGCCTTCAGTGAGAATCTACCAATGTAAATGGTCATGAAAATAAAGAAAACACATTGAATGAGGAGGTGTCTCCAAACTTTTGGCCTGTACTGTATAAGATTTCGTTCCAAGGAATTTCTTGTTCCTCATCTGTTATTATTATTGATTAGGTTCAGTGGTTTCTATTACTGAGAAATTCTTTTGTAATCATCTTTGCCTCTCAGTCTTAGTCTTGCAGCCTACATGCCTCACAGGAAGGTTGCAATAAGCATTCAAAGGCACTATGAAGGTTTACATACTCTGCAAATCCTCCCTGCAACAACCCCTTCGCCCAGTGTCTAATGTTCTCCCCACTACAAAGGGAGCTCCTTACCCAAAAGGAAATTGAACAAATTACAGAACAGTTATTAGTGACCGCCAAAGAATAGGAATTAATGTTGACAACTAAGTTAGTTAAAAAATAAGTACCTTGATTTTCATTGTAAACTGTCTTTAATTAAAGGCATTATACAGTGATTAAGAGATCACGTGGAACAATTCTTTACGTTTGGCACACCACGAGCTGCAATGAAGACCTTGGAGGCATTGTTTAACTGATTAAGGCTCTGTAATAAGCTCATTATTTTAGACAGGTGAAAACGATGTACTCCAGCACTGCAACTATCGCTTTCAAATGCACTGCATCATTTGGCATTCTCTGTGCTCAAAACATATGTATCGGCATAACTAAATGAAATATATAATAGCAGAGATGTATTAACTACTAAAATGAGAGCAGCAGTTATCACTGCTTAAACAGAAATACAATCTTGGACCAACATTGCTGACATACCTCACTGTGGCTCAGCATACCCTGCTGCCAAATTAAACAAAAGGGCACACAGATTATTATAAAATGAATCTGAGCAAAATGAGAGGTAAGATGAACATGCCCAATCTGGCAAGTATCTTGTGAACATAGTTAACTGTGAACATAGCTAAACCTTACCCTGATAGCTCAATTACTCAGCTGTCCACTTTATGCGGTAAATCATGATATGGTGCACACTATTCAGTTTTCTCATCTCTATTCAATATTCTTTAGTCTACTTGTTGCAGTGTGCTTCACAGACTACAATGGTGCTTTATTTTTTATATTTTTAATATCATTCATTTAGTCACCAATAGGTGTCAACTACAATTATTAACATCAATGATTACTTAAATAAATGAACGGCTCTGTGATCAACTATTCCTTAGTACACCATAACCCTACTCCTAACTAGATATTTTTGTCATCAGACTTACTTCTATGAAGGCTTCAGTCTAGTGATGTCTATTATTGAAAATGCTAATCACCCACTTCATAGTGTTGTGGTTGGACAGAGGAGCGTTTTCAGCAGTAGACTGACTAGCATCAAGTGCTCCACTGAACGTCACAGGAAATCCTTCCTCCGCACAGCCATCAAACTCTATAACTCCTTTTCCGGTCACTCACCCACACTTTTTCTTTACTGGATATCCAGGTACATTTTTTCAAGTACTTGAAATGTACAACATACTATCTGTTCTTGTGCAATAAATTGTCTGCTCTTCACGTGAGGATAACCTAATTTGTTCTCAAAATGTGTAATATTAACTTAAGGTGCAACACTCTGTACTTTAGTTTGATACTTACATTTATTATACTTTATTTATATTTACATGATTACTCTATACTTGCTCTTAGTGTAACATGTCCCTTGTCTGTTGTTAAGTTGTAGCATAAGTAATTTCCTTCGGGATTAATAAAGTTTTCTGATACTACAGAACAATGAACTCTAATGCAAGTGCAAGTGATCGTGGCTTTTCATGAAAAAAAACAGCATCCAGTCTAAAGTGAATGACCTGGCACCTGATTTTAAGCATTTCCCACTTCATGCTACAGCACCTTTGTGTAAGGTTTATTAAAGGGTGGGGTGATTATGTAGACACATAATCTAAATTCAAAGGCAGATGTCATGTCATCAATTGGTAATGTCTTCCCTCTGTCTTGACAGAACATGTTTTACTTAAGTTGCATTTCTCATGCTTGTGTTAATATCCTTTATTTAAGTCATGAGTAAAAACATTAATATATGCTGAGTCTGGCCAACCCATGCTGTGCACAGTAAAGATGAAATTAAACAAACTGGACTTAATGTGTTAACAATCTTTCTTTCCAATGTTTCAAATAAAGCATTCATTAGGTATGCTTGTTCATCCCTGTGTAGAGCAGAACAACCTGTTTCTGCCAGTGCTACTAGAAAAACATGGCAGGTGATAACAGAAGATCAAGTCATCTGAATGACAGTTTCTTCCCAATGGCCACCACCTTTTCAGTCAAAATGCTCCGCCCAAATGGCAGACAGATAGACAGATAGCACAATAATTACAAAAAAGAAGAAAAAATGTGCCACGTTTGCAGTAGCCAGATAACTGAACTCTAACCCGCAAAGCTTTGCATTCAAATTGTGTGCTCCAAATGTAATAAAAAAAAAATGTGATTAGCTGTTGTATACTGGTGTATGTATCAGTACTTGCAAAGTGCCATGCATTCTTATATATTATTGTGCCATTTAATAAAAAAAATCTAAAAATGAAAAATAACAATTCTGTTCTCCTTTGCAATTTTTTACTTCTTATTTGTTCTATTACTATGGGCTACTGCTAACTTCCTTGTATGGTTTCCAGAAGTTCAGCTGTTACTGCATCAACCCCATTACAACAGCAAATTAGAATTTCAAGTATAAACCGTATATATGAGGTCATCCTTGAGGACCCACAGATCTTGAATAAAGAAAATGTTCTAATGGTAGCTCAACATTCACTGCCTCTCTGTTCATTCTATCCATATATTGAGATAACCATCCAAATGTATAAGAGGCTATAATACTGCCTGACATGTAATGTGAGGAGAATTGATTGAATCACTTAGCAGTAAGTTTTCACAGCCACTGTGTTTGTTAATGCAACAACAGTGATAATGGAAAAAGGAGCAAAAATCCAATAAACATGATGGCCAATTGCATATAATGATGAACTACATTTAAAAACGAACATTTCAAAGGCAATAATGCATCATGCATTGCAATACCTGCATGTATAGTAGGAATTGGTAGTAAAAATAGTTTCTCCAGCTGTGGTGTAAAACTCTGCAAACTTCAAATTTTCCTCATATTTGCAAGCAGATTATTCTGAAGTACAGGGCCCTGTAACTGAAAGTTCCATTACTGACAGGAATTTTCAGGCTGGAGAATACACCTTGCACTGTTATTGGAAATCTTCAGTCTCCAGGATGCTTTACAATACAACAAAATAAAACATTGGACTTGCAGGTACTTAGCAGAATTTTTCTCTTTTTTCAATTTCATAAACTAATTATAGTAGAGCTGCTGAATAACATTTGCTACATTTAAAGCAAAACATATTTAACAGCATGTGACAGTGTGGCCTTTTCTTTCACTCTGCACAAATTCACTTCAATAACAAACAATTTATTTCTGGTCATCTTACACAACAAACCGTATTTCCAACCACATTAGCCATGTGTGCATGTAAATGGGTACATATATGGACACCACGGTGGCTTAGTCTTTATTGCTGCGAATAAGGGGAGTGGCAGATCTTTAATTCAAAAGCTTTCATTCAATGTTCATTAAGCCACACCACCATATTCCTGGGTTTTTCACCAGCAAGTTCTAAAGTTGCACTGTTCTGCTTGTTGTCACACCTTGAACATGCACAAATGCAAGGCATACTTTCCAACTGATGTTTTCACTCGCTTTTCTTTCCTAACTGTTCATCTCTCTGCAGTGTTGGAATGACAAGAAGCACCATGGCAGTTAAGGAATGAGCTGCTATCAGGCAGTACTCCTGACCAATGACTGAGGAGGGGGAGGCAGGTCTTCAGTGCTAAAGATCATTCTTACTTAAGCGAGCAC
Source organism: Polypterus bichir lapradei (assembly GCA_026402145.1). NCBI lineage: Eukaryota > Metazoa > Chordata > Cladistia > Polypteriformes > Polypteridae > Polypterus > Polypterus bichir. The sequence continues at coordinate 86,639,886 of JANRMT010062806.1, forward strand.
CCAAGCTGTGCACAAGAAAAGTGGTTTATTTAAGAATATTTTAGCCATTGCATACAACTGGATGTCTCATGTATGGATTATGCACCAGAAATAAACTGAGATTTTTTTTTTTACATGGATGTTTTGAGATTGTTGTTTTTTCAGTGTTGGTTCCCCATGGAAGAATGTTGTGTCAGGTGTTTTGTTATCTCTGTTCTTCATAAAAAATATGACTTTAAACTTTTTCTCAGCCATTAGTACAAACACCACGGGGTAAGTAACAGTTAAAAAAAAAAAGATCTTTTTGGATGGAGTATCTATTAATTTTACCCCAGCAGAAGCAGAACAATTGGCCTCTTTGTGATACTTTCTGCCAAAAGCATGAATATGAATTTAAAAAATTTTTGTAATTTCAGAGGTAGGAAGTGACTCATTTCAGAGTCACATACTGCAAAAACGGTGGGATTTGGAACTTGCTGTTTCAATTAAGTATATCCATTTAACCTGTCTGTCTGGCAAATGGCCATTTCTGGAATGAGTAATTAATCACATTTTTTGAGGAAACCGTCCATTAAATCCCTTTAATATACTTAACTTAAAAAATAGGTCAATATTGTGCAGATAAGGATTTGAATGTGGACCACATTAATGCAAACCAAAAGATTCTGCATTCTATATGCACAAAAAGGCCATGGCATCTACAATGCGAACAAAATGAAAAAATAAGCAAGCAGTTTTTTTCTCTTTTGCATAAAATGAAAAATTAATGAAAGGTTATCTCCTTAAGCAATGTAAAAAAAAAAAGGGAAAGGATGAATCATCTAAGGAATAACACTGCTGATAAAAAAAATGGACCAAAGGATTGAATAAGATCAAGAGCAAATGTGCTGAACTGATAATATTCAAGTCAAGTCATGCAAAGTCTTCTTTGAGCCTAAATTTGGGTGGGGCTCAGACTGTAGTTTTGCTCATTTTTCTGAACTTTTTGGTGGAAGCTATGATCATAATATAGTGGGGTACTATTAGCAAAGAATTAAGAGATACTAGGAGTGTGTAATATGTATCTTCTACGATAATATTTTACTTGATGTTTTAACAATGTGCAAGCGGAGGTCACTTCACAAAAAAATAATCAAAAACATGCCATTAAGTAATTTGTTGAAGTGTATTATTTTTATTTCACTATGAAGCATATGCCTATCAGGCCTGTTTTATTTCTCAAGCCATCTTAGTTGGGGGACCTTGATTCCAAAGCACTTTTTATCCTTTCATTATTTAAAATATCCACACAGATCCACATCCCGACTCGTGCATAAAGTTCGTATAATAATGACAACAATGTTAAAGCAATGATGAACCGAAACTGAGACGCTATACCTGCCCATAAATCCCAACCATTCTATTCAAACTGATGACATTTGAACCAACCACAGTTGGATGAAAAAGAAAAAACAAATATTTAAAAAAAACACAGGAATTCAGAGAAGGTGAGTCTCTGCACAATGCCACTGAAAAAGAGATCAAGAGCTATTTGATGATACCTGAGGTGGACAGACATGTAAATCTACTTGAGTGGTGGAAAACACAAGAAGTACAATTGGGGAATATGCAAAAAAAGTACCTGTGCATTCCTGCCTCAAGCGCCCCTTCTGAGAGGGCTTTCAGCATTGGAGAAAATGTTGTAACATGTAACTGTGCTGCTCTGAAGCCAGATGCTGTAGACAGACTGGTGTTTCTGTCTCACAAATTAAAGTTTCTTCAGTAGAATTTATTTTTTCTGACACCTTTGTGTAATATTGTACAGAACTTGAAGTCAGTAATTTGTTAAACAATGTTATAGGTTTGGGCTTTTTGTATCTTTGGGCACTACATGACAGAAGCTGCCTACAAATTCTATAGTTTTTTTTTCCTGTGCAGTATTTGACAGAACTTTGTATTTCAGTATGTTAGATTTTTTTCTTGCTTGTATATTGTACAATTCACTTTACAGCAAAGCACTTTATGTTTATCCAGACTGTAATGTTTATGCCCTGTAGTTCAATTATGATTAGTATTGAATTCCTTCTGGATTTATATTTTGTTTACAAAATAAGTAAGTAAATAAAGTGTCTGTTTAAAATGCTCTCATTATAATAGTTTGTCTTTTGTGTAAATCCTGTAGGCCACTTTGAAATAGTTTACTCATACTTGCACTGTTTGATCTCAGTAATACTTTGACTGGTGATATTAATGATTTTGTGTTATTTTACTTCAGTTTTAAGTAAATAAATAAGACCTGTTTTCCTTTACAGTTGTTTCTATTAATCTCGTTAGTAAGCTACAATTAATATTCTTTTAACACTAGAATCCCTGAAGCCTACGAAAAAAGTAATCCTGGGCCACCTTAAATTCCTTTGCACCTCTCTCGTATCTTTGTTTTGCAAATGTGTCAATCAACCTGCTATCCCACCCTGCCCCCGCCGACGCATCTGAAGTTCTTCCAGCTCAAGTGCGCTTATCACAGGACATCATATCTTTGATTGCCGGTACAACAAATAGTTCTTACCAGGCATCAACCACAGCAGTCATTGCTGCTCTTGTGAAAAGAATGGAGATAAACGCCATCAACTCTGAGAGGGACAGACAAGTTTGTTGTAAAAGGTGAATGTGACTGAGAAAATAAAACTGAATAAAAAAAACACTAACTTTTACAAGTAGCAAAAATTTACAACGGGTGTTACATACTCAAATCAAATGTACATTTTTATAATATAATAGTAACCCACAACCTCTTGATGTAGAGGTAGTCGTTCTCACCTCTACCCCACCCATGCGATTGATAAATGGGCTTCCATTTTTACATACAGACGGCAACATGTATATTGAATAATTTCTTTTTTCTTCGGTTATATTCCTGAATAAGAGCACATTTGTTTTGTTATACCTTTTGTTAAAGTGTTTTTTTTGTAATATTTGGACTTCAGTCTTCACACATTAATTTTTACTATAACATGAAAAAAGTCTGTTTTAGTATTGTGTTCATCATTTCTTGCCTCACATTTCCTATCATCCAACATTTACCCATATCGTTGTAGACACAGAACACACACAAAATGTATAGGGTAAATAATATCTCGTTATTTGGAATACATACAATTCAAGGCACCTCACACCCAGATAAGCAGACTTTAGCTGCATCGGGGTGGGTCAGGGCAAGCTGCTTGACACATTTGCAAAACAAAGACGCTGATGGAGAGGTGTGAAAGAATTTAAGGTGGCCTGGGATTACAACTTTTTTCGTAGGCTTCAGGGATTCCAGTGTTAACAAGACCAAGCTAGATCAATAAGACTTTTACAAATATGTATTCAAAGGATGCAAAATATTGTCTAATTATAGATCGTCAAAGTCCCAGTAAATATTGCATATCATTTTTGACAATATTGCACTCACCTAAAAGACACCATAAAACATTATCTTAACTTTCATTGTGTGTAGAAAAAATAAATGGACCTCTGTCTGTTTGTGTGAGCACATATAGAGGTAAATTAATTATTATATTACCTTCCACTTTTTATGAGCATGCATTACCACCAAAACCTATTCATAAGCATATACAACAACATGTACTATTTTATTGCAATTGTGCACATGCCTGTAGTAAAGTGTGCTGTATAAATAAAGACTTTCTAATTAAATTAAAGTTGGTGCAGTAGTTAGCACTGCTGTTTCACAAATCTAATGAGCTACACTGGACTCTAACAAAAACTCCAAACAGCTGCTGTTTGTTTGGAGTTTCCTTATGCCTGTGTGAAGTTTTCTCAAGAGTATTCCAGTCCTCCTCCAACATGCTTACAGACATAAGTATTAGCTTGACTGGGTATTCCATGTTGGTACTGATTTAGTGTAAGCGAGGGTGTGTGCCAGTAGGCCCCTGCAATTGACTTCTGCTCTGTCTGGGGCTGGTTTCTGCCTTGGCTCTGGTCTCCCATAACCCTGAAATGGACTAAATATTGTAAGAATGTTATTTGTTATTAAATATAATTTACTATGGAGAAAAAGTGCAATTGGGGAAGGAAATCTTGTCTTAGCACTAATTAGAGAAAAAAAAAATCTGTGGAATAAAAAGATCTTTTGAAACAAAAATATCAGTACAAGGATTTTATTAATTATTGTTTTAGTAAGATTTCCTCTATTATTTGAAGATGGATATCCAGAGATTTAAGCAGCATGATTATGTGGCTGTCCTTAAAAATGCTATTAATATTGCCTGACTGTGCACATTGCTCTAATTCACTTATCATCCCATGTATTTGACCTATTTGTGTCTGCAGTATGTTATTTTGGTAAGACAACCTAAAAATATTTGAATACAAAGGTCTCAGGGCACTGTACTGTGTTTAAATGCACTGCCAAACAATGCTAAACTTAGAAAGCAAATTGATGGAGATCTGCAAATATTTCAGACTACTCTTTTATCACAGTGCTTCCCCCTTTCATATGTAAACAGATGTTGCCCAATACTTCCTCTGTCCACAAAGCTCTGAGAAGGCTTTTGCTTAATGCTACACTTGCATTTAATTCAAGCGCCATCATGCATTTTACAGCCCTCTTTTGATTGCTACATCAAATGATATGCAAGCTTGTCATTAAATATCCTAATACTGGCCACTAAAGGCTGATTAAAACCAAGCCATGATCTTCAGATTTATTTTTCCCATATACTTGTGTTCCTTGGTTACATGCGCTATCAGGAGAATCAAATTTAGATTTAATTTTGCTGCTTAGCTCCAACTGACAATGATCACTGGTCAGCAATGTTTTATGTGGAATTTTTAAAAGTAAGCACTGCAATAAACATTTAACTCTACCAAACGAAATAAATAATGCAAAACTAGTGGATCACAGGGTGGCATATCAGTCCAGGTATTACAGGTCATGAACAAAATTAAGTGAGGAAAATAACCACACCTTAGTAAATGAAGGTTTGTCACTATCTAGTGATTTTAGTTAAGTAGATTTTTGTTAGCTATTATCTAACATGAATTTGAATTGGGTTATGCTTTGTCATCAAGCAGTTTAAAATACATACGAGAACTCAGACTAATCTGCCATTGCAAAACATTTACTAAATGGAGAAAAAAATATAGATCCCAAGCCATATTTTAAAAGGACTATTTTTTATATGCCACTGTTTTAGATAAATACTTAACTAGACTACTGCTCGTTGTTTTTCCTTTCACCACCAAAATGAAAATGTTTATAATTTAGAATGGCATACTTGTAAAGGAAACAACCTGAATTAGATAAAGTGCAAAACAACAGCATCATCCTAGAAGTTAATTAACACATTCAATCAGCAGACATAAATATGACAACCAGTACAACCGACCAAGCTGTCCGAATATACTTGGTATGTGTTTCAGTCTCCGCTTATCTGCCAGTCTTCCAGTTTGTGTAACATTACACAATTAAGTCACTTATTAATTTCCATTTCCTAGGATCAAACTATATTGTAAGACTTTTGAGAAGACAGACATGAGAATAAGCTAATGATCTATACTTCTCAGTGGGGACACACAGGGGCACTGTTCGCTAGCTGTGAAGGTTATTTTTGCAAACAGAGGAAAACAAATGCAAAACCTCAAACCGAAGGAGATTTCAAAAGGCTCACAGTAAAATGCTTTTCAATTCAGCACGTCTTATTGCAATAATTGCAGAACACACTCGGAGTGCTGCAACCTCTATTGTGGGAATACAGAATGCTTTCAGACCAGAGCAGTTGCTATAGTAACTGCCAACACCAAACCAGTATGCCTAAAGATGAAAACAGCAGAGTGTAATGATGTTTTCTTCCCTTCTCTCTAGCACGAATGGCCCTCTCCTTTTAAAATAAAATATTTTATTTTAATATTCACATGTATGAAACCTCATTTTGATAATATAATGAAAGAATGACAGAAGAGTCCTAAATACATCATGCTGGCCTGCCTGTGCAGAAGCCCATAAAAATAGGCACACTTAGCATCAGACTCCTGCCTAGACAAAGAAATCAGAAAGATTTTTCAATTTTTGGGAATGAAAGCCTTTTTCTGACATTGGTGGAGGCAGCAAAGGAATAGATTCAACTTAACACTTTCATCACTTCAAAAAAAATGTTTTTTTCCTCTGAAGCTGATGTGAATTACACTGTTGACAAAAGGCTACATGAACTTACACCTGCCTGTCCAAACAAGGCCTTATGAAATTCCCCACTGTTATACTCAGTTGGTTCCAAATTTTTGAAGTTTTCTTTCCAGTCATGAAAATAAAACATCCAGGCACCTCACTAATCAGCATCTGGCATTAGTCAAAAATTTTAAAGAAATCATTTCACAATCTAATCCTAACTAATCTGCTAAAAACACATACAGTGTGGGAAAATTCTGTATCCTGGCATGCACATTTTCTGGCATCAGCCTCATACCATATCACAGGATTTCTATAGTTTCTAGAGCCAAATCAATGTGATTGATTTGATCAGTTAGTATAGCCTTTTCAAAAGTTGTTTCAATGGTCTCTTGATAAGGTAGTCTCTCCATACCTCTGGAAATGATTATTGATTATCCTGGTGCCTAAGAACAGTAAACTAAAAGAAATGAACAATCTGTGCACCGAGCTGCTTTAAAGTTTATTTCAGAAAAATGTTTTGAATGAGTCGTTTTAAAGTGCCTACTTCCAAAGGTTAAACTCCATCTTAATCTGCACCAGGTTGCCTTTCATGTAAAAACAAAAAAGAGGTGAAAAATTGTTTATCAGGAACAACACATGTCCTTGAACATCTGGAACAAATAAAAAGCTTTGTTAAGATTGTGTTTATTAGAATTTAGCAGTGTATTTAATACTATCCGGATCTATTACTGGATAAATTATTAGGACTAGGGTAAACTCTAAATTTGTTATCAGACTTTATTTTCTTAGAAACTGTACCCAGCAAGTTAGATTTAAAAGCACTATTTCCTCCATATAAAACATTAATACTGTAATGCCCCCAAGGCTGTGCAATGTCCCCTTTACTGAACAACTTATATACAAATGAGTCCCGTGCTTCATCTCTAGTCAGAACCCTTTACTGTATAAATATGCACATGGCACAGCAATGATGGGGTTCTTAAAAGATGACAGTCCATCCAGTCAGTATTTTGATAAAGATATAGAAGACTTTACCAAATGGCGCTCTAAAATTGTCCTTGTAATAAATGCAAAAAGAAAACTAAAGAGATTTTAATTAAATTTATGAAAATAAAGACAAAGTTACCATATATGTAAAGAAATGGCAAAATAGTAGAACAAGTCACACCCTACAAATATTTAGTGGTGGAGATTGATAACCAGTTATGATTCAATAAAAGTGATTTGGATGTAGCTCACTATGTTTACTTACATGTATTTGTTCTGCAGAGTGTTCTTTCTTTTTGGTTAAATCTGTGTCTTTGACAACATGTATGCCCATGACAAAGTCAAACTGTAGTGCCTGACAGTGAGTAGGGTCCCTGAAGTAGAACACAAATCAGTGTAAATAGTGACCTAGTTCTTAAAATGCTCAGTTAAATCCTCAACAATCTCAAACACAGACAATATTGTAAATTTCATTTTAGCTCTGTGATATTAAACAGATTATTAGAAATTTGAATAAAAACTTCCAGATATAATAGATCATTTATACTCTACACAATTAGGCTGTTTAATAAGAACAGGTAACCAGAAGATATCACTGACATGAGAGATTCACATAAGACACTATAGACATGGGTGTTAAGTTTGTTAGTGTATCTATTTGCATATGTGCATATATATATATATATATATATA
>JANRMT010062806.1:86662692-86720903 GCA_026402145.1 Polypterus bichir lapradei
ATATTATGAACTATCATAATTGCTCAAGTTCTATTTAATTTTTAAATATAAGTAATTTTTATTTGGTCGACAGAAATATGTTTAGTAGTAATGAAAGTTAAATTTAATCATCATTGCATATATTTTTACTTATATCCAAAATCGAGCTATTGAGCTGTCGCCTGCCTGCCTGAATAAGTCATCCTCGCTTCGCTCTTACTTTTTTACCTTTCTTTTATTCATGGCTTGTCGTGGAAAAATAACATGGAAGGAGGATTAAACTGAGTATGGCTTTACCAAAACAATTATTGATGGCGAAAAAAGTATCAATTATTCATAAAAATTCAATTGGTGATCTTTTTTTCTGCGTTAACCTCATATTTTTTCATACTTCTACTCAAACCAAGGGGGTGCGAGGGTAAAATGAATCGGAAAGCGGTGATATATATATATATTGAATATATTGAAATATTTTTACTGTGAAATAATGCAAAGAGTACGCATCACGTGCTTCGCCCTAATATATATATATAACTTTTGAGAATGCAACGTATAGTTTTGTCCAGGAGGAAAGCAATCTTGCCTCAAATCAATGGCAACCTTTTGTAGGGTGTGTCCCTGAGACTTATTAATTGTCATCGCGAAGCAGAGCCTTACTGGAAATTTGAGGCATTTCAATTGAAATGGGAGATCAGAGGGTATAACGGTGACGCAAGGAAAACATTGAATGTGGAGAAACTCTAGAGACAGCGTGTGTATTAACTTGTGGATTTTTCTATAAGTATTTGGTGGCAGTGTGACGAAGTTGCTTCGGAAGACGGTGTTAGCCGCGGTGCTCAGCTCAGAGCGAAATGAGGTGAATGGGAGGGGAGAAGATGACGTCAATCCCCCCACAAACACAGTCTCTCAGAATTTGCATAAGCACAGCCTCTCACCATCAATTTGAACTTAGTTACAAAGTGATCAAAACTGTCGTTTATACCCTGCGTCCTCTCATTAAACTTGTATCCCGCATTAGCCGTGGGCATGACAAACGCCAGCGGCAGCCTGTCTATGAACTTAATTTAAACTTTATAGGTTTACACCGTGCTTTGTTTCCGCAGTAGCTGCACTTATGAATATGCATTGGCCTCGCTCACTGAGTGCAAGGGAAAAAAATAAAATGTAGTCTATAAGTTATTAAAAGTAAAACATTAACGTTTTGTTCAGTTTCTTGCTACAGCAATTTTAACTCCGTTATAAAGTGATCCAAAGTCTTGTTTATACCTCGTGTCTTCTCAGTAAACTTGTATCTCGTGAATAGCGTCATTCGCCGTAGGGATGTCAAACGGCAGCGGGAGTGTGTCTATAAACTTAATATAAACTTAAGGTTCACACCGTGCTTTGTTTCCGCAGTAGCTGTACTTATGAATATGTCAGTCGCTCGCTTCTTATTGTTTCGCTGCCTTCTCAATTATATAATGCATGTTTTCTTCAGCGCGTTTTGGAGCTCTTCCTGGTTTTCTACGTAGTGCGTTGACAGTCAGTTCAACAAATTACGTGGGAGACGTGAAGATGTCACACGAAACTCCGCCCCCACGGCTTTCGAGCTCAACTCCATTACAGTATATGCAGAAAAATAGTTCCAGTTATGACCATTACGCGTAGAATTTCGAAATGAAACCTGCCCAACTTTTGTAAGTAAGCTGTAAGGAATAAGCCTGCCAAATTTCAGCCTTCTACCTACACGGGAAGTTGAAGAATTAGTGATGAGTCAGTGAGTCAGTCAGTCAGTCAGTCAGTCAGTGAGGGCTTTGCCTTTTATTAGTATAGATATATATATATGACAGCAACACTCATAACAGTAACAAAACAATTACATTGACAATCATGTTACATTATTTTTAAAATGTTTCCTTTTCTTTTTCACACTACTTTCACACTACTTCTCCGCTGCGAAGCGTGGGTATTTTGCTAGTATATATATAATCCTAAACCTAAAAGTGCGACACAAGTGCAACAATGACGTTTTTAATGTCCCATTTTGTGTCACGCTTTAAATTGGGCTTATTTTAAAACCTACATATGTATGTTTGGTATCATTCTTTTCAGAATTTATTGAACTTTAATGTGGTCATGTTAGATTTTCGGATTCTTATTCTGTTTTTAAATTATAAACTAAAAAATATCAAGAACTCACGTCTCACGAGACAGGTCTTTGTGCCAAAAAAGTTAACCACGCCCGGGCCAGAAATAAAACACAAGCAGTAGGACAGCTGTTGTACAGGCTTTTAAATGTTTGACCTGCCGCACAAGATGCAGATCACGCAACAGGCCAGCAGCTGATGGAGCAAAAAGGAGGTAAAAAAAAAAAACTATTTGTTTCCCATTGTATCACCATTTAAGAGGGGGTTTCGGAGGAGCGACCGCATATTCTTGGGGTGCATTCAGCCACCCTCTTCAAAACGCGAGCGGCAGAGACAAAAAGTGGCTGGCGAGGAAAGCAAGCGGGGGGAACCCCCTAGTATAATTATATCATTAAACATATTATATGCAGTAAGTAATGTAATTTCTTCACAAAAACCTCATATTTCACTTTCTAGGAAACTGTCTAAATATCCATTTCAAGCAAAGATGATTCATAATATGCTCGCTGCCCAACATCCAGCATGTTTTTAATGTATTCCTTAACTCAGCATATTGTTAAATAATTTAAGAAGATATATCGAATTTTCCAAAGTCAAAACTGGCTGAGCACCTACTATATGTTTTAAATGGCCAAAAAGCATGTTACTACAAACACTTATATCCTATGTGCTTAAAAAGACATGAGTAATGTGATTGTTTGCTTTTGAAAGAGGTCAATCAATCCAAAAATAAAGATGCCATATTAAAAAACTAACACCTTCTTTTCATTATAACTTACCTTGTAAGAGGTTGATAATGATGGGACATTGACTGAGAATTAATGATCTATGTGCACTACATGAATAAGAAACTGAAAGATCTTCTGATAACAAGTATACTGTAAGAAAAGTTTTAAAATGTGCTAACTCATGAATTCAAGAAAGGATATTCTGTATTCATGCAGTTCTTTCATATCTTCATCTCTCCGTTGCTTCTCAATAAGTTGCTGTTGTCTGGAAACCTCGTCAAGAAAATTTGTTTCATCTTCATCAAGACCTTTTACCATATTTTCTGAAATATAAAATATGAACATAATTGTTTTGTTTACAACATTATTTTTTTTAGTTCTTTACCATTAAGTGTTAAACACAAAAATTGTGAAATTAAAAATAAGAAAAAATCTGAAACTGAAAACAATTGTTACCTTGATATGTATATTTATAAACCCACAAGGAAGTACACAAGTGTTAAGGCTACAACTTAGTTAATTTCACCCAAAAAGTCTATACAGTATGTAACTGGTAGTTGAAAGACAACCATAAATTGTTATGTGTATTGTTGCTAAGGTTTTGTCTGCTTTTAAGTCTCATTCACCTCAACTCATCCATTCATTTTACTACAGTTTGCCACAGTTGTAAAGACTACAAAACTCTATTTATTGCAGCTTCTTAGTACATAAGAATCTAGGCACCCTGTTTATAGTCAAATTTTCTCATACAGAAGATTTTAAAACACATATATGAAATAAGTTTCTGTTCAACAGAAGCAATGCTGCTGAGAACTAATTTCTACGCAGACGAATTATGCTTCTCACACTTCATGTAAACTGGTAAAATAATAATAATAGGACAACAACGAAACAAGAACATTTTTCAGAAATTTTGCCCAACAACAAAATGCATATACTGAAACTTACAAAATAAACAAAAGACTTAATTTTTTCAAAACTAACGAACATTTCAACCTGCAGTTTTAAAAATGTAACTAAGTATTTCTAACATAGCATTAAAATGGAGGTGGAAAGTGTTCCTTATAAGCACTTTTGCTGTGCTCATGTATTAAAGAACAGGTGGGAAATACAAGCTTCCAAGCTGGAAATTTAAAGTGAATGCTCTATAGAGTTGGAAAGGTTGGTCAGACAATTTAGAGAATATGAAGTTGGCCGAATTCTCTAAGCTGTGAGAAACTGTAACCGCTCACCTCAGTCAACTGTATAATGTAAAAAATATAACCTGATCAGCCAGATATGCAAATTTTGTGGTTGAATTGCATTTGGAGCAAAGTGATACATATTTAATGTCAATTTGTCAATTTATTTATATAGCACATTTAAAACAACATAGTAATGCTGTAGCCAAAGTGCTTTACAATAATAGAATAAAAGAAAAAACAAACAATAATTAATTTGCTCCTTAGTATCACAAGAAAATCATACTGTTCATCTTGAATTGATTTTTTGCAAAGCAAGTAACAAAAAAGCAGCAACATAGTATTTCTTCAAGACGACTGATTGGAAATTCATGGGAATGCACTGAAGTGGGAGCGTGAAATGGTACAAGTTTGAGCTCCGAAAGCTCAGAGCATTTCAATATTGAACATATTACTATATCCCTAGTAAGTAATATTCTCTGGGCACTTGCACTTACATCTGAACATTAGGACTTGCCAAAGAATTATGGTTACACTAGAATTAAATATATCAGTTATCATTTATGTAAAGGTTTTAGGTATACATTTGTAAATTTTTCAAATATATCTGTAAAGAAGCCAAATCAAACTGAATAATGCTAGTACGTGTTGGATCATTTAAAAAGTGCTCCAAAAATGAACATTTATTTATTTATTTACTGAACAAGTTGCATGGTGAATAAACCTTGGTCAGTAGGCCAGAATATTGTCAAAAAATTCCAAAGGAATGGAATATGTAGGTAACCAGCAAAATTAACTACTCATTAATTTTTTAATACATAAAAGCGGCAGCATAAGTGACATTTCACAAACACAAACAAGAAACAAGACAAATGATGTATAGGATACCAATAACTTTGATCCAGCTTACATAAACGTAGGCTAAAAATACTGAATATGTAGTATCTTTTAATAACATTAAGATGTGTCGAGTGCTTCAGAAGAAAAAGAACAACTTCATTTCAACACTATAAAATTACTTTATGTTAAACTGATACAACTTTTAATATTAAGTAAAATAGTTAACTTTATTTAGGTGAACCAATAAAATGTCTTACAAAATGCATTTCATTAGTGAGTAGAAGATATCTTTGCACCTATACATATACACACTTCACTGTGAAGAACAAAGCATCCTATTCACTTACTGAACTTAAATTGCTCTTCAAATTCCAGTTGCTTCTTGTCTTTTTGCTCCTGTAAACGCTCATACAGAGATCGAGGATCATAGACTTCTTCTGGACATTCTGTAAGAAACCGAACAAGAGACATTTGTTGAAAACCAGTTTAACATTGGATCACAAAGCATCAGTCTATGGGAAAATGTACATAATTTATAATACAACAAGTACTGACATTACTGATAGCCCAGGTAGACACTACTAAGTGGTTCTGAATAATCCAGTTGCCTTCAAAAGTATATGACTGTAATACCATAAGTACCAAGAATATTTAAAAGGCAAACGGAGTTATTAATTTGTGTAAAGCTGGGTTTCCGAGGTGTCAATTTTTCAGACAAAATTCTTGAACATAAGTGAAATCTTTTCATTTATCAATTTGTCTTTCTAATCTACTTTTATTTGAAAGAATATGCTCTCTGAAATTCTTATGGAATTAATAAAATTCTCTGCTGCTATTTGCACACATGTAAATGAAGGCTAAATCATGACACTGAGGATAACACAGAATGTCAGGGACTAAGATGGAATATAAAATAGTAAATGAATTATCGGACCACACCTCCCCTTACTCACAGCCAGCTCATGAGCCTACAAATTCTAGATATGTAATTAGGACAGAACAAAATAAAAGGCATCAAAATATTCTCTGCTCATCCCTGATGCATGAACAGGCAGAAGGTTTAATCTTGTTCAGCCTTCAGGCAATTACTCTTCAGTATGCTTCAGGTCTGTCAGTTTAAAAATATCATTCATGGTCACCACCACAAAGGGAAGATTTCACAACTGACATGATGAGTGCTAAACAACATAAATGTTCATGTTCTGAAGTACAGTTAAAACAAAATCTCTCATAATATGTTAAAAAACTACATGTATATACAATATGTCTCTCTATTATATAAAAAAATCTTGGGACAAGACAAGACTTTTTCAGAGAGATGAGATGAGACATTTTCAGAGAGATAATTTCACGTCCCACGTGAGGAGACTTTGTGCCAAGCGATGAATTGAAAATCTAACAGGTCCAAGAGGGGGCAGAAATAAAAGACAAAGAGTAGAAGACAAAGTTGAACATCAGAGAGAGGTTCAAAAACATTGCCGCGATACACAATGCAGAGCAGGATAGACATTTTGAAAGTACTAAAATTCAAAAATCTAAAAAAACTTTTAGAAAATATCGCATTAGCGATAACAAATGGAAATCATTGCTTGGTGAAACAACGTAACAGCAAAAAGAGATTGAATATATGGACATAGGTAACATGACAGAAGTATGTAGACATTGTTTGGCTTTAAAGTTTAAGTCAGAGACTTGTAGATCGTCTAATTCGTATTGCCATCATGGAAAAGTAGTGCTTCTTCCCAATAAAGAGGTGTATCCACAAGAAATAAAAGATTTGTTATTTGGTGAAAGAGAAACCCACAAAAATTTTATTTATATGATTTAGGACCATATGCTATTACAATCTGTGGTCCCGCAACACTATTACAATCTGTGGTCCCGCAACAGTTAAAGCTACTACAAGTTTAAATTCAAAGAAACCACAATTAAGTCAGGTTTATATTTATGATCATGGAGAAGCGATGCAACATAAAATCAAAAGAGTTAAACGATCATATGTATTACAAATTCTACAGCCAACAATGGATGAAATGTATCTGAAAAACACGGACAAAGAAGTTTTCTTGGATTTCTATATGAATCTGAAATATCACGCTCACATATATAATAAACCAACATGTGACGAAATGTCAGTAATAATAGTTTTGAAAGACAGAGCTATCAAAGACAGAGTTGATATTCATGTTTATCCAAAAGCACAGCACGATTCGTCGCAAGCAGCAGATCCAGGAAATGACTAGCGCGTAGGGCCCGCACGGGGGTTGGCGAGCGAAGCGAGCAAGTACAACCTGAATTTGAACGCCTTCCTAAAAGGCAAGTTGAAAAGAAGGCAATAAGAAAACAAGGCCAATGTATTAATTCTCAAATTGGCATAGTACATGAGACACAGACATGTCAAAGTAAAAAATAATTGAAATGACTGTTGACTTTGAATGCACCGCTAAAAATTGATTTAATTTAAAGAATAAGCATCTCTTAAATGGGCATACATTAAAACTCCGCAAATTTTTGGGTTACAAAAAGTGTGGCACCACAGAAAGGTTGGAAAACATTACTTTACTTACAGCTTTGCTCCTGGCATGCTATAAAAGATCTCCATAGCTGCTATCTTGCTTAAAAACTGACACAGTGCATTACTTGGATGGTTATGTTGCATTCTTTGCATAAATTAGCAAAGATATTGGGTAGGGATAATCATTACACTACTATTCCATAGAATTTTGTCATTATATTATGGCAGCACTGTAAGCTACCTGACACACTGTTGAGTTAAATACAGAGGTACTAGAGATTTACTTTGGTTTATTGTCACTCAAAGATAACTTATTTAGCACTTATGTGATATGAAATTTATTCAATCTTCTTACAGAAACATAAAAAGCACCATTTCTACCTTCACAAATTTTCTCTAGCTTTGCACCAGGACTGCCATAAACTCCCCCTACCCTCCCCCCTTCCTTCCACTCCCTTGCACCCATGTCAGTATGTATAAATCAGGAAAATGAACACCAGTGCTAAACTTTGACATGTGACATATCAATATGAACTGCATAATATGAAATTTTAAATCTTTAAATAAAAATGTGATATCAAAAAATGTTTAAAGGTAGTATATAAATACGGTACTGGATGTGTATGTAATTATTTATGTACACACTTAACATTTTTCTATTATTGTTTTGTAATTAAAATTACACGAAAATACCACCCTTACAAAAGCACTACCTGATGCATTTGCTTTGTTGTAAGCCCTGGATGCAAAAACATTTTTTAACGCATTAAACAGGCTACATTAAGCTCAAAAAATTAACATGTTAAATTTAAAGGCCATATAAATAGTAGTAGTGAAAAATATACAAAACACAAATATATATAAACTGGATAAATGCTAGATATTGGGTGGATGAAGTTTAGTCAGAGATAAATCAGGCACAAAATGCTTTATGTGTCAAGTGGTCTTTGACTTAAGTGACCAGTTGACATTTCCACAATGGTAGTAACGGAAACAGATGCTTATTTGGGTGAATGTAGTCTTTGATTATATTTACAGCACATTACCTGACCCGTGATGTATAAAAGGACCTAAAAGGAGTCTAGTTTCAGACCTACAATCTTTTCTACTGTTTTAAGTTGCAAAAAAAAATGTGTTGCTGAGCTTCATTGATAAAGGTAGTTACATTTTCATCTCTATTCAGATGGTGAAGGATTCCTCTAGTTGTTCCACGAAATGTAAATGATTCCACTCTGCTCAGAGTAACATCATTTATAACTAGAGGTATATGGGGTGAGGAGTGTCTCCTAAAATCCACAACCATTTCCACTCTTTTCAAGGTATTCCAGTTAAGATTTGTGAAGGTTCACCAAATGGCTAGAAAATCCACCTTTCTCTGATATGGCACCTCATCCCTGTCTGCGATCAGGCCAATCAGGGTGGTGTCATCAGCAAATTTCAGCAATTTAACAGAAGGGTCACGGTAGATGCAATTATTGGTATAAACAGAGAAAAGGAGAGAAGACTGAAATCCCTGAGGGGACTTTGTGCTTAGGATGAGGGACCAGTCTTCACTGCCTGATGTTTATTGCTTAGAAAGACAGAGATTCAGAGCCATTATGGCCTAGTCCAGATTCATAATGAGAAGTTTTCTATGGATAGAAACTCTGTTATGACTGTGTTAAATGCAGAACTGAAATCCACAAATAAGATCCTGGTATAAGCAGATGAGGTACCTAAAAGCTGCAAGATGTACAGTTAGGTCCATAAATATTTGGACAGAGACAACTTTTTTCTAATTTTGGTTCTCTACATTACCATAATGAATTTCAAATGAAACAACTCAGATGCAGTTGAAGTGCAGACTTTCAGCTTTAATTCAGTGGGTTGAACAAAAAGATTGCATAAAAATGTGAGGCAACTAAAGCATCTTTTTAACACAATCCCTTCATTTCAAGGGCTCAAAAGTAATTGGACAATTGACTCAAAGGCTGTTTCATGGGCAGGTGTGGGCAAGTCCGTCGTTATGTCATTATCAATTAAGCAGATAAAAGGCCTGGAGTTGATTTGAGGTGTGGTGCTTGCATGTGGAAGATTTTGCTGTGAACAGACAACATGCGGTCAAAGGAGCTCTCCATGCTGGTAAAAGAAGCCATCCTTAAGCTGCGAAAACAGAAAAAAACCATCCGAGAAATTGCTACAATATTACGAGTGGCAAAATGTACAGTTTGGTACTCCTGAGAAAGAAAGCAAGCACTGGTGAACTCAGCAACGCAAAAAGACCTGGACATCCACGGAAGGTAACAGTGGTGGATGATCGCAGAATCATTTCCATGGTGAAGAGAAACCCCTTCACAACAGCCAACCAAGTGAACAACACTCTCCTGGGGGTAAGCGTATCGATATCCAAGTCTACCATAAAGAGAAGAATGCATGAAAGTAAATACAGAGGGTGCACTGCAAGGCGCAAGCCACTCATAAGCCTCAAGAATAGAAAGGCTAGATTGGACTTTGCTAAAGAACATCTAAAAAAGCCAGCACAGTTCTTGAAAAACATTCTTTGGACAGATGAAACCAAGATCAACCTGTACCAGAATGATGGCAAGAAAAAAAAAGTATGGAGAAGGCGTGGAACAGCTCATTATCCAAAGCATACCACATTCTCTGTAAAACACAGTGGAGGCAGTGTGATGGCTTGGGTGTGCATGGCTGCCAGTGGCACTGGGACACTAGTGTTTATTGATGATGTGACACAGGACAGAAGCAGCCGAATGAATTCTGAGGTGTTCAGAGTCATACTGTCTGCTCAAATCCAGCTAAATGCAGTCAAATTGATTGGGCGGCATTTCATGATACAGATGGACAATGACCCAAAACATACAGCCAAAGCAACCCAGGAATTTATAAAAGCAAAGAAGTGGAAAATTCTTGAATGGCCAAATCAGTCACCTGATCTTAACCCAATTGAGCATGCATTTCACTTGTTGAAGACTGAACTTTGGACAGAAAGGCCCACAAACAAACAGCAACTGAAAGCCGCTGCAGTAAAGGCCTGGCAGAGCATTAAAAAGGAGGAAACCCAGTATCTGGTGATGTCCATGAGTTCAAGACTTCAGGCAGTCATTGCCAGCAAAGGGTTTTCAACCAAGTATTAGAAATTAACATTTTGTTTCCAGTTATTTAATTTGTCCAATTACTTTTAAGCCCCTGAAATAAAGGGATTGTGTTAAAAAATACTTTAGTTCCCTCACATTTTAATGCAATCTTTTTGTTCAACCCGCTGAATTAAAGCTGAAAGTCTGCACTTCAACTGCATCTGAGTTGTTTCATTTAAAATTCACTAGCAAAATAACCGCACTTCACAGCGGAGAAGTAGTGTGTTAAAGAAGTTATGAAAAAGAAAAGGAAACATTTTAAAAATAACGTAACATGATTGTCAATGTAATTGGTTTGTCACTGTTATGAGTGTTGCTGTCATCAAGGATTTGATTATCATTATTTCTTTTAATCAGGTTCGTATTTGGAGGACGTGTTGTGTTCAAATTACATTCCGTGTTTGTCAACTATTGTAAAGATAACAGGTTTCATTCACCGAAGTGTTCACTACCCAAATCACTACTTGTGAATCCAAGATGTTTAACAGGCATTCCCGGTATTAACTTGTGGATTTGCCTGCGAATATTTAGTGGCAGCGTGTCTATGAACTTGTGGAATCGCCTGCGAGTATTTAGCAACAGCGTCTCTATGAACTTGTGGATTTGTCTGCAAGTATTTAGCGACAGCATCTCTATGAACTTGTGGATTTGCCTGCGAGTATTTAGCAGGAGTGTCTCTATTAATTTGTGGATTTGTCTGCGAGTATTTAGCGGCAGCGTGTCTATGAACTTGTGGATTTGCCTGCGAGTATTTAGCGACAGCGTCTCTATGAACTTGTGGATTTGCCTGCAAGTATTTAGCGACAGCATGTCTATTAACTTGTGGATTTTTCTGCGAGTATTTGGCGGCAGCGTCACAAAGTTGTTTCCATCTTGCTGCATCAGAAAATGTACCACGACGTCTGACACGCCTCCTTTTTACTGTTTTCTCACAGCTTGGATTGCTGCTGTCATAATCGGTTTGAGTTTCATTGTTTGTTTCAATTACGTTAGTATTAGCAGGACTTGTGTTGAAGTGACATTCGGCATCTGTCAAGCGTTGTAAGCATACAGCCAGCTTCATCGCATCCAGCTTTTGAGAGTTGAAACATTCATAAACATCAAAGTGTCCACTACTCAAATCGTCACCTGTGAATCTAAGATGTTTAAGAGGCATTGGTGGTTCACCAAAGGTGGTAAACGAAGACGTTAATCTCTCTTTTCACATTTCATCCGCACTACCCAGGTTTTTTCAATTCCTGAAAACTGAGACTTCTCAAAGTGCTCTAAGGAGCCATATACTTCTGAAATGGAGTCTTAGCATTGTAATATGGAGAAGCAAAAATGCAGATTTTTGAAAACGCAGACTCAAATCACACTCTGATTGGTTTGTGCCTATTATGTGGCCCTTCCCTCACTGGATTCAGCTCAATACAATGTCTCATTATCCTTCATGGAAGAAAACCATATTCCAACACAGTGGGCAAAGAAGAGTTGCTTTCCATGGAGAAGCTCCTAACTAGGAATAAATACATAAATAAATAAACTCACAGATTTTGGTCTGTAAACTCACCACAATGACTATAAAGAAAGAAAATTAAAAAGAAAGAAAAGTTTTCACTTGGCTGTCACAGTTACAGTGAGGCATTATGCAGATGTATTGCTGTTGGTATAAAGGAGCCCCAGTAGCGGATGAGAAGCCTGCCCTTTTAATTAGCTCATGGATTCAGTAGGCCTCTCCTGAAGCTAGCACACCACAGCATAGAAATTCACACTGACCATCACAGATATGCAAGATGTGAACAATGTCGCTTGACACATTTTTATATAGTTCCTGTGTGTTCTGAGACCAGTCCAACCAGTCATTAATTTGGACATCCACATATGTACTTGTAGGAGTGTACCACCTCAACATCCATTTCTTCAACAGTGACCGAACATAGAGGCTCTTTGGTGAGGCAAAAGTCAATAACCAGTTTCTTGGTTTGCTGATGTTAACATACAGATCATCTTCTTTGCACCAAGAAACATAGTTCTCCAACTGACTACTCTGTCTTATTGCCTTTATTAATACATCCATTAAGTGCAGAAACATTTGAAACTTTCTGCAATTGACAATGTCCTGTGTTTATATTTGTAGTCCGAGGTGTACAGAGTAAAGAGAAAAGGAGACAGGACTGTTCCTTGTGGTGCTCCAGTTTTGCTCACAACTTTATCAGAAACAAAGACCTTGAGTTGCACAAACTGTATGCATCTATATTGTGCTTTGTGTAGTTTGAATGCTGCATACATGCACAAAAGACAGCTACAGTTGTGCTTGAAAGTTTGTGAACCCTTTAAACATCATCAGATTTCCACTCAAGTCCTAAAAGTAGATAAAGAGAAGCCAGTTAAACAAATGAGACAAAAATATTATACTTGGTCATTTATTTATTAAGGAAAATGATTGAATATTACATATTTGTGAGTGGCAAAAGTATGTGAACCTCTAGGATTAGCAGTTAGTTTGAAGGTGAAATTAGAGTCAGGTGTTTTCAATCAATGGGATGACAATCAGGTGTGAGTGGGCACCCTGTGTTATTTAAAGAACAGGGATCTATCAAAGTCTGCTCTTCACAACACATATTTGTGGAAGTGTATCACTGCACGAACAAAGGAGATTTCTGAGGACCTCAGAAAAAGAGTTGTTGATGTTCATCAGGCTGGAAAAGGTTACAAAACCATCTCTAAAGAGTTTGGACTCCACCAATCCACAGTTAGACAGATTGTGTACAAATGGAGGAAATTCAAGACCATTGTTACCCTCCCCAGGAGTGGTCGACCAACAAAGATCACTCCAAGCGCAAGGCATGTAATAGTCGGCGAGGTCACAAAGGACCCCGGGTAACTTCTAAGCAACTGAAGGCCTCTCTCACATTGGCTAATGTTCATGTTCATGAGTCCACCATCAGAAGAACACTGAACAACAATGGTGTGCATGGCAGGGTTGCAAGGAGAAAGCCACTGCTCTCCAAAAAAAACATTGCTGCTCGTCTGCAGTTTGCTAAAGATCACGTAGACAAACCAGATGGCTATTGGAAGAATGTTTTGTGGATGGATGGAGACAAAAATTGAACTTTTTGGTTTAAATGAAAAGCGTTATGTTTGGAGAAAGGAAAACACTGCATTCCAGCATAAGAACCTTATCCTATCTGTGAAACTAGGTGGTGGTAGTATCATGGTTTCGGCCTGTTTTGCTGCATCTGGGACAGGACGGCTTGCCTTGATTGATGGAACAATGAATTCTGAATTATATCAGAGAATTCTAAAGGAAAATGTCAGGACATCTGTCCATGAAATGAATCTCAAGAGAAGGTGGGTCATGCAGCAAGACAATGACAATAAGCACACATGTCGTTCTACCAAAAGAATGGTTAAAGAAGAATAAAGTTAATGCTTTGGAATGGCCAAGTCAAAGTCCTGACCTTAATCCAATCGAAATGTTGTGGAAAGACCTGAAGCGAGCAGTTAATGTGAGGAAAACCATCAACATCCCAGAGTTGAAGCTGTTCTGTACGGAGGAATGGGCTAAAATTCCTCCAAGCCGGTGTGCAGGAATGATTAAAAAGTTACCAGAAACGTTTAGTTGCAGTTATTGCTGCAAAGGGGGGGTGGTGGGTCACACCAGATACTGAAAGCAAAGGTTCACATACTTTTGCCACTCACAAATATGTAATATTCGATCGTTTTCCTTAATAAATAAATAACCAAGCATAATATTTTTGTCTCATTTGTTTAACTGGTTTCTCTTTATCTACTTTTAGGACTTGAGTGAAAATCTGATGATGTTTTAGGTCATATTTATGCAGAAATATAGAAAATTCTAAAGGGTTCACAACTGTAATTACCCGTTGATACAGCTTTGCGATAAATCCTGCGGCAGGCATGTTGCTATTCCTTCAAGGATTTTTCCACTGGTACATGCATGGCCAGTATTAGTGAACATCTACATTTATGTTTTTTGTCATTTTAATTTGGATGGAGATATTTTCAGAAATTATGTGAAAACACTAGTATGAACAGAGATTATTTATGTTAAAAAAATATACTGTCTTTAAATAAAAATGAAATAGTGTGTATTGTCAAAATATGTAACTCATTGAAAATTCCGTTTCTATTTTGATCCAAAACATTCTGGAAAAAAACTATAAAGAGAGAATGGTGCTATGTTGTCTTGTTATTGTCTTTAGAAGGACTGGCCATAATTAGTGTCCCAAAGGATTATGACCTTTATTTCGTAGTAGCCGATTTCATATATAAAAGCTATTCCAATAACCTGCTCATACATTGCTCAGTCAAGAAAAATACTCTGTCATTTACTCAAATCAACACCTATTAAGAATTTTGGGTGTTCACTGCTCTGTTATGTTTAGAATGGTGTGGGTCAAGTATTCAGAATATTACAAAGCCCTTTATTAAAGCATACTAATGTTAATACAAGTAAACCAATAATTAAAGGCTTGAGTGATGACATTTTATATATGTGGCTGGCCGTCTGCTCATCTCTCTAGTCTATGTTTTAACTTTGTTTTTATGTTTTAGTTCATCCCAACAATCACTGTCCTATGATCGGGAGTCTTTACTAAACATATTTTCTGGCCTACATTCCTCTCAATTTTCATCTTATGATTGGATTTTTTGTGAACCTCCACCTTTGTTTTATTCATCTCCTGACTTCTTCACCTGGGCGCCGGTGTTCACCTGTATCAGTGAGTTGAATGCCCCTCGGAGACAAAAACACACCCGTCACCGTCGTGGGAAAAGAGCCGGAATTGCTGTTAAACAATGCCGACTCAAGTCCCAGAGCTTTGTTTCCCAATGCCTGAGAGTTGTCTATGAGCCATCTTCTCCTGCTCAGGAATCCAACTCTGATTCATGGGCGCTGGACACCGGATTTAATTTCTCCATTTCAAGACAGCATCAGTGTGCAATTGGGCAGTAAAAGCTGTTAATCTTCACACTCTCACCCGTGCTCATCCTGCAACGAGCTCTTCTACTTCTATCAAGGCTGCTCTCCTGAACGTGAGATCAGTGTCTAATAAAACTTTTATTCTGCAAGACTTTATTACATCAAATAAACTGGATTTCTTCTTTATCACTGACACTTGGATTTTAAATGGTGACTCTTCATGTTTTACTGACTTGGTTCCTTCAGGTTATTCATTTTTAAACTCTCCTCGTTTGACTTGTCGTGGGGGGTGGGGGGGGCATTGTAACTGTTTTTAAAAGTATGTTCTTGTGTCGAAGTCTTACAAGGGGTCCATTTAGCAGCTTTGAACTTCAACTTTTCGAAGTGTGCAGCTCCCCTTCTTTGTAGTTTGCCGTGTCACGTTTGTTGTCTATCGAAACCTATGGTCAAAGACTTTTTATCACTATTGGACTCATTTGATTTTATACAGCATATTAATACGCCAACTCACTCTCTCAGTCACACCCTTGATCTCGTTCTTACTCGTGATATTTCAGTGAATAGTATTGATTTATGTGATGTTTCTTTCACTGATCACTTTTCTGTAATGATGGATCTGCATATTACTGTTGATCTCCCGACTAATAGCCATCCACCACGCTGCTCGCGCTTTTTAAATTCTTCCATTATATCTGATTTTAAAACCATTTTCTCTAGTCTTTATATGCATGACCAAAATAATGATATTGATGATTCTGTCGTAAAATTTAATTCCTCCTGTAAAACGGGATTAATTACATAATATTAATTACATAAGACGCAATTGCTCTACCCAAGATATGCAGTAATAAGGTAAGACCTGCTCCCTGGCTAAATGAAACTACGCGATCGCTGAGCCACGCCTGTCGAACTGCTGAACAGCGTTGGAAAAAAGATGGACTGACTATCTCTAAACAGATTTTCAGGACTTCTATTTTGAATTTTCAGGCTGAAGTTAAGAAATCGAAACATGACTTCTTTGCTGATTTAGTATCTCGTCACTCAAACAATCCTAGGGTTTTATTTAATTCAATTAATTCGGCCATTCACCCTCCTTCTATGATGGGATTAAATAGCACTGTTCATTCATGTGAGCAGTTTCTATCATTCTTTGTCAGCAAAATTGATACTATCCGCCGTGGCATTGTTTAAACTGGCTATGAACTTCCTACTGTTAATCATGACATTGTTCTAGATTCCTTTGATCAAGTCTCACTTTCAATGCTATAAAGAACTGTTGACACCCTTAAACCAGCTTCCAGCCCCCTTGATATTGTACCACCACGTCTCTTAGTGGAAGCCTTTGATATGTTGGGCACATCTTTCCTAGCCATTATAAATGATTCTTTTAGTTCGGGGGTTGTGCCCTCATTTTGTAAACATGCTGCAGTTCGTCCCCATCTAAAAAAGGCAGAATTTGATCCTGGAGTTTTAACCAACTTTTGTCCAATTTCCCAGCTGCCATTTTTGGCTAAAATTCTAGAAAAAATTATTTATAATCAATTGGTCAATCACCTTAACTCCAATAATATATTTGAGATCTACCAATCTGGTTTTAGGCATTATCATAGTGTTGAAACAGCACTCCTGAAAGTGTTCAACGACATCTCCCTTATTACTGACTCAGGTGATGCGGCAGTCCTTGTCCTCCTTGACCTGTCCGCTGCCTTTGACACTATTGACCATGAAATATTGCTGATGCGGCTCGAACATCTTGTTGGGCTTAAAGGGACTGCTCTTAACTGGTTCAGGTCATATTTAACTGGTAGACACTTTTCAGTGACTTTAAATTCCTCTTTTTCATCTACTGCTCCCCTCAAATATGGTGTTCCTCAGGGATCCATTTTGGGTCCTATTTTATTCTCTATATACCTTCAGCCTATTGGAGTGATTTTTAGGAAATTTAACATTTTTTTTCACTGCTATGCTGATGATACTCAGGTTTATATTCCCGTCTGCAACTCTGCAACATATCAACTCCATAACTGTCTGTCTGAACTTAGATCCTGGATGGCTAATAATTTTCTTGATCTAAATCAAAATAAAACAGAGGTGCTTATAGTGGGTCCACCAGCTAAAGCCCAAACTGGTCTTGGACTTCTCGACTTTTTCTATGTCTTTTCCAAACCTCAAGACCGCAATCTTGGTGTTACCTTTGATAGTAACCTCTCTTTTGAGAAACAAGTAAATTTTGTAGTCAAGAGTTGCTTTTTTCCAACTTCGTCTATTAGGTAAGATCAAGCCTTTTTTTATCTTCTAAAGATCTTGAGAAAGCTACTCATGCTTTTATTTTTTTTCTCACCTCGATTATTGCAATTCGCTCTATTCTGGGATTAACAAATCTCTGATACACAGGTTACAGCTGGTCCAAAATGCTGCCGCTCGCTTTCTGGTTGGGGCAAGGAAGTATGACTCTGTTTCTCCTATTTTAGCTTCTTTACACTGGCTTCCTGTCAGTTTTCGAATTGATTTTAAAATCTTGCTGCTAGTTTTTAAAACTTTACATGGGCTTGCTCCTGCCTATTTATCTGAACTGTGTCTTTTACACCAGCCATCCAGAGTGCTTAGATCTTCTGGTCAGTTGTCTCTTGTTGTCCCTCGTACCAAATGTAAAACCAAGGGGGACAGGGCTTTTGCAGCTGCTGCCCCTCGCCTGTGGAACTCTTTACCTCATTATATAAAGGAGTCGTCTACAATTGAACTGTTCAAAATAAGATTAAAAACTCACTTCTTTTCACTTGCATTCAGTGACCTTCAGTAATACTGATGGTTTCCTCTTTGTGATCATATAACATTATTTCTATTTATTTATTATCTATCTTATTTTATGTTCATATATTTTATTACTATTTGTGTTTTATTGTTTTTTTCTTTTATTCTATTATTGCAAAGCACTTTGGCCGCAGCATTACAATGTTGTTTTAAATGTGCTATATAAATAAATTGATATTGACACACACACACACACATATACATATATACACATACATATACACACGTACACTCAGGACAAGCTTATCAGTTTCCCTGTTATAGGTTTTTAGTTTGATAGTGTATATTAATTATTTTTAATCAGTAAAGCACCTTATGATGGTTCATACTGTTGGGAAGTAGGTTTAAAATCTATACGTATTTAATGTCTAAAAATAAACGACACATTCCAGATTTTAAGTATATTAATCACAAAACTTAGTTTTGTCAGGCAACAATTTTGCCACAGTAATTGAATGGGGAGTGTGCATTTATAACTACAATAGCATTGACAGATGTGTAAGAGGATTTCTTCGGTTATGAATTTCAAAAATGCAAAACTCAAAATTAAGTCATTCTAACTTTAAAATGAATTCATACTTCTTATCTGCATGCATAGTAATTCAGGTATCAAAGGCTGATGAGCGCTAAAATAGTCTTAAATGTATAAAACACCAAGAGGAGAGAAATTGAAGGCAGGCTCCAGAATAAAAGAAGATTATTATCCAAGTAATTATGCATGCAGCTGAAATTTTACATTGAGATGTTAATTGAAGACTCTGGTGGGCCTCATAATCTTAAAGAAAGTAAAGAATATTCAGCTCTTAAGCACTGTTTTCACTTCCACACTGAAACTAGTCAATTAAGTTTTAATGAATACACTTGAAACTGACATTGAAGTTTATAGGTCAGTGTTGCCTGGGCTTTTCAATAATTATATTAAGTTTTCATCTCAAATAATAAATAAGTTGCTCTAAATAATAAAACTGACCAATTTCCTAGTCTGTGCACACTGTGCTTTTTAGTATATTGATGTAAGGAAATCCTGATCATGCATCAACAATTATCACTGTAATCTAAAACAAATTCAACCCCTTTGACCTGAAGTTAGTATAAGGACATCATCCTCTCGTGTGTCATAAAAGGTGACCTAAGGAAGCTAATGTGAGGAAAGACACCCAGCCCTAAAAATTCTGCTCCAATACCCCTTTATGATCAGATGAAAAGAAGATAGTTATGGAGCAATGTATGATAGAACCTCCAATCTGCCTAAATCAAAGAGAAAGTTAAGGAACCGAATCAAACCACATGTTTTTGTATCTCGCTCACTGACTAAGAAAAAGAGCGAAAGAAAGGATAACTTGGAACATTGGGAGTATGATGGGAAAATCGAGCAAAAAGGTGGAAGTGTTCCGCTGCAGTATGGCTCATATCAAGACATCAGGGTTTTGGAGAAGGTAATGAATACGGTTGATGGAGAGCTACAGAAAAGAATCAGAGATCAAGTGAACTTTAGAAAAATTAAGTTTCATTTCATGTCTGGGAGGGAAAAACAGACAAGAGAAAAATGCAAGAATTGTATCCAGTGAAGGAAAAGAAGCTGCAATATTCATATTTAGATCTGGATAAAGTATTTGACAGGGTGCCAGGACAGATGGTGAGGTGAGCATTGAGAAAGGTGTGGAAAAATGATAAGTTTCTGCATTGATGTCAATGTATAAAGAAAAATAATCAGTGGTCTGGATAGCAGATGTTAATAGTAAAAGTTCTGAAGTGAAGACAGGATACACCAAGGATCTGTTCTGTGTGTGTTTATGTGTGATAGTAATAGAGATAGTGACCAGAGAAGTATGTTGAAATGAAAAAGGGGATACAGAAATAGAAAGCTAGTTTGGAAGCAAAAGTCCTCAAGTTAAATACAGACAAGATCAAGATGATGGAGGCAAAGGGTCTGGAGGGATGTAAAAGGTGTGCATGGCCATGGTAAAGGGGTATTGGTGTGAAGTGAAGTCTGCAGGTGTCAAGTGCATCCTTTTGTTTGTAGAAAGTATGGGGGAGGTTCCTATGGCAGGACACTAAGGCGCTACATAAGTATTATTATCATTATTAGTAGTAGAAGTAGTAGTAGTATTAAGTGTAAATTTAAAGAAAGTTAATTTCTGCTAGTTAGGTGACATGTTAAATGCAAATGAAGGTGAGGGCATGGCAGTGATTCCCAGGCTAACAGATACATGAAAAAGACTCCAGGAACTGACAACCATTTTGACTTCTAAACAAGTCCCTTTTGCTCTGATGGTTTGTATAATGATAGCTTTTATGATAACTATGTGAAGAGAACTATACATTTTGTGAATGACCAGTAAACGAGGAACATGCAGAAAAAGATGGAAAGAAAGAAGCATGTTTTAGTCACTTGTTTGCAAGTCTTAAATCGTACCAACATGTTTCAAAGACGTTATCAATAAAAATCATTAAAGCATTGACTATTTCTGAGGTGTAGAAGTTAAAATAAGAGAAAATGACCTTTGTTTAGAAGTAGGTAGATGTCTGCACTTTCAGTCAATTAAGCTAGTTGAATTAGAGATTATTGCTTCACACTACACTTTTTGGATGCTTTTATTTGCAGAATACTTTCAGCTATTACAGTACAAAATGCCTGGGGACAAGTCAGTGAAAAGATCTGTTAACAGCAATGTAGCAAAGAAAGCCACTGATGAAAAAATGTGTGCCAAGGCTCTCAAGTGTCAACACGACATTGGATGGAGCAGAGGATTACCTGCATACACCAACAGTGCAATTCAAAAATTGGTAAAGATAAACCCTACTATCAAATCAGTCTCGTTCATGACTGCAGGAAATATTTGTCTTTTTTTACTAAGGGAATGCATTCCAAAATGATGCAAGGTAGTGACTTTTTTCTGGATTCAAGAGAACACTCTAGTCACAATTGCACTGTCAGAATGCATCACCAAGATCAACTAGCCCACATAAAAGTAATCAGGGAACAAAGCAACACTGATAACTAACAAAACAATTAAAATTATGACAAAACTATGTTTGGATAACAAACCTTCACACAAAGATAGCAAAGACAGCATTTCAATAATGCTACATAAAGTGAGAGGATACCTGAGGAGTGGAGAAGAAGTGTACTGGTACTGGTTTTTAAGAATAAGGGGGATGTACTATAATAACTACAGGGGGATAAAATTGACGTGTTGCAGCATGAAGTTATGGGAAAGAGTACTGGAAGCTAGGTTAAGAAGGTAGGTGATTAGTAAGCAGTAGTATGGTTTCATGCCAGGAAAGAGCACCACAGATGCGATGTTTGCTCTGAAGGTGTTGATAGAGAAGTATAGGGAAGGCCAGAAGGAGTTGCATTGCATTTTTGTGGACCAGGAGAAAGCACATGACAGGGTGCCTCGAAAGGAGATGTGGAATTGTATGAGGAAGTCTGGAGTGACAGAGAAGTATGTAAGAGTTGTACAGTATATGTACGAGGGAAGTGTGACAGTGGTCACAGCGGTAGGAGTGACAGATGCATTCAGTGTGGAGGTGGGATTACATCAGGGATCGGTTCTGAGCCCTTTCTTATTTGCAATGGCGATGGACAGGTTAACAGACGAGAGTAGACAAGAGTCCCCATGGTATGATGTTTGCTGATGACATTGTGATCTGTAGGGAGAGTAGGGAGCAGGGCAAGGAGACCCTGGAGAGGTGGAGAGGAGAGGAATTTCAAAAACGGAGTTTACCTCACATTTATTGGTTACTTGGCAAAATAAATTATTAACTGCTGATGATGTACAGTAGATCGTTTTGTCTGTGCTGAAATTCCAAACAGAGAAACCTAACTTGAATTATGGTACAAAGTCATTAAACACATGTCTCACCGACCTCATTAAAAAGATTCAGCATATTGGGACTCAAAAGATTCCAAATATTGTTTTTACAGAAATTCTGAAATAAAAGTGAAACTAATGAAACAGCAACAATTCAAAGAAAAAAAAAATTCTTAAAAGTGTGTATCCAGAAAACCAAACACGGAGGTTGGCAAGCAAAGCCCCCTAGTGGAAAATAAAAAAAGAAAAAGAATTCTACATATAGACTTAGGGTAGTAAAAAGGTTTATGGACATTAAAAACTGCAGTAAGACACCATTGGACAAAGCTGGGGAAGTAGACATATAGAGAGCTTTGTAGCCCTGAGAAAATCAAAATGGTTAAAAGCACACTGGGACAAATTGTGAAATGATTACTGACAATCAAAATTATCTTTAGGTTTTGTAATGCATGTGAAATGCTGCACAAATTTTTTTTCTCTTTGTGAAGGAAAGGCTAGAAAATGGCTACTACACTTTGTTTTAGAGCTGCAGAGTTTAACAGTTAAACTATTCAGTGTAAGCATAACAAACCATGACAGAACTGTTTATTATGATGTACCGTAGATCCCGGAATACAAGCCGACTCAGTATATTAGCCGACCCCCTTCTCTACCTACTAAATTACATGTATTTGCCGATGACCGGTATTTAAGCCGACCCCCTTCTCCAAGCAAAATTTTCTAAATTTCCTTAAAAGTTTCTCTTCAGCTATATTTATCATGTTTATCGGCGAGAATTTGAGACTGTCGGCATTTTTGATGGAAACCAGGAAGTGATTGCGGATAAGTTTGGTAAAATGAAGCCTTTGTGTTGAAACTATATACGCAAATACGGTACATCGGCGGGTGGATTTCCGGAGACTAGTTATAAATTTGACTAACTTAAATACGCAATACAGTGGACCCTTGACTTAAGAACTTAATTCGTTCGCGAAGGCTAACCCATAATTCGTTCCGAACCTCCCACTGCAACACTTACTTAACCTTTTCATAATAAAAAAGGGTTGTATAATGTGCATAATTTACCAAAACACCAATAATTTTTCTAATGTACTAACCAAAAAGTTATAAAAAGTGCCTAGCCTACCAGAAGTAGGCTAGATTAAGCTAGGAGCATGGCGGTGCGCAGCGGCTCAGGGCTCTCCTTTTCAGTGCACTTTTTTGTTGTTTTTGTACTTTTTTTTTTTTTTTCCTTGTTTGTGCACGATCGGTTCGGCGAACATCCACTACACCTGTCAGAACCTTATAGGCATCGGTGTCCAGAGCCAGACATCTGTTTCGAGTGTTTTTCATCACACGCACAACATCCCAGACAACATAGCGAGACCAGCGCACTCTCCGTGGATTGTTGTCGGAGGAGGGAAAGAAAACAGAAGCGGGGCCACAGATCCGGCGTTATGCTAAGGCTAAAAAAACAACCATACAAGCCCTATACAGAACTTTTTTTCTGCACTGAAGGAGCTGCTTTTAATCTCATTGTAGATGTGTATAGTGACAATAAAGGGCATTCTATTCTACTCTAGAAACAACAATTTCATACTGTACTCGCCATGTAATTTGACATCTTTGGGCTGCAGGAAGAGAGGAGGAGGAGAATGCAAATCTTTTCTTTGTAAAATTGTCGAGATGGTGGATTTCGACATGCTGTACATATTAGCGAGATCGGTCACACGAACAGCACTCTCATATTTCCACACAATTTCCATCTTCGTTTCAATTTTGATCGCTTTCTTTACCTTCTCTTCCTTCCTTAGCAATTATGTGTCTTGCTTGCATGGTCTTAGTGAATTATATATATAGGTAAATCACTGCAATGACCGAAATTACATCCACAAACACATGTATCTGGGCTCCAACTGATGCTACTAACGTTCTCGGTTGTTTGTTTACAATCGCGCAAGCGGATACACGTGACCGCATTCGGGTTGTAATGCAAGATGTTGGTCGTAAATAAAAAGAAAAATTTTTATTTTAAACTTCCCGATAATTTATTATAAATTTTATTAATAAAATCAACAACTAAAACACTTTTTTGAATAAATTCTTTATTTAATTTAAAGTACCAGCATGCAAAGTTACTTCTTCATCTGAAAGATGGCTCTGTGGTTTCGTCATTATTTACTTCCGTATTGATCGGCAAAACCGGCATTGCGCTGGAAATCTTGAATCTGAAACGATGCTCGTTGTATAAACCGAACCCCAAACTCCAAGCCAAAAATCTAGGACGAAATTCTCGGCTTATATTCCGGGATCTACGGTAATTAAATAGAATGGACACCAATGTTTGTTTTAAAATAACATTTTGACTAAGAATTAGAAAGCACAAATCACAAGTCACTTCAGAGCATCTTAAATTTACATTAAGTTAATATTATGCTGTAGAATAACATTTCGTTAATACTGTATCTGTGAGGGATGATACAAATATCTCAGCCAGAACTACAATAATTTAAATTGCAATTAGTTTCTTTTTTCAACTTTACTTGTCCCTAAAAGCAAACTATCAGATGAAAGGATGCAATTACTATATTTATTTATATAAACACCACTATTATATAACTATTGGAGCTATTGTCACAACAGAACAATAAAACACAGAGAACAACAATAAATTGTATCTTAAAGGAGTAATTAGAAGAACATCAGTTCACAAGACCTTTTATTGTATATATGGCCAAAAAATGTTTGGAAAGAAGAAAAAAAAAATGCTGGCAAGAAATATTTCTGAATAATGACTTTAACAATCAATCAATAATAATATTAAATATTTTTGCTATAGAAACTGAGTGAATCATTGTAGCAATGCTATAAAATAAAAATTCACTCATATTCAGCAACATACTGATTTAACATAATTTGAATAGCAGTTTGGTGCAGGTTTAGAAAAATAAGTAATTCTACTATCACTGAATTTCTAGTGTTAGATAACATTGCACACTCCTGGAGAGATCTTCTTTCCCAGTCAGCATGTACCTGTGTCTATGTTATACTCAAGGGATGATTTGTAGTGTTACATTATGACAACACACCTCTTAAAAAAGACCCACGGTCTGGCCAGCCTTCAAAATCAGTGAGAGAAGAAAATTCTTCTACTGTGGGCTGAATCAGGGATTAGTTATGACACAGGTGCATTAATTCCTTATGAACAGGCTACTGACAGCAAACATATGTGCATTACTATCATACTGAGGGTGTAGTCCATACTGATTACATGTCTCAGAAGGCTCACATAATTGTTGTTACACTGATTTGTTTGGGCATTTGAAGCTGTCAAGGTCCATCTTCAGCTTCACAATAATGTCATCACTCTTATTGCACAGGCTGCAAAGACTGCCATGTGAAACTGGATTCAAAGAAATTCCAAATCATGCTTACTATCCAGATATGGCTTTTTGTGACTAACTCTTGCTTCCCAATCTGATGGGCTACCTCGATAGCCATACTAACAATGAAGATGCTTAACAGTGGAGTCATAAGCAAGACAAAGCATTGTATTTGAGTGCCACAGAAAAGCTTTGTGAACTTTATGACATGTGCACTAGTGCTCAGCAGAATCATTTTCAAAATTAAAACTTTTCTGGGTTTTACTGGTGTTACTTTAATAGAGAGACTTTAAACTTTTTGATCACCCCTCTTACAACTGAATAATTAGGCAAAATCACTAGCTTTTCCAAAGGGACTTTGGCAATGATATTACTTAGGAAAAAAACTACACTGGTGTACTGTAACATCAAAAGAAACAACTGTATATAAACAGACCATACTCTGCATAGAAATGCTTAATATGTGAATTGGTTCTGACATAAACACACTGAATGCTTGTCATGCAACAGAGACCGACAATTAAGAGTACAACTGCCTAAAATTCCATTTAATTTTAAAACCTGCTTAATCTAGTTCACTTTCATAGGAGACACAATCTAAAGGATATACATCTGTGCTAGCAATTTGAGAAGCTACAGTTATAAGTAGCCATAAAAATACAGTAATATAGGCAAAAACAAACCACAATGACCAACAATGAGCTCTCTTCTGTGTTTCACACTAGAATTACCAAAGCCTACGATAAAACTTGTAATTCTGGACCAGCTTAAATTCCTTCACACCTCTCCATCAGCATCTTTTGTCTTGTAAATGTGTCGATAAGCACAAGCAGCAAGCAAATGTGAGTGGTGTATTGAGACAATGGAACTGGAAATTCTGTGATCTGAAGGGATAAAAGCTGATACACAAATGCTGGTGAATCTGCCTTCTTCGTATCTCATTGTCACTTGATTTTTTTTTACTCAGTTTTATTGAGTGTTCCGGCTCACACTGAATTAGTATGCACCTTATGGTCCATGATGTCAAAGTCGCACAGACAAAAAAACAAAGACATAAGTATATATGATATTTGGAATAATTCATTTTATGACCTGTATAGTACAATTCGGAAAACAGTGTGGCACAGATGCAACATTATTCATTCGCATACCTTCTTGCAATTGTAATCAGTGACCGCGTTTTTTTTTTTTTCCCCCCACGCCAATCTTGCCCAATCTCCACATTTTGGTGCATGGTGCTGTTTCTTTCGTACTCCAGGACATGCAGAGGATATAGTACAGAGAGATCAGTTCCGCGTTATATACAATCATCAAATTCAAATGTTAACAGTCCCCACAAACCTAAGGACCATCCTTCCTACATTTACGACATGTGTACCTGTTGCAATGTGCACACTTCTCTCTCTGCTGTGGTTCCTATTACATTAAAGGGACACCTGACACTGACTGAGTTTGCTTTCCTAGGGTAAGTGGCGGTCTTGGAACAGAAGTTTGTCGATGTTGTATCCTCTTTTTCTTTTTCCATCGCCTTTTCTTGTAAGAATCGACAACGAAGCTGCAAGGTGAGCAAAAAACACTTCTTTTCTCAGGGGTCCCGTGGATGCCTTGCACAGTACATGTGCATTCATCACTGCCAGCTCAAGCATGTTGTAGCACACTGCAACCAGCCACCTGCGTGTTCCTGCTTGCATTGAATAAACTCACGCCTTCAGGTCCATGATCTCAACACAATGTATGTGACATTTTGAAGAAATCATTTGATGACATGAATAGTACCAATCAGAAAACATTGTCACACTAATATAATATTATTGGAAAATGAACAGCGTCAGATCGGGTGTAAATTTATGCTGACGCTGTTAGTTAGGGCCAGATGAGGTGGGGGGTAGGGACAGCGTGAACATGACTGAGAGAATAAAATTGAAAAAAGCTAACTTTTACAAGTACCACAAATTTACACCAGATCTGGCGCTGTTCATTTTCAAATAATATTGCATTAGTGCAATGATGTTTTCTGATTGGTACCATTCAGGTCATACAAAGATTTCTTCAAAATATCACATATTTGTCTCTTTCTTTTTTTCCCCAGTGCTGTGTTAACATCATGGAGCAGAAGCCTCTACAATTACGCCACGGTGTCTGGCTTATTTATTTGAGAGTATGTAGATCGGGGTATATATATATATATATATATATATATATATATATATATACTAGCAGAATACCCGCGCTCCGCCCCTCCAGCTGAACTCCATTACAGTAAATGGAGAAAAACATTTACTTCCAGTTATGACCATTACGCGTAGAATTTCGAAATGAAACCTGCCCAACTTTTGTAAGGAAGCTGTAAGGAATGAGCCTGCCAAATTTCAGCCTTCTACCTACACGGGAAGTTGGAGAATTAGTGATGAGTCAGTCAGTCAGTCAGTCAGTCAGTCAGTGAGTGAGTGAGTGAGTCAGT
The DNA here is from genome assembly GCA_026402145.1 of Polypterus bichir lapradei. Lineage (NCBI taxonomy): Eukaryota > Metazoa > Chordata > Cladistia > Polypteriformes > Polypteridae > Polypterus > Polypterus bichir. The sequence continues at coordinate 86,690,575 of JANRMT010062806.1, forward strand.
GAGGGCTTTGCCGTTTATTAGTATAGATAAGAGCAGCTCACTACTCAAAACGGTAAATTTAGGAGGCAGCCAGTATCAAACGGCCTTTTGATTACAAGTCAGCAGTTCTTACTGCTGCACCACGGAAGCTGTTGTATTATACTTGCACCTTTTGTGAAAGTATTTACTTGATATTTGGACTTCAGCCATTTCTGTTTTAACAATGTGTTTACATAGATTGTTGTAGACATGGAACACACATGAAATGTATGTATTCCAAATAACGATCTATTATTTCCTCTCTAAAACTCTAGCACTTCACTCCAAGATAATCAATGCTTGAGCTGGGAGAACTTCTTGCCCTTTCTGCAGCGGTGGGGGGGATGGTATAGCAGGCTGCTTGTGCTTATCGACACATTTACAAGACAAAAGACGCTGACAGAGAAGTGCAAAGGGATTTACGAGTTTTATCGTAGGCTTTGGTAATTCTAGTGTTAATAATGTGAACCCCATCTATTACATGGATAAATCCTTAATCTTACTTTCTCTGTCTCCCTCACAATAACACAACATATGTACAAACACCATAATACTGAGGATTTATCAAAGAATTAAAAATTGTACTCCTAGTTCTGAAATAAATTTCTCTGTTGTTTTGTTTATCTGCATAAAGCATTCAGTTGTATCCAAATCCAGAAAACGGGTGACTTATGAACTCTGCTCTAAAAGACAAAGACACTAACAGACTTCGACTTGCCTGCTAGAAAGCATACTATTACAGCATTCCATGGAGATCATTATCTGAACTAACTACATTTTACACAGAGGAGGCTGTCATACTCAATTAGGTATGTACCAATGCTGATCAATTCCAGCACATCTCTTAACAGCAGGATGTTCTGTTATTGTTGGTCACTTTAGGTGGGCCTGGCATTTGTCAAAACATATTTACTGCATGAAATGAGACTTTGAACAAAAGCAATAACCCAGAAAACTCTGGAGTCTAACCATCCCAAAATTTAGGGTGGCCAGAACAGAGTTTCATTAAACATGTATTTGTTTCAGGAGAACTTTAAAGTATTCAGTAGATACATACAGTAAATACCTTAGGCTACACAAACAAAAAACTTAGAAGTCTATATACGTTTACAAATATATATACTGCATACACGCAAACATACACACTACACACATATATACACTACAACCCTATATCAAAAAAAGTTGGGACGGTATGAAAAATGCAAATAAAAAAAACTAAAAATAACAAAAAAAAAAAGTGATTCTCAAATTGACTTTTCCTTGCACAGTACGAACCCAAGAAACTTCATGTTTTGTCTGGTTGACTTCATTTCATTTGTTAATATACATCTATTCCTGCACTTCAGGCCTGCAACAGATTTAAAAAAAAAGGTTGGGACGCAGGCAAATTAGGGCCAGTAATGAGATAAAATAATTAAATAATGATGTGATTTCAAACAGGTGACATGAACAGGTGATTGTAATAATGATTTGGTAGAAATGCAGTTTCCACAAAAGGCTGAGTCTTTGAAGAGCAAAGATTGGCAGAGATTCTCCATTTTGTCAACAAATGCATGAGAAAAATATTAAAATGTTTAAAAACAATATTCCTCAAAGAAAGAGTGGAAGAGATTTACAAATTTCTGCTTCTACAAAATCATATCATTGAACAATTCAAAGAATCTGGAGGAATGTCAATGTGTAAAGGGCAAGTGCACACAACCCAAAGCTGAATACCCATGATCTCCAATCCCTCATATGGTACTGCATCAGGAACCATCATTCATCAATTGCTGATATAAACATATGAACAAGGGATTACTTTGATATAACTTTCTCAAGCACTACAATAAAGAGTTACATTCACAATTGACAGTTAAAAGTTTACTGTGCAAAAATAAAGCCTTGTGTTAACCATGTCCAGAGGCAGCGTCAACTTCCCTGAGCCTGGAGGCATCTGGGATGGACCATCGCACAGTGTAAATGTGTACTGTGGTCAAACAAACCATTATTCCAGATCTTTTTTGGACGAACTGGATGCCATGTGCTCCAGACAAAAGATGAAAAGGACCATCCAGACTGTTATCTGCAACAAGCCCAAAAGCCAGGGTCTGTCACGGTATGGGGTTGTGTCACTGCTGCTTGGAAAAGGTAATTTATATTTCTATGATGGCAGAATTAATGCAGAAAAGTACATTGAGATTTTAGAGCAACATATGCTACCTTCAATACATTTTTTCCAAGAACATCCATGTATTTTTCAACAAGACAATGCAAAACTATATTCTGCACACATTACAAAGGCATTGGTGTGGAAGAAGAGGATATGGGTACTGGACTGGCATGCCTGCCTGCTTGAAGACCTGACCTGTCCCCAATAAAGAATGCGTGGTGAATTTTGAAACGAAAAATGCAACAACGACAACCTCATACTGATGCACACTTTAAGGCGTATTTGCAGAAAGAAAGGGACAAAATAACATCTGAAACGCTTCACCGCTTGGTATTCTCACTGCCAAAACATCTTTTATGTGTTGTGAGAAAGAATGGCGATATTACAAACTGGTGAATGCTTTACCAAAACATCTTTTATGTGTTGTGAGAAGGAATGGCGACATTACAAAGTGGTAAATGCTTTACTGTCTCAACTTTTGGAATGTGTTGCAGGCCAGAAATACAGGAATGAGTGCATATTAACAATTTAAATAAAGTTGATCTGACAAAACATGAAATACTGTTCAAAGTTAATTTAAGAATCACTGCATTTTTTGTGTGTGTGTTTTTTTTACTTGCTTTTTTCATACTGTTCTCTTTCTGATTTGAGGTTGTACTACTTTTCAACTAGAACTAACTAGCAGTAGCTGATAAGATCAGGATGAAATTATTTGTCAAAAAAGAAATAAAGCAAAACCTTAGCCTCAACAGGTTTTTGAGCAAATAGAGTCCAGGCAGCCCACCATCATTAGGAAATGTCAAGCCAAAATATTAGTAAAGGAAGCATGACTTGTAGAAAATATCAAATACTAAAGCTAAATAATTTTTAGATTTTATTACACTGTTGTACATAGTTCACAATGCAAAACTATTCCATTTTCTTTAATGTATACCAATAAGCTTTCTCATTACAGATCAAAGTTTACAAGTTGTATTATGCACTATTATCAGTGCAGTTTGCAATGTCAGTTGAATTTGTGACTCCATTTCACATAAAACCCAATATAAACAACCAAAGCAAGTGTTTAAACTTATTGTTCAGAGTGATAGTGCTTCCAAAAATATAACTGGGAAAGGAATTCTGTTTTTTTGGATATGCAGATATAAACTAGATGAGAATATTTATTTGAAGGGAGTATCTGAACTCCTATGCCAAGCAGCAGCACTGTTCCTTCAACTTTAATACGGTAACATATGTGCCATATTTTACACTGTTTTTAGAAATACCCAACATACAAAATGAAACAATACATTATTGTTTTTGCTTAAGTCATTATACTGTACAAGTCTCAAGAACTCAGTTCAAGACAAAACTGCTGGGAGTATACAGTTTCAGAAAAAAAAATGCTATCTCAGGATCTTTTTTGTATCTCTTGAATTTTATCTCCAAAAAAGCTTCTTTTCAAAGTGATGAAAACTGTACTAGAATTTTCAATTACCCACTGTGTTGTTATTAATCACCACTACTAAATTATATTTATAGTATCTTTTTAGATGTATTTACATATAATGTGAGAAGTACCAAATGCAATAGCCATGTGTCTATCTGTCTACATAAAACAACTCAATCCCTCCAAGGACAAAAAATGATTCAATTCTTCAAAGAAATTTTTCAAGACAGTTCCGTTTTTGTTGAGATCTCTCAAACAGATCACGCTGTACACAGATTGAAATTTCAGTATCTCAGGTTGGTGAATCTGCAAACTTATCTATCTTAAAACAGAAACATTTTGTGCGACTTCAACTATGAATTACTATTTTAAATTTTACCTTGACAGTGGTTACACCATCTTGTAAATTTTGTATATTTTCCTCTTTTACTCATCTGTCAACCACCTGCACCACTAATACAACACCAAGGAAAGGACACGCATGTAAGCAGCTCATACAGCAGCATCTATCTCCTGCTGCTTTAGGTAAGTTAACCATAAAATTACCAAAAAATTGTTCTCAGGAAATGACTGGAAGAGGAAAGAAATTATGTAACATACTGTATATAGGGTGGTCCAGATCTGATTATGCAATTTTCATTACGCTAAACTTATTAAGTTTACTATATAGAAAATCACCCGAAAAATCATGGACCATCGAGAAGTGTGCGAACTGACAATATGAAGAATCGTCTTAGCGCCGAACTGGAATCGTCCCTGCATAAATCAAAGTCATCCAGACGATCTGGATCTGCATAATTAGATCTGGACCACCCTGTATATCACTGAATTGACAGATCTTATATAATCTTATGATCAATTATTGTGAAGAACTCATTATCAACCTGCAGCTAAAAAGTGTCTGAACAAATTAAATACAAAGGAAAGATGCAGCTCCCTTAGTTAACATATAGTATGGGTTTAGAAATGGGACTGCAGTTGATCTGCACACAACAGGACCGCACTGTGTTTAACAGTTTCTACAGTGCGCAAAGAGGCAGATTTTTCCAAAAAAAAGCAAGGACTGAAGAAAATTAAGGTTCACACATGATGGAGTTAATTAATGGTATAACATACAAAAGAGTGAGCTTGGGTTATGGTTTATGCTTCCGTACATCTTCAGACTTGAATTAATATATTTTTGATAGCAACTCCTTTCCAAGGTCTAAGTTATTTATATTATTTAAACAAATTACTGGATTTTTAACTGATATTAATAGCTTGACGGTAATTTATTTCAATTTTTCTCCTTTAAAGGGTAATAATAATATTGATTTATGTTAGCATTGGTCACTTAATTTTAATAGTTATTTTTCTTTTGGTAATTATTTGGTACTAGTGTATTAGCAGAACTTCCAGCACTAACACACATCAATCAATGCCACTTTTCCATCACTTGACTTGGAATCTGCTGTATATAAAAGTCACCACAAGCCTATAAAGGCTACATTTCTAACAATGCATAAAGTACTGTTAAAAAGCACAAATTTAATGTGGTCTATAAACATATGTAATTACATTCTACTATTACTGCTAGTGGGCTACGCTTATTAAAGTACAGTTTTCTGAACAATCAAAAAGACACAAAGACCGTTTCAAATATCAACATTGAGCCATGGTGTTATAATGAGCCCACTTGTCAAAAAATGTGCATTCCCTCTAAATAAGCACTGCATACTGTGATTAAGATTTTTTTATAAATTGCTCATCCCAATAAAGTCTTTAAAATTACTGTTGCACAATAACATAAAAAACAATATGCATATTAAAACTCTGTATTTGTATGGAGCCCTGTCCTGCTGCTTCATCACTACCATGCTAATGACCACATAACACTGAAGACTGCTATCTTTATTGTCTGTGTAAACCTGCTCAAAGACTAATAATAGTCCTGCTCAAAGCGAATGAATTCTCAGTGCTTAGCAACAGGCTGCTGGCGCATTACTAATGAGCTGTCAATCAAAAACCTGAGCCATTATACCTCCTACTATGCTGAAGGTTTTAAATAGTTGTACTGAGATTGTGTCTACTATAATTTAAAATCAGCTAATTGAAAAATATTTCCCTTTCAGTTTATTTATTTATTCTGAAATGCTTCCAATTATTCAATATTAAAAATGCAACAGTTTGTTTAAAAGCTGTCAAGCAGGAGACAGAATCTGATTGCATTAAATCTTTTCTGTCATTCGAAAAGTGAGATCATCCATTGTAAGATTCATACCACAGTCCTTACACTGTTGACATCCTTTTGTAGGATTGCTGAAGTGGGTGGAAGGAAAAGAAAACAAGGTGTTATTTAAAACATATTTGTTCACCAATAACCCAAAATGTGGCATTCATTTTTTTATACATTAATCCTTTTATCTAAAATCAAAGTAGGTCAAGTATACTTCAAAAACACAGATTTTGGATTCATTATTTGCTACATAAGGAGGTCAGAGTAAATTGATTAAACACACTGACATAAATTGTTATGTACTGAGATGTATTCATATATTACTCTTTTAGAAAATCTAAACATTGGTCACTTCAAAACTAGAACTATTAATATGTAACTACACAAAAAATCTCTTATAATGACCTATAGAGAGACAGATAAGGGAAGGCTACCTGAGAAAAGGAAGATGTAACTGGAAAATGTGAGAAAGAATCTATAACAAAAGTGTTTTTTTTTTTTTAACATATTGGAAATGCAAAAAAGTACATCCCTTGTCCATACTTTAAAAGGCCAGGCTAAGAGATAAATTTGGGTATTTGTAGGTGAATATGCACAGATCTTACCACAATACTGAAGGATATAGTCTGGCCCAATGACCCACCCATCCCCATTTCTCCCCAACCTGACAACAACACTGCTTTGGAATAATTACAGGAAGTATAACAGTCTAACAGTGGGAACCTAAATTCTACCATTCTTGGGCATAGCATAACCCTCTGTCAGCCTTCTTAATGGTTTCTGAACACTGTCTGGAAGCTGATAATGTAGAGTCCACTACAACTACTAAATCCTTTTCATAAGGTGTACTTTAGTTTTTCATACCTTCCATTGTGTATTCTAACGTAATATTTTTACTTTTATGTAATAATTTTACATTTACTGACATTAAATTTCATCTGCCAAATATATGCCCAAGCCTGTATGCTGTCCAAGTTCCTCTGTAATAGGTCAGGGTCAAGTTCATCATACCACTTCACTTCAGGTACAAGTAAGCCACAATTGTGTGCCACATTATGCAGCATGCGACACTCTTGCGCAATGCCACACACTCTCTGTGCACTATAGAACAGAACATTAAGAGTGGAAATGCTTTTGATTTACATAAGCAAATCCGTTCTCTGAAGGCACCTTTATAGTATAGAGTCAGCACTGAGCGCCAAAAACGATAGATTTTCTGTTCTTTACATGGCTCTTTGAGGCGACTCGCTATCCTTAAAAGGACTACTTGCCTTTTGACACACTAGTTGGAAAAAGCACCTGCGACTGTATGGAGTTGCTCTTTTTATAGGCTGACCTGCTATTGATGATGCAATGCCACCTCATTCTTTTGGTGATTCATCCCTGGCTGATGTAACTTGTCCATCTCCATTACAATAGCAATCTGTGTGCAAGTGACCGCTCCAATTGCATTTGGGAAACCGGTCATTGTTGCGAAATGTGCTTTGATGTTTCTCAGTTCAACCACAGTATAAGGAAACCTTGTATATCTGGATGACAAACAGAAAATAACCTCCTATATAGCTGCCATGGTGCAACTCAGTGATGCTTGTGAAATACCCGATCAGCCAGCAATTACATGTTGAAAAGCTCATGTGGCTAAAAACCCAAGAGAGAACAGAACTTGCAAAGGAGCAGGTAGAGCACAATTCTTCAAAGGATATATAGTTCTTGAAATCGAAATCAACTTAGAAGCCAGTCAACATCATCTATAAATACGTACTCACTTCTAATTCTTCCACTTGCAATGTCTTCTAACAAGACTAAAGCAGTCATGGTAGTTGAAATAGTTTGGCCATTTCATGCACCATTATATTATTATAGAATGACTTCAATCCAGTGAATTAAATTTGTAAATAATATGCAATTAATTACAGTTTATTTGATAATGGATGCAAATATGAAAAAGATAGGTAAATGACACATAAACAGTTGCATTGCTTTGATGCTGGGTGCCATCAGTATGCAAAATCGAGCAATTGCATAAGCAATTTGTGAGGCTGCTGTGAAAATGTGCATGACTTTACGCATCTCGAAGAGTGTGTGGAAATGGACCTACGTAACATTTTTTTACATATGCGCGATTTACACATGAGGTCCAATCTTCACATGTGAAGACCCCAGAAAAATATGAGTTTAGATCATCTGCTATTTCACTGTCTGTGTTTTTTAATTCCCCTTTACTATTCCTGATGCACTTCACCTCCTCCTTGACTGTTCTTTTACTACTATAATGCACAATGAATCTCTTCAGGTTATTTTTCACTTTATCTGCTATATTCCAATCTGTCTTTTAGCCTCCTCAATACCCTTTTTAATGGTTGTTCTCATGTTCTCATATGCCCTACGATTCACACTGAAGTTATTAGTCTTATATGCCTTATACATTTTTTTTCCTTTGTAGCTTCTCTTTCAACTCTTTATTAACCCAATGCAGAGTTTTTTTTAATTTCCTATTAATTCAGAATTTAAGTACGAACCTGTCCTGCATTACATGGACATTACATGTCCTCCCTTCCAGGGAAGTCTCCAACCTGTGCACATGGAAGGCAACACACCATGCAAAAGTTTCTGTCTCTAGAGCAAATCTGTGCTTCAAACCCCCTAATGACTGAGTCCCAACTATTATTACCTCTCTCTTTCTGGGAACCGTTTTTTTTTTTTAATGATCAGCAGACCGCACCTGTCAAAGAAGGTATTTCAGAAGTCTTCTCTTTTTATATATATTCTACTTTATATCTATATGTCTATTCCAGGACCAAGATTTTTGGTAATTTTGGGTCAAAGGCTACTATTGACATCAAGAAACAGCCTTCTGGTCAGCCTTTTCCTTTTTCAAATGCAGAGGCGAAATTCATAATCTCCACAAATAAAAACTGAAACATTTAAGGGTAAAGCAGGGTCATACCCACTATGTGCTAAAGGAACTAATTCCACCTGTCGTACACTTAGCAGTGTGGGAATTCTAAGCTTAAATTAAAACCACTTGTGACCAGGTATTCATGTACCACACTACTGCTATGTCATTTGCAGTGCTTCCCAGTGTCCCTTTCACATAAATTAGGGGATATTTGTCATTATGTGTTTCACAAGTGAAATAATCTAATGAAATAATTATTTTATTCTAAAGATCACTAATTAATTATTTAGCAGTTTAAAAATTTAAATCGTAAGACAACTAAGTGATTAGCAGTACATGACCCTTAGTATTACAGCTAGTCCAAAAATGGGATGGAAACCATGATTAATTAACATTAAACCTTTATCAAAACTATGAACCAAAATGAGAACATTTTCCTTATGTAACATTAATGTTATGACCTAAAGAATGTATGAAAGTTTAAAATGCAGAACAACAGAGTAGGTCAATTGTTTACTTGCAAGGTGCACAAACCTGAAAAACAAACATATATGTATCCCCTTAATCCACATTTGAATACCAGTCAACAAATGCCCCCTTGCTTGCCCACAACTCCCCCAACCCCCCACTCAACCCTGGGCCGCACTACGCGCCAGCCACTTTGTTCGCATCTCTGCAGCTCGCGTTTTGTGTGTGTATGTGTGTGGGTGTTTGGGGGAGTTCAGTCTGAATGCACACTAAGGAGATGCGGTCGGATCAGCTGCTGGCTTGCTGCTGCTGCTGAGCTGTGTGTTCTGCTTGTCGCGCTGTGCGTTGATCATTTAAAAGCCTGTACAGCAGCTGTCCTTTTGTCTCACTGCGTTGTCTTGTGGGACGTTAAAGTGTCTCAGAGAAAATCACGTACTGTCTCCTTCCAAACCTTCTAAGATTTTTTTTATAATACAGATATATATTGTTGTTCATTCTTGGTTTTTGTTTTGCAATATTATACTGTATCAGTCTTTAAGACTCTGGCTCTATCAGGAGAAACACTGGGAAACACTAGGGGAGCACATAGGTAAACATCAGCTGATTTATTGTACAAATAGTGTTATCTTTAATATATAAATACTGTTTTCACACACTGGCATTTGATACCACACAATCTGCTTGACTGTGGGGCATCAAACATTGTAGCCCTCCATAAACTTACTCCCAGCTTCTGCATGCTCCACCGTATCTGAAGAAGAGAACAGCTAGAGTGCTGAGCGCATCTTAGCCAACTATCCCATTCATCTCTGTCAACGTTTATGATGGGATCTTCCAAGTCAGCCTGATTGATGATTTTTTGCAGAATAATTCTTTAAGATACATATAAAGTTAAGATTTTTGTCCTTTTTTTTGCTCTTGTTATTTTGACACTATTGTGACACCGAGATGGTACTATAAGGGGAATTACCTTTTCTAAAGTGCATTTCCCAGCATTCAATTTGGAATATTCATGAAGCTAATTGCTCCCTGCTTTTGCTTTAAGCAAAAGATTCCACGGTATTAAGAGTTTGTATAAAATTTGATAAAAGGCAAAAATGTTGCAGGAGGTAACCAACTCTGCCTTATCACCCTATTGCAATGACTTTTCAAGAGTTTAAGATATTTTACATTAAAATGACTTTTTTTTTAATCAAGCTAATACACCTTACAAAGTAGTATGTTTTTAGGATTATCCCTCTCCCACACAGAAAGGAAAGAAAAAAAGGAAAAAGATTTGGCATTAAACCAAACAGTACATGATGCTCAACAGTAATGGCAGACATCACAACATACTCTATCCGCACATTATTACTGCTTTGATTTGATAATTGCGTACATAATGTCTTTTTCAAAAAAAAAATGAAAATGTCACAATGAGAAATTGATTTTCTTCTCTACTGCACTGGATGATTCATAAACAAATTATGGAACTGCAAATTTAATAGACACGTTTAAAGTTTTTTTTTTTTTAACAACTCCAAGATTTTTACTTTACAATTCTCAGTACTACAAGCTAATAGCAAAACAGAATGAAAGCAAATACAAAAGCCTATTTGTGTCTTAATTATTATACACTATAGCGGAGAAGAAATTGGTAAATTAAGTGGATAAAAAAAAAGATTTTATTTTTCTCCTGGATGGCCTAGAAGATGGTTCCTTTCCTATTTATTCAACATCCTTGATTGTGTACATAGTGACATATATCATATTGATCACAAGTCAAAGTATTATGCAAAGATTATTACAGTAAAAAAGAATTAAACTTTGTTCATATACATTGCAATAATTAGATGATATCTCTCTCATTACAAAACAAATAAATAAATAAATAAAACACAAAATATGTAGAAAATCACAGTTTCACATTTTAATAGGAGTTAATGTGAGCACCTCTTTGGGCTCCACAATCAGCAGCATGGCTAAATTTGTATTTCACTAACTCATACTTCTCTAGTGTTCATCTGGTATTTGGGGACAGGATGTCTCCCTTTCACTTCTGTAAAGTGAATACCACCATGCAACTATTTTACACATTTATTAATAATTAAAATTCTGTAATTTGTTTTTTGGTTACCTGGTAGAGGTGGTATATTTTTTATTCTTAACTATTACAAGGAAACTTAAACATCTCCTTAAACATAATCATGGAAATAAGTTCATACTCTATACAGTATACTCTGGGATAAATGTCTTCACATTTCTCCATTACAAACTGATGATCTTTAAGGATATCATCTTATCTTTTGGAATGGGTGTGGTGCATGTTTAGAGTTTAAATGTTGTATCACAAGTTACCTCTTATAATTTGGCAAATTCCTTAATTACAAACAGTTATTTATAAAGACAAATTTGGTAATATGATTGAAAGTACTTAATAAGACATTAATAGATATTCATTTCATTCAGTCATTGCTAATTTGCTAAAATGAATATCTTACCATAGCTCTATACCTTTCCCAGAACATTCCTATTTATATATATTAAAACATATTTAAAAGGTTAAACTCAATGGTAACTTCACTTGTCTGGCATTCTAAATGACTACGTAACAAAAAACGACTACTTTTCAGAGACCAAAAAATTGAAGATAGTGTAGGAAGGTAACACCTAAATATACATACAGAGAGGTTTTTGAAGTGGCCACAAGTGAATGAAATCACTCTTGACCAGGTTAAACATGGACATGAAATAATTTTCAAATTTGACTATGTATGTTTTGCTTTGTGCTACAGTCAATTGTAATTACTGTCAATTTACTAGTAACTCTTATGAGGACGAATGGGCGAAAATACCCCAATTAAGTATTGAAAAACTCTTAGCTGGCTACAAAAAGCGTTTACAAGCTGTAAGACATGCCAAAGTAGGTCTTACTAAGCACTGACCATGTCGGGTGCCCAAACATTGCTTCAGGCCCTCTTAATTTTTTTTGGTATTTTGTACCTGTAAGTGCTGGAAATAAAAATGTAGTTTTGCTTAAAATATTAAAGAACTGTGTCATCGTTAACTTTATGCCATTTGGTGATCAGTTCATCTTCTGCTCACTTAACTATTCACAGTAACAGACATTTAAGAAAGGGTGCCCAAACTTTTACATGCCACTGTATATTCCAGCAAAACATTATTTTTTTCAGTACTAGGGAGCTGTGTCCCCTGCTCGCTTCGCTTTCCCACCCCCTCTCCCAATCCACAGGGCACGCTACACGCCAGCCACTTTGCATCAATGCCGCTTGCGTTGTGAAGGGGGTGCTGAATGCTAGCTAAGGAGATGTGGTCGGATCAGCTGCTGTCTTGTGCTGCAGCTGAGCTGCGTGTTCTGCTTGTCGCGCTACGTGTCGATCATTTAAAAGCCTGTGCAGCAGCTGTCCTTTCGTCTCACTACCTTGTCTCGTGGGATGTTAAAAGTGTCTCTGAGAAAATCATACATCATCTCCTTCCAAGATTTTTTTTTATGATAGAGAGATTTACAAGCTATAAATTAAACCAAAATTAATCTGGCTAATTTTCCTAACATTCCATCAATTTCTGTTCCTTAAGTGATACTGGCTAATTTTTAAGATATAAGTGGTGTATCTAAATTGTACCAATATATTTGAATGAATGTACCCCAAGATGATCTTACGAGCAATGGCAAAAGGATCTTTCAATTAGGATTTTAGATGAGGAATGGAACTGAGTCACTGAAATGATACATTATTCTTCAATTTGCACACACCATTCTGTAATTCAGCAGAAAATTGTACATCATGCACATTGTATATCCAGCAAAAGTTCTAAATTATGAAAGTGTCAAGAGGTTCCCACCTCACTAGGTCATGTTCTGGGAATGCTCTGCATTCAGACCATCTTGACTGAATCTTAAACAGCCTTGGAACAAAAATCATTTCCAACACTTTAATAACAATAACTGGAGAAACACCAGTTGGGACAACATAAATCTATGAAAAAATCTATTGTGGTAACCTATACTATTTTGCCCATCATGTTTAACTGGAAGAATCCTAACCCACCTAATTTATGAAGTTCTCCTCGTAAAGTGTTTTTAAAAATAAGTAACTGTCATGTCTGATACTATGATCAAAAGCAGAAAAACCTGTATCATAAAGAAATCTAAATGTACTCACAAGTACATGAATGTTAAACTTCTTTGGTATCTGGTGGGGGAAGGGCCGAAAATATTTTATTCATTGCATAAATGCTTTTGCGATTAACCTGAGGTGGAATATTATAAATATGAATCATAAAAATAACCAAATTAAAAAAAACTTAAAATAGAAGTTCTTGGGGATGTTATAAAAAACTAAATAATTACAGCTGCACTTTTTTCTTATTTACAAAAAGGTAAAAAGATCCCTTTTTAAAAATAATGTTGCTAATTATAATGAATACAGAACTGTTAATTCACTCTCTCATATCTTGGGTTCAAGGTTCAATCAACTTTTTAAAGCCTTCTTTATGTATGGTGTGAATCGGTTCTATGCTTTTTGATAGGTAAGTGCACATTATATCCCTTCAATGTTGGCCCTTTCTGTCATAAATTTGTAACTTTTACTGTTTGTTGTCAAGATATTTATTCAAGTGCTTAACATGACTAGGCAGATTTGAATTTAGGCTTTGATGCCAACACAGAGCGGAGATTTGTAACAATTTTAAATTAGCTTTGAATAACTTTTAATCACCTTTATAACATTACCAAATACTACTACAGGTGTGATTTCCTGTAATATTGTGTACTACAGCAATCTCTGTGTGCCATTCACACCCTTCTATAGTCCATGGCTGTCATTAAATAAGTCTTGTATGGTATATAAGTCTAGTACACAAAAGGGTAGAAGAAAATATTTTGCTTTAAAACCAGGTGTGGGATATAATCCACAAACTGAGGTAGAAGCAACTGTCATAGAAGAAGAAAACTTCAAAACAAATTATCTGATTTTCCAGGCAGGCAGTTGCGCATTGAGCTATCAACCCTACTTTGTAAAATACTTAAAGCTATGAGACCGAACACCAAAAGTAGCTACATGGATTTTAATGAGCAAGAATCAAAGCAATCAAAATGGCAAAATTATATATTTCTTTTTAGAAAGCATGTTACAGGCCTTCTCAGGGTTGAAGCATGACTCAAATGATGTAAGCGACAAAGTAAATAAATACATGAGTGGTAGCTCTGTATGAGATGAAGTCGAAAGGGGGTAATGAATTGCATATGGGAAAATTACACCTGTACTATAGTGCAAGCAATGAAAAAAAATAAGTACGCCATTCTCAATTAAAAATTAATTATATCTGGAAGCTATAAGTTGCTTAACTTCAGGAAACTGATGTAATTATGTATTCTTGCCTATCTCAAGGTTCCCTAGAATTGCTAATAAGACAAAAATAAGAATATATGAGATTATGGCATGACCTGTGGTCGTATATGGAGCTATAACAGGTAGCTTCACAAATAAGGATAAGAAAGCTTGGGCCACTTGGTAATGGAAAACTCTGATTAGAATATATGAAGCCATAAATAATCATGATATACTGAGAATCACAACAAACCAAGAACTGGCTAACTAATAAACCAGAACCTCAGTTAGTAATATAAATTAAAAGTCAGCAACTCAAGTAGATAAAACATGTCCAGAGAATGGACTCCAACCATAGGGTTAAAGGATGTTTTGAAGAACAATCCAGGGGAAAGGAAACCGAGATAATGACCACATAAAAGATTGTCAAATGACATTCAGCAGGACTCGAAAGAGCTCCAAATTCTTCAGTTAAGTCCAAAATAAGACAAAACGGGTGAAAGATATTGAAGAGGTCAAAGCCCTTCGTGGGCTGTAGT
Source organism: Polypterus bichir lapradei (assembly GCA_026402145.1). Lineage (NCBI taxonomy): Eukaryota > Metazoa > Chordata > Cladistia > Polypteriformes > Polypteridae > Polypterus > Polypterus bichir. Next base: position 86,705,631 of record JANRMT010062806.1, read on the forward strand.
GCCAATGATGATGATATAGGGTGTCTAAGTGTGATCAACAGTACTGCAGATAGTTTCTGTTTTGTGAATGTTGCTGCTGTTAGTTTTCACAACTTGTAATGTAATTAAAAGAGTATGGTGAATAGAAAAGAAGGTGAACTATAGCATACAAGTTAGACAAACTATACTAGCTACTCACTATTGACTAAGAAATTGCACAGTTAATTTTAATTATTTACTAATAATGACAGTGAGGATTTTTTTATCTGCACAAAAAGGAGTGGAAGCTGAGCAGTATAGTAATCCATGTAAGAAATGAACCAGAGACAACCAATTGCAAGGTGTTTTACTATGAACTGAAACATTTCAAATTTACTGCAAATAATAAAAGGAAAAATAAACGTATCAATTCTTCTTTGAAGGTCAGAAATGCAATAATTCTGTAAATAATACTAAAAAATTTGTAATGACGAGCAAATGACTAAAAGATATGCAGTCGTGTTCAAACAAAAAGTGGTACTTGTTTTCTACCAAATGTACTCATTAGCATAGTACAGTATATCACTAAAGATAAAAGTTTCCTGAATGTTACAAACCTTAAAAATTTAACCAGGGTGCAAAACGAGTTGTAAGTGGATGTAATAAGGCAGTAGTCTGGATGGAATCTGCTTTAGGGATTTGGATTGAAGACTGCCGGAAGAAGAACAATGGCAGTGCTACACAGTCGCCTGAAGAGGCTCCTTTAGAAGAGCTGTAACGCTCTCCTTTGTTGTGCAGTAAAACTAAACTCATAGTTATCGGACAAGTCATCGTGTCATTGTTGGTGAGTAACCATAATTAATTTTCTACTTACAGTACTTAGTACATGTACGTATGTTTAGTGTCACTGTACACACATTTACTGTATACAGTTTTTCTTGCATTGTACGTATTTATTGCTGGTGGCCTGTCTATCGAAATGGCTGTAACATATGTGATATCGGAGACACTCAATATCTTTAAAATAATATTTAGGTTTTACTGTATATAAACAGTGTGTTTACATACATCATTTCAATGAATCTTACCTAATATCTAAGAGAATACAAAGGGTTTATGCTGTATAACTGTGCGGGGAATATTTATAAACAATGTGGGAGAGTTTATAAGGGCTTAAAATATATAAAAATAACCATACAAACATATGGTTTCTACTTCACGGATTTTCACTTATCGCAGAGGGTTCTGGAACGCAACCCCCGTGATCAAGGAGGGATTACTGTAAATCATCCATAATAATTCAAAATTTCAATACACACAAATTACAGAAAATAAAATCAAGTAACAGTTTTAGTTTTAATAAATTTTACATAAAACATCTAACTAAATATTCAAAACTATATGAAAAAAGACTAATTTAATCCTAATGCTGTAATGTAAAGATGCAGCTGACATGACTACTTTCTCTAAAAGCCTGATGTTGTGAGTACATACAATAAACCTTTAGACTGACAGATTAAATTAGAGAATCTGTTATGCATCGTGGCAAACCCTTGGTCACTCTTAAAACTTGTAAGATGTCTTTGAGGCCTCTCCAGTCACCACATTTAAAATGAAAGCCTATTTTTATTCACAATTTAAAATATTATTCCACTGTTAAACAGAAATCTGTCCTAAATCAGTTCAAAGAAATGGCATTCCAATTACCTTCTGGATCATCTGGCTTGCGCACTTTTTCCCATTCTTCTTGCCTTTTTTTGCGTCTTTCTTCTAACTGAGTCTCAGACACAAACTTGTTGTTGATAAAGATTTCTTCTCCTGTACCTGCCATCATAAAATCACCTGCATGCAAAATAAATAATGGAGTAGATTATCCTTTATTTTATCCATAGTATATACACATATGAAGGTTTCAGAGCACTCCAAGCAGGACAGATAACTTCTGTTAAAAAAATTCAACCAAAGTGGAAGTGAATATGTCTTGACAAAAAGTACAATTGAGAAAACCAATATCAATGAAAAGCTTGATTTTCTGATCAGGGCTAGAATTTAATACAATACTCTTGTGGCCTGAAGGACTAGAAGGATGAAAATTCTCCTAGTCCTGAGAATTCTATGATAAAATAAATAAATACATAAGGTAGGTATCAAGAGGAACAACATATTATTTTATGGTTAACTGGTTATAGTTATGGTTATGGTTATGGTTATGGCTAACTACTGCTCCAGAGCTCAGAATTAATAAAGCAGTCCTTTAATAAAATCTAAACAACTCCATGGGACAAAGGCAGACTCACTAAATGATCACAAATGAATAATGATTTCTAGCTATAATTTTTTCAGCAGTATACGAGGGGAAAAGTGTTTGTGATATACTGGTGATTTTTGAAGGACTACACTTTTACAGAGACTTTGTTGGCCATATTAATCACTTGTGTTGATGAAGTACTGTGCAATGTTGCATGTTTCACAAAAGAACTAATAGAACAAAACATTTTCCTGCCTGTGCTCCAAATTTTATTTTACTAGCATACTACTCCTGCATTCCTGTCTTCTATACTTGTCTAGCAGGTATTTCTAAACATGCAAAACAGAAAACAAACAAACAACTCAAGCTTTTTCACAAATAACTGCTTAAAATAGAAAACAAAGTCACTTCACAGGACTCAGAACTGACTGAAGTTAGTGTGGATTTCAGTAAAGCATTTTAGTTTGGGATTACAGTTTTCTTCAGAGACAGTCAGGATGATTGCCACTACTAACTTCAATATTAAGACATGGGGAAATCAGTGCAAAATGGACACCTCTTAAAAGATTACTCCAGTCAAAATCCATTTTAGTGTAGATACTAAAGCATGCTGAGAAACCAATGAATTATTATGTACAATAAATACTGAAAATATTTTGTTTCTGAAAAGCAACATGTGGCTAAATTTAGTTGTCTATATAAAGTGGTGTTACTGATATTTTGAGTGCACACAGATTTTAACACAAGCTCAACAGAACTTCAAAAATCAAGAACGCACTACAAAAAATTAAAAAAAGTTTAAAAAAAGCGAAAATAAACAAATCACTTAACATTAAAAGTCTCTGCACATGAATCAAGCAACATTTTTATTAGAATGCAAAGTAAAACTATAATTCGATAAAATGTTTACATAAATACAGTTGATATTATAAACATATTTAATAGTTGTCTGATACCAGGCAGAAAAAAAAGCACAGTAAGTTCTTCATTTACATGAGGTGGACTATCCAATATGATTCAAATAAATCAGTATTAAAGTTGCAGCTGGCCAGATCAAACACAAACATTTTCAAATAAATATACTAAATAAAGAACAGTTCAGGAAAATATTCAAAATTTAACAATTGCTTTCTTACCTTGAGAAGTATCTTCAGGCAAGACAAACACTTACTTTTTCAATCCAGCTATTTAGTTTTTCATTATTTTGTACATAAACCTCAAAGCATTCATAAGGAAACTCAATGATCCATACTTAAACACTACAAACAGAACAGGAAAGTCTCTGATCAGCATCTTCAAAACATAATCATTAATCAATGTAAGCTTAGCAGGTTAAAAATAATAAAATGAAAAAAAAACATTAATTTAATAAATATATGTGAAATGATCTAGTTTCTCTAAGAACAAATTATGAAATAAATGTTGAGAGGAGTATATATGGTTTATCATGGCTAGGTTTTCAACATTTGGCAAAAGCACTTTGTATATTTGGCCCTACATCTGTGATTTCAAAACTTCAAAGTCATTAATTATTTTACCTACCAATCCTGTTGCACAGCACTTTTGACCACAGTTCAGAGTCTGATTTACATATTTGATTGTTTGCATAGTCTTTCCTTGAGTGACTCCAGTATCTGACAACTATAACAAGCCAAATTAAGGACTTGAACTATGCTGTGCATTTTGACCATGTATGCATAAGTTTGATAATATTTTACATTACTGTAAAATGTAGATCTATGGTCAAAATTCATATCCTATATATTGTGACACTATTATTAGAAATGCTTATTTAAAGATCAAGTGTGTAATTACAGCTTCTTTGAAGTAAAGGATTCCAGGTGAATAGCAGATCTACACAAAATTTATCGCAAAGCAGAAAAATTCAGTAAATAATCATCTGATGGAAGCATAATATTAACATAAACACTAATAGCTCATATAATTTGAAATGATTATCAGCTGCACAGCATGGGAATGTAAATTGACAATACAGTCAATACAGATGAAACAAAGCGTTTACTATGGTAATTTAGTATGAACACAATATAGAACATAATGATTGACTGTTATAGTTCAGCACTATGCTATCTTTTCCTTTGTTGCTGTGTGAAATGTACTTTGCAGCCTCTTTTCCTCACTGAAACATTCTTCTCCAAAGGCTATACTTTTGTGCTGATTAAGAATATTGTAGCAATAGTGCATAACTGAATTAAACAAAATCTGACAAAACAATGTTTTTTTTCTACCCTTCCTCTGTGATCCACAGACAAACCTAATTTAATGTAATGCCATGATGCCAAGGCAAATAGGAGAATTACGTACCTGTATATGGTGGATTTTGGAGAAATTATTAACCTACTTACTGAGCTGATTTCCTCTTGCAAAAAAAATTCTTGGCTCCTCATAATTAGATTTTGCCTTGCTTACATACAATATATTTAAAGACTATTTGCTGAAATTTAAAACCATGCCACCTATCTACTTACAGATACAGTATTCCACGCCATTATTATTCACTTAGTAAAGTTTCAAATCAAAAACCAATTGAGATTAAAATAATAAAATTATTGAAAATAACACACAGATATGGACAGCATGGTGCTGTGCTGCTGTTTCACAGATCCAGTGCCTTGAACCTGATTATTGTATGTTTGGAATTTGGACTTTCGCCACATATTTGCATGATTTGTCCTCCAACATCCCCCAACAACTGCAAATTGGGTTAACTGGCAACCCTAAATTTACCCCAGTGTAATTGCGAGTCTGGATATGTGTGTCAGTAGGCTCTGCAAAGGACTGGCACCCCGCTTTGCATACAGTGCTGCTGATACAGGTCCCAGCCTCACCTCGACAATAAATTGTATTAAGCTGGCTTGAAAATGTTAAGTTATGATATGCTAATGCCATAAGCATTGCAATTTTGGATTCATACAATGTTGTATGGATATTGCTGAAATATGTGATTTTGAAGTTTTAAAGTGGAGATTTAACTGTTCAGCTAACATAGTTACATAGCTCTTTGTTGTATAATAAATCCTTAGGGACTAATATACAAATTAATGCAAAAAAAAGTGCAGATTCTTTCTGTTTATACTTGTGTATTATTGCTAAAGTAAGAAAAATGTGAAACTGAATTTTGGATACAAGGCTATGACAGTGATGTCAAACTTAGAAATACTGAATGTACCCATTCATGTTTTATTGAATTAATACCTTGTTCATTTATGGATTTTATAGCTCACTATTTTAGCACACTACTTTAACAGAAGTGCCTTACTCAAGAACATTACTATTTCCAAAGGTCTTCTTAAAATACTAACTAAAAAATAAATGTAATGTATATTTATATAAAATTATGAAAAAAAATGTCTAAAATGTAAATGAAATTAATATACAGTACATTTTACAATAAAAACTAATATAGAAAGGAAAAATTTCACCGCAAAAAACAATATAGGTCTGTTTCTATAAATTAGTAATCTTACCATTTAGCATTCTTTGTGTCTTTCTTTATAGTTGCTTTCATTCTAGCTGTGTTACAGGGCTTTGCTCAGGAAATGTAGCTATAGTGTCATCAGTTAATTGGATGTACCAGAAGCAATATGTAAATAAATGAGTGCTATTTGTTTTAACAAGGGGCTAATATTATTAGTTAATTTTGAATATGCTTAATACAATCTACACATTAGTAAAACATTTGTGCTGTAGATCAATTCTTGTTTTTCCTAGTGACTGACCTTGGCATTGTTGATGGTCATAGGAAAACACAATTTTACAGGAAGCTGTATTCTTTTGAATTCAAACAGGCGATTTGTAGAAATAACGGGAATTTTGGGTATAAATATAATTTCACCCTGTAGGGCATACTGTAAAAATGTGAAGTTCATTCAGAACTGAATGTTAAGCTTTTATCTGAAATTGTGTACTGCTACAAAGTTTTGGAGGTGGGGTTAGTTCAAAAGCAATTTATACTGAATACTGGTTTACTTTAACTTATTATTAAGAAGAGAACTGATGTTTACAGGGTGCACATTTATGCGGTACATGCAATGAACGGAATGTTTTAAGCACTGTATGTATGGAAAAGAACAGGTGAAAAGAAACAATGTGGCAATCTATGTACAAAGTCTTCCTCCTCTGTGTTCCGTCTACAGGGGACTACTTTATTGAGCTGCACAAGCATTGAAACTCATTAAGAAATGCCAGTCTCTCCTGGCTAGTGTTGTTCCCCAGGGCTTTAAGTGGGCTGGAGCACTGAAGCATTGCGGCACATTGCAGTCTGACCTTCAATGGACCAACCCCAGTTCTGTGCAATATGGCATGTATTTTACTACCAAAAGCTGCCCATCCCCCCACCCAATTTTTCAACATATATTTATATAACCGTGTACAGCAATCCAAACGTGATAACTCCCCTTCACCAGAAACCTTATTTGAATTTGTAAGTATTTTTAACTGCACCACAAGGATTAAGAAGAAGCCAACATATTAGGAAGTATGTGTTGAATAGGGTTGAGACCAGGGCTCTGTGCTGGCCACTCTAGTTCCTCCATGTCTTTAGGCACATGGCTTAGTGAAACATTGGCACAATCATGCTGGAACAGAAAAGGGCCTTCCCCAAGCTGTTGCCACCAAGTTAGAGGCACACAATTAAAACAGGTTACGGCAAACCATTAGGCAGCGCAGAAGAGGAAGGCAGGGCTTCACCTAGGCTTTTTTCAGCAAAGGTTTTGAAATGCTGACAAAGACTAGACTGTGGTCCAACAGTGGAAAGCACAGTTATGCAGTTACTATACCTATCTAAAGTTTTGAAGGAGGAGCTGAGCCAGAAGGTAAAGCTCTCAACTTACCAGCCAATCTACATACCTACTCTCTCCTATAATCACAAGCTTTGGGCACTAAATGAAAAGATGAGATTGTGGGTACAAGTGGCCAAAATGAACTTTCTCCAACGGGTGGCAGGGCTCTCACTTTGAGACAGGATGAAAAGCAGAGACATCCAAGAGAGGCTCAAAGTAAAGCCACTGACCCTGCACATCAAGAGTAGACAACTGAGGTTGTTCAGGCATCTGATACTCTGCGGTTCTGCTCTGTTATGTTTGGGTGGTTTACCACTTTGCGGCTGAACTGCTCTTGATCCAAGACACTTACAATTTGCAACTGTTTTTCAAAATCATTTTAAATGTAGACTTTTGACTGTAGACAATTTCTCCAGTTTTGATGCTCAGCTGTTTAAAATTGATCTTACAAATCCTGTATTGTGTGCACTGGATTATAGACCTCCTGGATATAATAAGGATTTTGTCCCGGAGTTCTCAGAGTTCTTATCTTTCATGGTGTCATGCGCTGATAGAATGCTGATTCTGGGAGATTTTAACATTCATGTTTGTTGTCTGACAAAACCGCTGGTTAAAGATTTTTTATGTCTTGTGGATTCTTTTAATGTTCACTCAAGTGGTGTCAAGTCCCACACATCAGGGAGGACATACATTGGACTTAGTTCTAACACTTGGCCTTCCTGCAAATAACCTGGAGAGCTCTGACGTCGGCATTTCTGATCATTTTGCAGTTGTTTTTGAAATTAAGTTTTTGTGTCCACCCATCAATTTCACTAAATCACAGCACTTTTCGTGCTGTACAAATGCTGACACAGCACAGAAATTCTGTGATATTTTTTCTGACAGTCATTTACCCTTGGTGTTCGAAGCCCTCTCTGTGTGTCAGGATATTACTGATATAGTTAAGCTTCTCGATTTCACTTGTACGTATGGATCTAGTCGCACTCTTAAAGTTAAAGAGAGCCAAGGAAAAAGCCAGTGTTCAGGCCTGGCTAAATGAGGCCACTCGTGCGCTCAGACAGGAATGCAGGCAGACTGAACGGAGGTGGAAAAAGGACAAACTGCAGGTCTCTTATGAAATTCTTAGAACTTGTTGAAATTCTTATTACGAGGCTGTGAGATCAGCAAAATCACATTTTTTATTGTGTTTAATTGCGAATGCTGCCTCGAGACCTAAGGTGCTGTTTAGCACCATAAACACCCTCTTAAACCCACCAGTCAGCGGCTTCCCCGGGAGTACGCCTGAGACCTGTGAGCTTTTTCTTAATTATTTTATAAATAAAATTCAAGCCATTCATTCCAGCATTACTCTTCCAAGTGTTGATTACTATGGGAAGACAACAGTCACTCTAAGGTCAGTGCATAGCCAGTTTACTTCCTTTCAACCTATTGACTCTTCTCAGCTGATACAATCCTCCATATGAAACCTTCCAATTATCCGCTAGATATCTTACCTGCACGCCTATTTAAAGATACTTTTAGAGCGTTTAGTCCAATTGTGTTGGCTATTATTAAGAACTGTCTAAAATCCGGTAGAATGCCAGACAACTTTAAACATGCAATTGTTCAGCCTTTGCTGAAGAAGCCCACACTTGATCCTAAAGCTCTTTCAAACTATAGGCCTATTTCTAAGCTTCCACTTCTGTCCAAAATTATGGAGAAAACGGTTTCTTTGCAGTTAATTTCATTCCTGGAGGATAAAAATGTATGTGATGTGTTTCAGTCAGGTTTTAAAAAACTTCATAGTACTGAATCGGCTCTGCTGAAGGTAACAAATGATATTCTATTAACTTTGGACTCTGGCTCTTCTGCAATCTTGGTCTTGCTGGATCTCAGTGTGGCATTTGACACATTGGACCATGGAGTTCTGTTAAAATGGCTTGAAGATAAAGTAGGCATTCAAGGCTGTGCACTGGATTGGTTCATGTCCTACCTGAAAGGCAGATCTATGTCTGTTAACATAGATAGGAATTTCTCTCAGCCAGCTCCTCTCACACAAGGCGTCCCTCAAGGTTCTATCCTGGCTCCCCTTCTATTTTTCCTTTATCTGCTCCCCTTGAGGGCCATCTTTTACAAACATGATGTCGGGTATCACTGTTATGCTGATGATATGCAGCTGTACCTCAAAGTTTTGACATCACTTCATCTGTAAAAAAGCTGTTGAAATGCTCTGAGGATATTAAATACTGGATGGCACAAAATGTCTTGCAATTAAATGAAAATAAAACAGAAGTCATTATTTTTGGTCCCACCACATCTGTAGTTGAAATCGGCATGCACTTAGGACCTTTGGCAGCAATGATCCATAATGATGTCAGAAAACTAGGTATCATCTTTGGTAGTACAGTCCAGTTTTTACCAACTGAGGCAAATTTCTACACAAAAATCCTTTCTTTTACAGAAGGACTTGGAAAAAGTCATTCATGCTTTGATTACATCTCGACTAGATTATTGTAATTCCTTATATGTGGGTCTGCCAAAATCTGCTCTCTCGCGCCTTCAGCTGGTTCAGAATGCGGCAGCTAGAATTTTGATTGGGTCGAGAAAACGGGATCACATCTCCCCCATTTTAGCCTCTCTCCATTGGCTACCGGTGCGGTGTCACATTGATTTGAAAATCTTGTTGTTTGTTTTTAAAGCCTTGCATGGTCTCGCTACAAAATATATCAGTGACCTCCATCACCCCTATGTGTCACCAAGAGCACTGAGGTCATCTGGACGACTGCTCCTTGTAGTGCCAAGATCTCGGCTGAAGTCTAGGGAAGACAGAGCTTTTTCAGTTGTTGCTTCACGGCTTTGGAATGACTTGCCTCTGCACATCAGGTCTTCATCCTCAATCAAGGTTTTTAAAAGTCGGCTTAAGACCTACTTGTTTTCTTCTGCCTTTCACTATGTATAATGGAATTGTGCTGGATGTTATAATTGGTTGTTTTATTAAACTGCTTTTGCATGATTGTTTGTATTGTGTTTATTTTAATGCTTTTTTGTACAGCACTTTGGCGCAACCGCTGTTGTTTTAAATGTGCTTTTATAAATAAACAACCTAATCTAATCTATACTTCACAATAATAGCACTAACTGTTGACGGGGCACATCTAGCAGAGCAGAAATTTATTGCAATGACTTGTAGCACAGGTAGCATCCTATGACAGTACCACATTTAAAGTCACTGAGCTCTTCAGTACAAGCCATTCTACTGCCATTATCTATCAATGGAGACTGTTTGGCTATGTAGTTGATTTTATGCACCTGTTAACAATGAGTGTGGTCGAAACACCTCAACTCTGTAATTTGGTGGGATGTCCAAATACTTTTCACCATACAGTGCATGACTGTTAAGTAACCTGTGGATTGAACCTTTGAATATGCTAGTGTAAATGATCCTGTATCATTTGCCAGAAGAGAGCTGTGAGAAAAACTGTGCAGGATAGCTATATAATAATAATGCCATTTGCCTTTCTAAAGCAAAGTGTTTATTGTATATTACACTGAACAGAAGGCAGTTGGGTGCTGGTAATATTCTGCACGATGGTTTTGCTGCATTAAGACCAAGTGGCCCACTGCATTGAACCTCCCAGCATATGGCATAGTTTTGCAAATATGAATGTGCCTCAATAATTTAATGTATTCTTAAAATGTGTTCAGCAAATTCAGCATAGTTATCATATTCAATTTTTTCCAATATATCATATTATGATCAATGCAATTTCTTTTCTATAAAAAAATCCTTTTTGAAGTATGCAAAATTTTATTTGTGCCTGGGCCATTAGCCTGATTTTGGGGTGCTTGGGTAGGACTTTTGAGTCTGCAGTGTTCTAGGCATACGTTTGCTCACATGTGCACATATGCATCCAGAATGTTTCAGTTCTCCCTTGGTCCTTAAAGACTAAACCCTTTTAAAGCATGAGTGAACTAGTAGCTATCTACAGTAGCATTTTGCACACTGAACAAAAGTTGGAAATTTATAAATATTCATTTGCATTTCTGCTTTCAGCATTTAAGTAAAAGTATTTGAGTAATTAAGTAAAAGTAAAAACATGCATATTGTCATGTACAATGAAATTCTTACATGCTTGTCTCCTCAGAACAGCTTATAAAAAAGACCATACAAAAATAAATAAACAAAAAAATAAAATAGCATCCAACACATGTATATACTAGGAGATTCTGTCCCCTGTTTGCTTCGCTCACTAACCCCCATGCAGGCTCTACAAGCTGCTCATTTCTCGGATCTGCCGCTTGCGACGAATCGTGCTGTGCTTTTGGATAAACATGAATATCAACTCCATTTTTGATATCTCCATCTTTGGAAACTATTATCGCTGACAATTCGTGATATGTTGGTTTATTATGTATGCGAGCGTGATCCTTCAGATTCATATAGAATTCCAAGAAAACATCTCTGTCTGTGTTTTTCAGATACATTTTGTGTAAATTACAATACTTTTGAATGTATGGATTTGTATCTATTATTGGCTGTAGAATTTCTAATACATCAGATCGTTTAACTCTTTCGATTCTATGTTGCATCGCTTCTCCGTGATCATAAATATAAACCTGACCAAACTGTGGTTTCTTCAAAATTAAACTTGTAGTAGCTTTAACTGTTGCGGGGCCACAGATTCTCATAGCGTATGGTCCTAAATCATGTAAATCTACGTTTTATGCATTGAATGATGCGAACACAAACAGATTATTGTAGATGCAGATATTTTGCCTGTAGTTTTTGTGGATTTCACTTTCACCAAATAACAAATCTTTTATTTATTTCTCAAGGATAAGCCTCTTCATTGGGAAGAAACACTACTTTTCCCTAATGCCAACATGAATTAAGACGATCTACAAGTCTCAGACTTAAACTTTAAAGCCAAACAATATCTACACACTTCTGTCTTAGCACCTATGACCATATACTCAATCTCTTTTCACTGTTCCGTTATTTCTCTGAGTTATAATTCTTGTTTGTTAGCACTAATGCGATCTTTACTATCAGTTTTTGACACTTTTGAATTTTAGCATTTTCATAATCTCTAACCTGCTCTGCATGTGTATTGTGCCAACGTTTTTGGACTTCTTTACAATGTTCTACTTTGTCTTCTACTCTTTGTCTTTTATTTCTGCCCCCACTTGGACCTGTTAGGTTTTCAATTCCACTTGGTCCAGCCTGATTATAGCTTTCCTTATTTTCCAAATTTCCACTTAGATTATTATTGTTCTTTTCTGAATCCTTTTCAACATGCTGCCCTTTCTTCTTTGCTTAGTTGTTTGTTCATATTTCATCTAGAAAATCTAAAATTATTGTCTAGAAAAGGACTAAATTGAAGGAAACAGATTGTATGTCTTGTATTAAAATGAGGAAAACATAAAAATTTATAAGAACTGAGAGCACAGGAACTGCGTCTGACAAAAGCATTCACACGAATGAGAAGTGCGTGGACCATAGGCATGGTTAAATCTCCTGGCACAAAGTCTCGTCTCGCGGAACTTGAAATTATCTCTCTGAAAAAGTCTTGTCCCAGGATTTATTTATTTATATTTTATTAGGGCTGGGCAAAAAATCGATTTCATCGATTTATCGATTTTGTAGTTTAAAGCGATTTTTATTTTGCAAACTCGAGTTTTTTGCCACAATAGTTTTTTCGGACTTTTCCGCGTTTCGTCCTTGTTGGTTACCGTAGCGCGATATGAGCCAGCCCCCGCCCCGCCTAACACAGTCAAAACAACATGGCAGCGTGTAGCAGAGAACTACTTCCAAAGAAAGGCACAGGTAATTCCATAATTTGGAGCTGGTTTGGTTTTGATGCAGCAGACGAAACACAGATGAAGCCTTGCTGCAAAATATGTTTCAAGGCTGTTGCTACTGGAAGCAGCAGTACAACAAATCTTTTCCAGCACCTGAGGAATAAACATCCCGAAGAATGGGAGAAGTGCAGCCGACTCCGTAGCGAAAACGGCTCCTCTAGCACACCTGCTAAAAAGCAAACTACACTTCCAGAGAGCTTTACAAACTGTGTACCTTATGATAAGAACGGAGCGCGATGGAAAGCGATTACAGAGGCGATCACGTTTTATATTGCCACAGACATGCTGCCAAGTTATTCTGTCGAAAAGCGAGGCTTTAATCACATGCTGAAAGTATTAGATGCGAGGTACGTTGTCCCCAGTCGCAAGTATTTCGCCGATGTAGCGCTGCCTCACCTGTACAATACAACTCAGGAAAAGATCCGCAGTGAGCTGGAGGAGATGCAGTTTTACTCAGCCACAACGGACCTGTGGTCCAGCCGGACGATGCAGCCATATCTGAGTCTGACGGTTCACTACATCAACACTAGTTGGACTCTGCGCAGCATCTGCCTTCAGACAGCGTATTTCCCCGACAACCACACTGGTGACATAATTGCCCATAGCTTAAAAGACGCTCTCAGCTCCTGGGGACTTTCGGAGGAACGACTCGTCTGCATGACAACTGATAGTGGCACCAACATCATAAAAGCCCTTAAGGACAACAACTGGCCCAGCTTGCAGTGTTTTGGCCACAGACTCCACAACGCTATAGGTAAGAGTTGGTGTAAGAATAAATAGGTGCACATACTTGCACATTGTAAAGTACTGTTTGCTTATAATTTAATAGCCAGAACATGGTATATATTTCAACTGGTTTACACACATAGACTGGGTTACATAAATAAACCTGACTTTTCCTTAATCTGCATTCATTATACATTATGTATTAAACTGTGTTACAGCTATTAAAATTGTGATAAAAGTACAAAACAATTTTGAAAACTCACATAATCAAATATATAGTTTAAGCTTGGAGTGACAAAAAATATACTAAATATCTTTTCACATTTATTACAGAGAATGGTGTGAAGGATCCAAGGATCGATCGGGCCATAGGGGTCTGCAAAAAAGCTGTATCAGCCTTCTCCTACAGCTGGAAAAAAAGGCGAGACATGACAGAGGTGCAGGCTGAGCTTGGACTTCCCCAGCATCTTTTGATCTCAGAATCCCCAACACGTTGGGGGTCTCGTCAAAAGATGATTGAGCGCTTTCTTGAGCAAGAGAAGGCAATAACTCGTGTCCTGGGTGCGGACAAGAAAACGCGTCATCTTGTTCCCACGTGGCAAGATTTGGAAGTATTAGAAGCCACCAACAAAGCAGTAAAACCTCTCCAGGACTTCACTGATGCACTGTCAGGGGAATCATATGTCAGTGTGTCATGCATCAAACCAGTGCTGCATTTGTTTAAAACAAGTCTCCTCCTGCCAGAGGAGGAAGATTTGGAGCTAACAAAAACAATCAAAGCTAACATCATGCGTTACCTCGAAAGTAAATACTGTGATTTGGAGAAAGAGGAACTTTTGGACATGGCCACACTTTTAGACCCGAGGTTCCGTACAACCTACATTGATGCAAGCAAACTGGAAGTTGTCAAAAAAAGAGCGGTGTCTGAGATCTCTGCTCTCTGCAACTCTACCACAGAGGAAGCTGGTCCCTCAGCTGTTCAAGAGAACACCCCACCAAAAAAGAAAATGACTCTGGGTGCCTTCTTTAAAAACAGTGCACCATCCACCACGCCACACCCACAATCTGAGAAAACAAAAATTGAGACTGAGCTTGCAACGTATTTCCTTATTCCAGACATAGAGCCAGACACAGATCCTCTTGAATGGTGGAAGCTGCATCAGCCCAACTTTCCAAGGCTAAGCTTACTGGCTAAAAAATATCTTTCTATTCCAGCCACTAGTGCCCCCTCAGAGAGGGTATTTAGTGTGGGTGGGGGAATAGTTACCTGCAACCGGGCCTGCCTTAAGCCAGAGGTTGTGGACAGGCTCATCTTTCTTGCAAAAAATGTTTAGAATGAGCATGCACAATGTTTCAGAGATCTAACAAGCACGTGTTTTGTTGTTATAGATAAAAGTTTACATTTGTTCATTCTTTGAGCAGGCTATATGTCTGCCACAGGCATGTTTCATTTTTTATATTCACACTATACTGAGAAGAGTTTATTTTTTTTAATTGTAATGTTATATGTTACAACATTTGTAATTATCTGATTTCTTGAACAGAAAATTTAAGCTACTGTGAAGCTGTTGCACTTTTGCTTAAACCTGGGTTAAAGCTTGAAATTGTTGAATGACAGAGCCTCATTCACTTTTTGTTTTGGGATTCTACACATTTTAACTCTTGAGGACAATCATAGCAATAAAGTTGCACTTTTGA
>JANRMT010062806.1:86721303-86766591 GCA_026402145.1 Polypterus bichir lapradei
AAAACACAAACCTGTTGTTTTGGGTGATTCTGTAACAGAAAACATAGATTAAAAAATGTAATGGATTTGCTTGAAAGGGTTTTTGGATATTTTTTGCTAAAAACAACAAAAATATAAGATCACAAAAAGATTTGGAATAGGAATCAGTCCTAACATTTGTGATATGCCATTTCTAGAAATTTAAAATATAAATTGTTTAGTAAATACCAAAAATGCACTGCCAACTACACTACACTCCAATAGAAGACAGGACAAAGTTATCACTATTGCATGCATTCCAATACCTACATACAGCACAAAAATTGCAAATTTGACATCACTTTATCACTGGAAAAAGGTAAACAAATCAAAAAACGGCACGCACTAAGCTAAATTAAGTATGTTTTTACTATGATGTCATTATTTCCTAAATCTTACTCTAAACCTAATCCATGTACTCTATTTAAAAATAATTATATGCAGGAAAATCCCTCTCTTCAAAAACAATAGGCAGCCATAGTACCATTGTGTCTTTTCAGTACAGATCATTTATGATGTTCATAACCCCGAGTAATAGTAGATGATAATAATATTGCTGTTCAGCATAATGAATGAATTTATCTTAAATGAAAGAGTAACAGAACTACATACAGTATTTAAAATATCTGCTGTATCTCTGTATACAGTTTCTCTAATCGCCTTATTTAAGTAGCATTAGGACCACAGGCTGCAGAAGGAAAAATACAGTCAATTAAGCTAACACAAATATGTTTCATATATGGAAGGACATTGGAGCAGCCGGAATACTCTAATTGACATAAGGAGAACACCCAAGCTCTTCAAAGGGCAATGACAACGCTAAAATTTTAAAACAGGTCCCAGAACTGTTCTCTTTATTAACCTATCAGGATGCGCTTTTAAGAAATTAAATAGAAATGTAATGATGCACCCACATACAGAGAAATATGAATCCTATATATGCAGGTAGTTTAATAAAAGATGCCCAAATGAAGACTATGACAAGAATAAAATGTTGTAGACATTACTGGAGCTAAAATTGAAAACCCTGCTTTAAACTGACATAATATGATTGGATTTTAATCTAAAGCCATATTAAACCTGTGTTTATAAGTCTGGGTGCAAAAAAATAGCTATCTAATAGTTTAATCACCACTTCTTCACAACTAGAACTATTCAGTTTTAATTAAAAAGTGCAAGGTTAAAAAATCTCCAGTTTTATAAGAGCTTTAAAACACAAAAGAGTGCTCTATACAGAAATTCAGTTTGAATAGGTGCTATGCCAAACATAGGTGTGTTAAATTTTAATCCGGCACTACAGGAATAAATGTGTGCCTTTTAAACATAACTATAAAATGAAGAAGTAGTTTGATTGACATTAATTAAAATGCTGACTGAAAAGGCTGCCAAAAGAATTATGCTACATTTCATAAATATGCAACCAACAGGGACTGAATGAGTCCATCAATCTTCCTCACCTGCTTACTTATGTTTCAGGCTGTGTGGAAGTATATTCAAGGAACAATGGATGAGGACACTAGCACATATTAGCATTACCAATCAATCTGATTGCCCATCTTTAATGAGCAAAAGGAAATCAAAGTATGCTTGAAAGGGACATTTAAATCTTTTAAAAAGTATATCTCTATGAGAATATTTACCAGGAACCTCCCACAGTCCAAAGACATGCAAGTTAGGTGCACTGGCAATCCTAAATTGTCCCTAGTGTATGCTGTGTGTGTGTGTGTGTGTGTGTGTGTGTGTCCTGCGGTGGGCTGGTGCCCTGCCTTGGATTTGTCCCTGCCTTGGACCTTGTGTTGGCTTGGATTGGCTCCAGCAGACCCCCGTGACCCTGTGTTAGGATATAGCGGGCTGGAAAATGACTGACTGACGAATAAACCAAAACTACCAGTTCACATTGCATATTAGACTGCACAATAAAATATGATACTCCAGAGATATGTTATAAAAACATATATTATTATTTTAAAGTTATAAGCACATAGCTTGATTCAGTACTGCAATGAAAACAATTGTGTTAGAAAAACTCAACAGAAAACACTAACTGGTGTGTTGATGCCCTGTTAAGTACCAGTATTTTTCAATAGGAACTTGAAAACAAAATTCAGATTTCTGAGGAGTGCAGTAAAAATTATAAATTCATCTGTCACATTACATACACGTGAGTGCAAGTGTAACATGAGTACAAGTAGTAGCTTCCCATTCTTAATATACAGTACAGGGCAGCAACTGTGTTGGAAATGTATTTATCTTTGAGCTTAGGCTGCCCTCTGCTGGAAGATTCTGGAAAGACATAATTGTACTTTAAACATAGTACAATACTAGTTCTAAACGTAAATAAAGTGTGCTGCCCTGAACATTAAACATGTTATTTTGAAACCTGCCAAACATTTTTCATTGC
The DNA here is from genome assembly GCA_026402145.1 of Polypterus bichir lapradei. NCBI lineage: Eukaryota > Metazoa > Chordata > Cladistia > Polypteriformes > Polypteridae > Polypterus > Polypterus bichir. The sequence goes on from JANRMT010062806.1 coordinate 86,723,723, forward strand.
TATTATGTATCCCTGTTACTTACCATTACACACTGTCTTTTAAAGAAAGATCTTACCATTCTGAAATGTATAAAGTGCATACTTGTATGAATAACATTATGTGGGAACAGATGGAAAAATAGCATCACACGATAACAAGCTAAGATAAAAACTGGAAACAATGTGAAAGATTTCACAGCAGAAATATAGTACATTAAATTAAAATAAATATCAGTCATTCTACTTTATAACCAATCACCACAGGAAACCAGTTCTATTATGTAAATATTCTTGAGACATCGTAATGATATGCTATGAACCATTGTCCTACCGGAAAATGGTACCATACAGGTCTGAAATGAAATAACTATAATAATAATAATAATATATTTTATTTATATAGCACTTTTCCTATACCTAAAGCACTTGAAAAAGGTCACATGATGGGTTACATAGTTTTCAATGCACATTCAAGCTATCCTAACGTGCATTAGAGGTGACCTGTTATGGCAGGCGGCACACCATTAATTGTATAGTCTGCATCAGCCTCATCAGGAAGGAGTTCTCTGGTAGTTTATTACTAGATTGTTGTTGTTAGCCAGAAGACACAAAAACAAGAAACACAAAAGTTCAATAAAAATTAGAGTTAATCTATGTCAAATCAACAAATTTTAGAAAATGTTCCTGACTGATTTGTTTCATACTTTCATACAAATAATGTTGTTGTACCCAAAAACTTGTGTGCAAAATTTTAGGCCTATATGTTCATTAGTTTTTGGGATATGGAGTATTTAAATGGGGGTGTGGCCCTAATTTTACAAAAAATAAATAAATAAAAAAACAAGAAATACTAAAAAAATAATGTTCCGGAGACCAGAAGTCATAACTTTTGCCCTGTTAATGCTAGATGCATGAAAGTTTCAGGGATTGTTATTTAGGATAGGATATCTTTAACTTCTAAAAAAGTCATTTCACAGTTGCATATCTGCAAAATTATGTCTTGCTGAAATTTGTATAAAAATTTTCTTTCATGCTTTAGAGCAGGGGTCGCCAAGTCCAGTCCTGGAGGACCATCGTGGCAGGTTTTCATTCTAACCTTTTTTTTTTAATGAGTGACCTGTTTGTGCTGCTAATTAACTTCTTGTGAATTCATTTTAATTGAACTGCTTTTTTAAGATTTGCTCCCCTGAATTTCTTCATCATTCCTCTGAATTGCTTCATTTCCTTCCTTAAATGGCACCCAAACAGAAATTAAATGTGAAGTGAGGGAGCCAACAGAAGACCAACTAAGTGAGGGCATCAAACTCCAACCAATTTCACTCCAACCAGCTGCTTAATGAGGTGCCAATTCTTGTCGTTAATTAAACCAGTTCTCTAATTTCATGGCTTGTTGTTGCTCTCGTGGTGCATTAACAGACATTTCCAAAATTGTTGATTTTCTCTTTCTAAGAGCACTGTTAAAATGTTTTGGGTACCTAAGAAGATCAACATTCCTGAGACCTTCATCTTTCTTTATTTCTGATATTGTATGATGGACACCAGTTGTTTTGGCTCATTTTGTTTCTCATTATTATTTGCTGCTAATTAAGGAAAAAGAAACAATTTAAGCCACAGTGGTCCCCCAGGACCGAGTTTAAGAACCCCTGAATTAAGGGGTCTGAGTCTTCAAGAGCAAGTCAAATTAAATTTAGTTCAAAACAAGTTAATTACCAGCAAAAACAGGTCACTCATTAAGAAAAGGGTTAGAATGAAAAACTGCAGCAACAATGGTTCTCAAGGATCCGAGTTGGCAACCCCTGCTTTAGAGCAACTTTGATCCACTAAGCCACATAAGATCTTTTAAATTTTGATAGGTATTGCTCATGTTATAGTTCTTTAGCAACTAAGTGCCTGTCTGAAAAAAAATCAGATTTATAAGGCAATAAAAATGGAAATAAAATTTCACAAATGTATTTTGAATGCATATTGCTCATATATAACAAAGTCAACCGTAAAAAGAATTATACAACTGGAAAGAGTGTTGGTTAATTAGTAAATGCACAAAATATGAAGTTGATACTTTGAATGAAACTATATTTACTAAGGTAACCAACAAACCTTCTTATACTGCTTGTAAACAGAAATGTTATTTTAAGGCATATAAACATCATTAGTAGTAGCAGCATTATATATACACAGATTCTACAAATAATCTTTAAAACCTCTCAATCCACAAAATTTGCAATTTTCAATAACGATCTTTTAGAATTAAATAGCTTTGTGCTTCTAAATGCCAGACAAATACGATTGTTGATGTTAGCAGAGCTCTGCTACCTTGTTGCCCATGCCCATACTTGTAAGCCTTATTTGGTGGTTGATGTCAGCAACTGTTACTGCTCTATAAACTAGCCGAATTAGACAATATGGATTAGTACTTCCTTTGACTTTATCATAGTTGCATACAGTACCTAATATACATGTAAAATAATTTCATCTTTGGCATTGTGCTCCATGATAAAAATAAAAACATTTACTATTTAGACAAAAAACATTCAAGAATTCACTGATTCGTTTGTATAATTATACTGTATTACACATGTCTGTGATTATATGTAGTATGCCCCTGTACCTTCTTTGTCATAAAACATGATGTTTGATACCTTAGTAAGTAATGCAGAGTATCAGAGTAATACTAAGTAATAGTGTAATACTAAGGCAAGTATGTGTTTTAAAAGGTTAAGAGGCGACGTCCCCATGCCCAATTTCACTCTCTTCACCAAAGGACCCTTCGGATACCAATCAGACCAGCTCTGCTGAATTTAGATTATGTAACCAATGTGGTGGACTCTAACAAAGTTGGCACTAATGCTAAAAAAGAAAGCTAAAATCCATTACAAAATCTTTCACTAAAATAGCAGTGGAACTTGCTGATTGCAAAGACAATCAGCAACACAAATCCCCTTGAATGGAGGAAAATGCACAGTCATCCCCAAGAGTGGTCTACACTGAAAAAATACCACTGCATTTCTGTCTTTTAGCACATATGAGAACCAAAGCATCTGTCATTAGCAGCAGTATCAGTTCAGCTTTGGTAATAAACCAGTATATATTGCATCTATAAAAAAAATTGCATGTTGTACGGGTTCTCCCTTATATTTCTTTTTAACCTTTTCTAGCCTAAGCTCCAAAAATCCTCCTTGTATCTAGACTATATTTTTTTACTATAACATAGTAATATTTCACTCAATTACCATGTTTTTATGTAATATTATTCACTATCAATCCAGCTTTCAGTTATGTCAGTTACAAAAGGTCCAATTCAATATGTACTTGTGCAAAACTTTGTGCAAACAGCCTAAATAAAACAAGAAAATGTATATAGGCTTCTTAAACTTGTATTGTAAAAACAATGGAAACACAGAGAATGAATGAAATTTAATAAAAAAGAAACATTTTTGACCTGTTAAAAGTTCATATAAAATTTTACCATCTTATTTAAAAATGCATCCCATTTTTAAAGCATCCCACTTAACTTAGTTGTACTGCATTTTATCCCCAGAGAAAATCTTTGTCTTATACATAATATAGTGCTAGATTACATCATCATCAATTGCTTAATTTCCACCAGTCAGTAGAAATGCAGCCTTCTATCCATGTCCGTAACATGTAAAATAAAATAAGGCTGTATTGATATTACTATGAAATACAATAGCAAAGATAGTGTGGAAACTATTAACATATTAATTTGAAATATATTTTCACATTTTCACTGCAAAACAGGCAGAATGAATGAAAAACATAACCCTTTTTGAACTGAAAAAGGTTATTATAAGTCCTTGTTGCCCCTACTGACCAGTATATGGAGCAAATGCCCATTTCTTGTACTAGTATACCTTACTGTTAGATTACCATACATATAGAGCTTTATATAACATATCATATGCATGTCTACCATTATTCTACATCACAGGCCCACATCATTTGGCAAAAGACACAACAAAGGAGGGCAAACCACCAAGAAGAGCAGAATATCAAACTCATAGACCCACAACTGGCACAGCCACAAATCACAGTTGTGCATATTCTCTGTGTCCAGAAAAACACAAGATATACACTAAAATAGCAAAATATTAGCTAGTACCCAGGTAAAGATAAGAAACAATTACAACCATCTGCATCATAGATTGGCAATGGCTGTTCTCCAGTGCCTGACAACAGCACTTCTGATTCTGTTACTGTTGTGAAAGTATTCTTGCAATGATTTTGTATTGAGATACAAATAACTTGCTACCAATAAATTACTATGAAGAAAGATATAGGTAAAACAACATAAGGGCTTTGGAGAGGCTGGATCTGTTTCAGATTGCTTACCAGATGTCTTACATCCAGATAGCTGAAAAACAGCATATTTAATTTCTTGACTGGCTAAAAAAGTGGTACACTAAAAGAGGCCTCTGAATGGCTGCTAATGACATTGATTAACAAAGACTCCTTCAGAATGTGAGATCCACACCAACAATTGGCAGTGGCCGCATGGAGGCTATTGAACACATATATAAGTGTTGTATATTGTTGAAAAGCTTAGAATATGTTTTTATGGAATTTGACTATCTGTATATCAAGCTGATCTATAATAAATAATGATGATGATAAATGGGCTGCAGGCAAATAGGTGCAATTGGAGATACCCTTTAGTGACAAAGCAAACAAACACATTTTGTATTTTCTTGGAAACTGCATATTCACAATTCTAATCTGAAAATAGACACATCTTGATATCTACAACTGATCTAAGATAAATAAAGACAAAATAGCTATGACGCTCTATAAAGCAATCTATTGCTATGTAATTAGTGGCTATATTTTATAACAGAAATATCTCTCTGCTGACATACTACATACACAACTGTGACATGTCACTGGAAATAGATTTTGTCCTTTTTTAAATGAAGTGACTTAATACAGTAAACCAATCATTAATTAATCTAATAATTATAGTAAAGTTATGGTGAATACTGGAAGCTTCCTATTTTTTTACAATGTTTCCATTTTTTTCAAATTCTTACATTTTTTTATTTTCTAATATGCAACACAGTAAGATTGGAAATGTTGTCAGGAATAAAAATGAATTGTTATTTTTAACTAGATTTATCATGCTGGTATATAAACCACAAAAGTGAATTGAAGAGAATACTTCAGCTTTTATTACATTTTAGACAAGACAGGAGCAGATAAATTCTGAACCCTCTAAACTCAAGATAATTTGAGAACCTGTGATAGTGTGGGTCAGCTCCATGGTGCCACTTCTGTTTTGGAAGCCTCTTGAACATGACACCATCAATAACATAACCGGATGAGGCAGCAGATGAGGACACAACACAAAGCAAGGGGTAGGCGCACAAAGTGCAAAAGTGCTTTTATTAAAACAAGTCAAAAATCAAAACAGCGTCCAAATGTGCAGTACAAAAAAATATTCAATAAATAACCCAATAAAAAAGTGATGGCAGAGGTTAAAACAATCAAATAATAATCCTTTAAAATGAGGTTAAAACATGACAGGAAAACCATGAGCCCAGGTGCACTCCTTAAAAAGTAGACGTTGCCTTGGCTTAACCCTAACGGATCCCTGCAGCGAAGGAGGCACCTAATCTGCAGTTCAACCATCTTTCCATGCTCCTAGGCTCAGGCCCCTTGTAGCCCACTTTGGTTCCCGGCAGGGCACCACATCAAGCCCCCAAAAGGCTTGCGCCCCTGTTGTTCATGGCACCACCCACAGGACGCCTCTCTGAGCCTCTCACTCCCCTGTAGCCGTGCTACCTCTCTTCGTTGAGTTGCTCCAACAGAGCAGCCCTTTCGCCACTCCAGCTCCCAGGGCACTCAGATAGGGTAGCCATCAACCCCCGAGTGCCGGTCGCACACTACCTTAGGGACTTTCCTCCCATTATTTTTTCATTGTAATTAATACTACCTAATTCTCTTGTTTTTTTTTCCTGTGTGGATTGCTATGAGACCTTCAGTTTTCCTCTCATATTCCAATGACAAATTATTAGATGTCTTAAAATGGCATTGCTGTGGGTTGCTTGGTGTGTACACAAGAAGCTCAGTTTAATTCAGTTTATTGTTACTATGTCTTACAGTTCAAAGAAGAGCAACATGGGCTCTCATAACACCTGAGCAGTGCCACAGACTGATCGACTCCATGCCACGCCCCATTGCTGCAGTAATCCAGGCCAAAGGTGCCCCAACTAAGTATTGAGTGCTGTACATGCTCATACTTTTCATGTTCATACCTTTCAGTTGGCCAACATTTATAAAAATCCTTTTTTGCATTGATCTTAATTGATATTCTAATTTTCTGAGATACTGAATTTGGGACTTTCATTAGTTGTCAGTTATAATCATCAAAATTAAAAGAAATAAACATTTGAAATAAATCAGTCTGTGTGTAATGAATGAATCTAATATACAAGTTTTACTTTTTGCATGGAATTACTAAAATAAATCAACTTTGTCATGATATTCTAATTTTATGACCAGCACCTGTATTTTATATACTGTATATATATATATATATATATATATAATGCTACTTAATGTCTGCCTGACTACCACGAGATTACTTGCGAACTAAAGGGGCTAGAACATTTATCTTGGTCTTAATTGAAAGTCTGTGATCTGATATGTTTTGGAAATTCAAAACCATTAAGTAGAGGCATCCTTGTGGATAGAAAAATTTACTGTAATTAAAGCACAATTCTCACAAGTCCCTCGATTGATAATCCCCCCAAGACATGTTACATTCCTGCTCAGAATTCATAATCAAGACAAAGCATTTACTGTTGTTTATTTATAACCCTTTAGTAGCTATTTCTGTAGGTCTATGTGCTTCACTAATTCAATATAAAACTATTTAACTGTGAGCTTTGACTTTTATATGTTCATTTACTTAGTTTAAATACAATCTTTTATAGCAGTTGAAAGAAAGGCATGTTAAGTAATATGCTCAGAGTCGCACAATGAGTAAATCTTGGAGACTAAATGAGCATCCTTGGAGTTTAAAAAACACTCCAGGCACTAAGCCACACTGCCTGCTAAAGCATTATTTCAGTGTTTTTGTAATAATGCACATCTTTTGTACAAACAGGCTTACATTAACACAAGTAGAAGTACAAAATGCATGTTCATGAGACAAATAAGAGTACAAAAAAAGATTAATTTGCAATATGCGAGTTAATAATGAATTAATCCCTGTGTACCAGTTAGCCATCCACTATGGAAAAAAGGACTCATGGGAATATAGTATGGATGAATTCATGTTAAAATAAAGTTATTTTCTAGAGTCCTGTAAACTCAGACACTTACAGCAAAGTTAACACTTCAGAATTTGATGGAAAAAATTGCCCTGGGTTTTTGGTCACCTAGGAACGAATAGACTGACACTGCGCTTTGGTCAATAAGGAGTCAAGGTTTGAGCCACAAGGTCATAATTTCAAATGCCAATGACTGCACACCACACCTTTTTATACAACACCAGTATAAAATGTAACATATAAAGAAGGACTGGAATAAACTAGCCCAGGAGCACAAAACTGTGTGCCACATTTGTCCTAACTAGGTTAAGAATTTGATGCCAGTCCATGATTTCAACTGAATTTCAGGTTTACGTAGACTTACTGCACCAGTTGTCTCTCTGCAGTTTTAAAAATGAACAATTGTGATTTTAAATCACTATGACCAACCAGTGAGAGACATTTAGTTGCTAAGAAACATGTTTATTAAGTAATCTGAAGTTTGTATTCAAAGTTACATAAAAATTACAAGCACGTTCTACAAAATTTCATCTCACTAAACACTGTCTTGTAGTCTAAAGCCTTAGGACTAGATCATATTACTTGTCTATCAGAACTACATTTAGTAACCTGCATTCATTTTTTGTTTCTTTTTAATTGACATCCTTATGATGATTCTGAGTCACAGCCAACTAGCAGATAAAAGAAAATAACAGGAGAGGCAACAGATAATTAGGTGCCACATATACCCTCATGAAGGAGACCAGGGTTCACATCCCTGTGTTCTCCGTGTATCCATGTGTGTTTCCTCCCACAGTCCAAGGACATGCAGGTTAGGTGAATTGGCATTGCTAAATTGGCACTAGTGTGTGTTAGTGTGAGTGTGTTCACCCTGCAATAGACTGTGCCCTGCCTAGGGATTGTTCCTGCCTTGCACCTAATGCTTGGTGGGATAGGCTCCAGCTTTCCCACAACCCTACTCAGGATTATTGTGTTTGAAAATGGATGGATGGATATAGCACATATGTCCACCATAAAATAATAATATAATAATTTAGTAAAATATTTAAAAATAACTATACACATCTAATGAAACAATAAATGAAACACAAGCTGTCTAAATCAGTGTATTTCAACTGATGGTCAGCAGATCGGGTCTGGCATGGCAGAAATTTCCTGCCAGTCTGTGAAAGAGTTATTGGTACTTATACGCCTGTCATGTAGCATAGTGGAGAGAAACAGCTTTGCCTTGGGAAAACAGTACGGATGGCACTGTGTAGGGATACATACTGTCAGCCAAGGAGGTATGGAGGAGGCAGGTTCAGTTTTTTGTTGACACTACATTCTTTTGCTAGTATTACGAGGTGTGGCAGAAAAGTAATGAGACTGGCAACACTGCAAGCGATCTGGCAACGCTACGCTGTTGTCCTTGATAGAGCACGTGTATCAGTACCCTCCCATAGCTCAGTGCGAGTTTCAACTCCTTCCGTTAACTACGTGATTTTTGTGACTGCTATTAGCGAAGTTGTGTTTTTGGTTGTGCGTCACGCAAAATGGAACAGAGGAATTTGGAGCAACGTTGTGCCATTAAATTTTGTGTTAAGCTTGGAGAATCGGCAAGTGTGACGTTTGAAAAGTTAAAACAGGCCTATGGGGAACATTCTTTATCCCGAGCTCAAGTTTTTCAGGGAGGCCTTCAACTTCGAAAACCAATGAAAACATCGAACGTGTGAACACTCTTTTGAGATCAGACCGTCGTTTAACATTAAGAATGTTGAGTGAACAATTAAATTTGAACAGATTTACCGTTCATCAAATTTTGACTGAACATTTGCACATGCGAAAGGTCTGTGCCAAAATGGTGCTGAAAAACCTCACAATTGAGCAGAAGGACAATCGAAAAAACGCATTCCTGTGGTTCCCCAGCCCCCTTATTCACCTGACCTCAGTCCGTGTGACTTTTTCCTTTTTCCTAAATTGAAAAATGTCCTCAAAGGACGTCATTTTGGGACTTTAGAAAACATCCAAAAGAGTGTAACGGACATGCTGAAGACCATACCAGTTGAAGACTTCCAGCGCTGCTACCAATAGTGGGAACAACGTCTCCATCGGTGTGTAGCTGCCCAAGGGAACTACTTTGAAGGGGATAACATTGATGTTTGAAAAAAATAAAAACTTTGGTAAATAAAAAATCAGTCTCATTACTTTTCTGCCACACCTCGTATGTCAGCTCTCCTGTTGACAACATGTGCATATTGTTTGCAAATACATTGTCATTGTCAGTGTCATTCTGCTGGAAACTTTTAAACCCTACAAAATGGAAAGAAAAAAAACGAAACATTTTAACCTTTTTTTAAAAGTGAAAACAACTGTCAGAAGAAAAGAAGTGATGACATAGAAAGCAAGCCAAGTATGAATAATTCAAGTTTAAAAGAAACAATGAAAAAGAAATGTGTTGATATTTCAGAATGTGCGAGAGAAACCAAAAAAAGAAAAGGAGACTTTGTCAAGCATTACGTTAAGGAGTATTTATAGTTTGGTTTCGCCCCTTGCAGTGAACTATCGCTAGGGCTATTAAATTGTTAGTCATGTTTTCTACTACCTATTTGTGTGAAAAGACTATTTCAGCCCTATCACTGATAAAAAAAAACAAACAGAGAAACCGAACAGGTGTCAATACAGCGATTCATCTCTTGAAAGAAACATTGCACCTACAGTTATCAAGTATTCTTGCAAAGAAGCAACAGCAGATTTCACACTAGCTTTATTTTAATTAAACATTGCTCTCTAAAATTTTAGTTCTATTATATTCAATCTCAATTTTCAATTCTTGTATTAACATTCTTACTGCTTGGATTCTGGTTATTTTAGAGAATTTTCATTTTATAGTATTATATTTAAAAACTAAAAAACAAAATACTATAATAAATAAGGTTTTTTTTTCTGCCTTACCGGTCCCTGAATTAATTCTCTTATTTTAACCAGTCCCCAAGTGTAAAAAGGTTGAAAACCACTGGTCTAAATGGCACATTTCATTAATAACAAATATTTGTAACAGAAAATGATGCTTGTGGCTTGAGGATGGGTCAGACTGCAGATGTCTTAATAAAGGAAATAGAAAATACTACTATTTATAGAAAACTAAATCAATGTGTGTGTGAAGATATCACACTCTTTGTGAAACTATGCCAAACAACAATTCCACTTGACAGCTTTATGAAAAAAGTAAAATAGTACAGTGGGCTTTACATCCCCACCCACAGTATGACATTTGTTACAGGGATGTTTCAGATAGGAATTAGGACCTGTCAAATACAAGAATGCTATTCTAGTAAAATAAGCAATTTGCATTAAACCATATTGAGCTTGTAAATTGTTATATATTCGATTTTAAAATTAGAGCACAGGTCCTGCTCCGGCTGCCATTTTTATTCAAAGTGGATAAGAAGTTAAGACAAAAAATGCATTTTATATACCATGTTTACAAAATGAACGCCTACAGTATTATCGACCATGCACATCTACACTGTGGGCACTTACTGATTAGGTGACTAGCCCGGAACCATAGAATGAGTCCAGTGATGCTACTCAACTAGCAATCCTGTGCGAACAGTAGAATGCTTTAAAGGTGATGCCACAAGCTCATTTCTGCTCTCACTCTCTACTGTCAGCAATGATAATGACACATTTTTTAACTTTCTGTTCAGCAAAGATATCAATATTTTAAAGGTAAGAAAATTACTCAGGCACTAAGACTGACATTCTATTGCAGAGTCACAAATTGATAAATAAAAAAATGAGTGCAGCAAATAAGAGAATTCCAAAAATTACTGATGGAAGCAAAAGTCATCCATTACAGAGCACCTTTAGAATGTCAAGACTTCAATCAAGAAACAAATATGGCCAAGTGTTTCAACACCACAACTTGAGAAAAAACTTTCACACATCCATTTCCTAACTCACTACTCTGAGTTGTAAGAAGCCAATGTTGATAGATGTCTGCAGCACCAAGTATAACTCATGAACCAAACCTGGACAGGGTGCACAAACCCACACTTATCACACAGGTTCATTTTAGTGTTGCCAGACCTTTTAAAGTGCACTTCTTTGTGATTCTGGTGCACAAGTCAAGGCTTGCCCCCAATATATCGGGAAGGATCAAACTACTTTACTGTATACTATTCCAGAAGCCTCAGCCTGTATTAGGGCTATGAGTTTGAACATCACTATTCGAACATAATTCAAATTTATTCAAAAAAAAAAGGTCTTATCATAAGACAAAGGCTGACTTTCAATAATAAATGAACGATTGTTTTACCTGCACTAATTTTGGCACCGAGTTAATCCAGATGCACTATGCATAGCTGCAGTATTTTACAGATGTTTTTATGTTTTACTTACATGATCATCTTTTTTTGAAATTTTGAATGATTATCTTATTTTCATTAGTAAAACTTACAGCCAGACCCTTTCCCAACATAGTTTGTTTTTTGTCTACCCTACTACTCTCCAGTTTGAGGTGCAAGTGTACTCAAAGCTGTTTTTCTAAACGCTTCTCTGGTGTCCCAAAAGTATCACTTTGCATCTGATTCTGTCCGATTCATTCTTAAACATGAGATTCCTGACTGTTGTGTAAATTCTAAAATCCACTCATTAAAGCAAATGGAAAATAACTGTCATAATTTTGATTTTCCTTTCATTAGAACAACTTAAAATTTCCACTTTGAAGAGCCTTCTCGGTGTCAGCCAACACGCCAAGTCCCACAATTATGTCTTATGTGGCTGCTGGTTTGATACTTAATCCTTAAAAAAACAGATTTTAATTAAAAATATTCTGACCACCTTTATTAAAATACTCATGCATCAGTAAAGAGGAAAAAAAAGTAAAGACATTGTGCGGACCCTGACATGATACAGTGACAATCCCACTTTCCTGGGTGAGTCCATAGATGTTGACGGGCTTTTTTACTCTGAATGCCACACTACAAACAGTGCCCTACTGCTTTACTGCTGCCCTACTTTAATGCTGCTCTTTGGAAACCACTAAAATAATAAAACAAGTCTGCCTTTGACTTGCCTGCTCTTTTATGTTGCTCACTATTATCAACCTGTCATAATCTTATTAACTAACCAAAATTCCTCCTGATCTAAAGGCATTTCCACACCTGTGTTTTATCTAACTCCAGTGCAATTTCAGAGTGCTGTCTCTTTAAAGCAGGGATTTTAAAGGGTTAATAATAATAATAATTCATTACATTTATATAGCACTTTTCTCAGTACTCAAAGCGCTATCCACACAGGGAGGAACCGGGAAGCGAACCCACAATCTTCCACAGTCTCCTTACTGCAAAGCAGCAGCACTACCACTGCGCCACCTGTGAGGATAGTAAAAGGAAAATTAGAATTATGAGTTATTTTCCATTTGCTTTAATGAGAAGATCTTAGTATTAAACAACAGTCAGCAATCACAGGTTTAGGAGTGAAAAAGACAGAATCAGGGCATCAGAAAATCCTTTTTAAAAAACTTTCTGGTACACTTGTGAGATCGGGGTGGGGGGTGGGGAACTATGTTATAAAGGGGTCTAGCTCCATGTCTACTAATACAGATACCAAGCAAAGCATTCAGAATTATAAAATGGCTCATCACAGAAGTGAAGTACAAAAACAAATCTGCAAAACACTGCAGCTTTACACAGTGTGTCAGGAGTAACTCGATGTCAGTACTAGCGCAGGTAAAACAAACAACAGCTCTTTCACAATACAGTATTAGCTTTTGCCTTTGAATAAGACCTTTTTCAAATAAATTTAGAATGATATTCAAATAGCAACATTTGATCTGACAGCCCTATTATGAGCTCTCTAACTTCTAGGACACATCAACCTGAAGCGATGGCTGACAAGGGCAAAGAAAATTATCAGAGATACCAGTCATCCCAACAATGGCCTCTCCTCTGTGCTGTGGTCAAAGAGACACTACCAGTGCCTGAATGCCAGTCCAGAGAAGTTGAGGAGAAGCTTCTGTCCACAGCCCATCCGCATCTTGAATGAGGACAGTGCCTTCAGTTACAATGTATTTATTCTTTCTCTTATATTTAGTTATTTAAGATGTTATTATTTATTCCTTGTCACGTTTGTAATTATGCTGCAATGTATACAACTGCATTCAAGTTAACGTGGTGATTTCTATTAATGTTTGTAAAATCATATGTTATTGTTCAGTATTTTTTAATATTCTTTAATACACAGTCTTGAAGTTTAGCAACTAAGCTTACCACTACATGTTGTATGTACTGCGCGTATAGTTTTATGTGAAAAATAAAATGTGATATTTATTATTTGTTTGATTAAATAGCATGCCATCGTAATGTTTTGCTTGTCAAAATTTAGAAATAAAAAACATCGGGTTACGTGAAAACTAAACACTGATGCCCCGGTGCAAGGCCTTAATTCAAACCCATTTCTCTGAAGCAGTGAGGTGGCAGTGCCAAGAACTCTGGCAACCTACTGCCCTGATTGTTGCTCAGGCCAGCCCTGTATTGTTAGTGGTTGGTCCATTCTGTTATAAATCGCACTTTATCTGCACAAACCTATTATAATACCTTTATTTACGGATGTCTTATTAATTAGAATGTATTTATCTTGATGGTTGACGTGCAGGTTATAAAGGAACAGTTTAACGTGTGGGTGATCCGTGCCATCCACGCTACCTGTTTGAAACGTATCTCAATTTTCTGTATTCAGTTATCTTAAAACTTTTTGTTTTATTGATGGAAAGTATGAGCTACTAAAACTCACCATAAGCCAAACTAACTGCAAATCAAATAATAAAGCCGCCAAAAAGATAACAAAAGACAACACAGTACACACTGGACACAACTTGAAGTCGAACCGTAGGCGTTTAGCGGTTTTTTAACCACTAATTCACGAGTTGCGGTTGCTGTTAAAACGCTGAAGAACTGCAAACTGTCGCGACGTACTTCGCTATCACGATGTACTAATGGTTAAATGTCGCCACATTTTGCCAACATGTTGTTGCCTTTTAAATCAACACCTGCAACAATCAAGACAACAAAGACAAAATATTACAATGTACATTAAAGCCATATTGGACATAATTTCGCATTACCTAGATAAGACGACTTCGTGTCACACTTAAATTCTTCCTCCCTAACTCCGTAGCACAAACCCTCAGTTCCGGTAACACAAGTTGCTCGTGCCGCACTCACGCACTATAAGGCACACTAGTGCCATCTACGGGTCAGGCGGTATCAGCAATCACGAGTTCTGGAACTTTTTACTTTCTCATTTATGAAATACGGGGAATGTATTGTAATCGTCCAACGATTCGATGTTGAGATTTTGTTTTAGTCCTCCGTGACTTTCTCGTATACGAAGTATAAGGAAACTATTGGAATCCTCCAAAAATTCCATTTCGAAATTTTGATGAATCTCGACGTTTACCTCCTTGAGTCCGAATATACCAAATTTTTGGAATTATGTCTGTGTGTTTGTTTGTGTGTGGGTGTGTATGTAAACAGGTCAACTAAATTTTGCATGCGCGTATCAGGTACACAACGTAGATTTTTATCAACTTTTGGGGCATTTCCGTTAACCGGAAGCGGTACTTTACCACTTTATTCACGCAGCTGCCAAATCCGATTTATTCAACTTTACTTTTATAATATTTGTTCAATATATTATTAATTTGATTTGTTCTTCAATTTACATAATTTAAAAATGTAATCATTGTCTTGCGATTTACTCTTCAAATATCAATCCCCATGTCTGAGTATACGAGAAAGTCTAGGGGAGACCCCTCCCGATTTTTTTAATCTGAGGACCTAAATTAGAAAATCGGTAACCATTACAGGGACCCAAGAAGCGGAATATTATCATAATGACAACATAACCATCACAGACAAATAGCAATGGCCTTGTGATAAAAAACAAAAACAAAAAATACCGTGTACCGTGTTAGCCAGTATGGAATTCAATAAAAAGTCAAGAAAAATTATACGTTTAATTGGCACACTGAACAGAAGCTTGCATATGAATATTGCTAAAAGAGAAAAATGAAACAAAACTAACCCACCTTAAAAAAGGACGTGTCTGTCTGTGTGTCCGCTGATATGCCTATGTCATTCCAAACGATGGCGCATCACACAAACATTTGTTGCAATGCATTTTATTACTACATGCATTATAAAATACATTCTAATCGATTACGCACTGCAAATATTAACGCTGAGGTCTAGCTGATTAATTAGTTTTTAAAACATTTTAGATAGGTAACACAGCTAGTTGTTAATAATACAATTAACATTCAAAACAGGGAATAGGTTTTGAACTACAGTATATCACTGCCAGTGTAAATGCTTAGTGTACACTTTAGTAAAGGTGGCAGATATATACTGATAAAAAATATTTTTGAAAGATTAGTATGAATGGCCCCATAGCTTTGTCATCAGACATACGGCACAGATAAGAAATAGAGTAGGCAAGAAAAAAATGAATTGACGTAATGTAATTACCCCGTCTTAAATAACTTTTTTTTAAATTAAGTATTTCGAATTAGCTCCATGATTAAAATAGTAGCGCTGAGGGCTAGAATGGATTTTATTGCTCTTTACAAGGCTCCTTTAGGTGGCTTGCTCACCTTAAAAGGACTGCTTGCTATTGTAACATTAAATGAAATTCTCTTTGTGACATTGAAGGCTTGTCACTTTTTATAGGCACCCCTGTCGCTGACTCTGAAGCTGGTTATTTACATGATGGAATGCCAGCTCATGCTATGGACATTCCCTCAGGCTGATGCAATTTGTCATTACCATTACAATAACAATATATTTTTCTAAAGTGAGTTCATAAATACTTCAACATATCTTGGATTTCTTTTTACATTTCAGTAATGGGAATAAAAAAGTGGCTAAAATTTTCCAGATAAATACTACATACACTATTTGGTTGCACTAGCAATAGGATACATCTTGACGAATAATTCGGTGAACAGTCCAGTTTGAAATGTTTAATGCCACATTAACACTTTGCTGAATGTCTAGACCTTGTCTCAACCTTTTGATATTTGCTGATGTTCCTACGGTTCTCAATAGTATAGACACAACCTTTACACTACCAGTAGAGTGAAATGTATTGACCCTCTTTAAAAAACTGTCACAAGAAGGAATCTCTGCTTGCTGAAGCACATTAAACATCACATAAAATGTTCTTTGCTCCTCTGATGCAGAATTAGGTTAAATTTATGCTGTAACCGCAAATACGCGATGAAGCACCAACCAGTTGTTCATTGTTGCTGAATCTGCCTTTCAGGACCATGACACTGTATACACACCCACTCTATTAACTTGCTCTTCACAACACCACAAAACCCATCATATTCTTGTGCCACATCTGTTATTTTCATTTTGACATTTCAAGTGAAATGGTCCCTTCACTTCACAATCTTGGCTGTCATTCCCTCTTCTGTCTTATTCATGACTTTGCTTATTAGACATCTCAGTTGATTGCTTCAGAGGTTGTGAGAGGGAGGAAGTCATGCTGTGGGAAATATTTTTTCTATTTTCACACCCTGGAAACAAAGGCTGTCTATGATGTGTCAATAGTGTTATTTCACATAATACTGCAATAAATGCTACTCCAAAGAGAGGGCAGTATATCACTTGGCACATGATTCATGCTTGGATGAACCCAGCTGCCTTTACTACACAATCATGGTGACCCATTACAAACACATAGTTTAAGAAAGACTGTGTTAGAGGCATTAACAACAACTTGCCAATTCTTCCTTGCTAGGACCATAAAAAGGAAATTAAATCTTCCACATCTTTGTTGAAAAAATTAATCAAAAGTGGAAGGGTTAGCACCAGGACATCTGTTTTGAAGGCAAAACTCTCAGTTTAACAGTCAATTTACATCCTTGTCTTTAACATGAGATTGTTAGTACAAGCAGCAAAAATGAGGTTTCTTTGAAGGATGGCTGAGCTGACACTCCATGATAGATCAGAAGCTCAGTGATTTGGGACAGCTTCAGAGTAGAGTTACTGTTCCTCAAGATTGAGAGGAGCCAATTGAGGTCATTTAGGAATACTGGATACACTGGAGAGATTATATTTTGTGGCTGGCTTGGGAAAATCTGGAGGACAGGGAAGTCTGGGCTGATCTGCTAAGCCTGCTGCTGCCATGACCCTCACTAGGAAAAAAGCTTAACAAGATGAGATGAGACATTTGTTAATTCCTTTCCATCCATAAACCTGTATTGGAATAAGCTGAGATGGACGTCTAATATCACTGAAATTACACACACAATTCTGTGGAAGTGAAGAACCAGCTCTGGCTAGGCTACCAGTGCATTGCAAGACACATTCATGCACTCTCCCACATTCACTTAATATATTAGAAATTTAGAATGTAACGAATGTAAAGAAACATGTAAAACTACTATATCCTTTCAGCAATCATTATGCTGGCCATCATTTAAATGACATTAGAGTAGTCTTATTGGAATTGTTTCAAACTGTTTAATTTGACTGGATTAAAGCCATTTTGTGTGAAACTCTGAAAACTATTATGAGATGTCTCTTATACTGCACATCAAACATCACACCATATACTAAATATGCTGTAGGAATTTATTTTATAGAAACACCACTTAAGAATTAGGTATACTTACAAAACATAAGTGTAGTTGCATGTTTAGCCATTAAATTTAGAGTGCTTAAAGATCTGTTTTACGATCTTTGAAAATTATATTTTTAAAGGTTCAAAGTAAGCAGTACATATACTGAAAAGTACTGCCTGGATGGACTCTGCATGTTCTCTAAATACATTCATGTTTTCTCTTCCAGGTACTCTGTTTTTTTGCCAATATTCTAAATATGTCAGTGTTAACTGGTGATTATTAATTGGTACTGTGTGTGCATAAGGAACCATCACTGCACACCACTTTGTGATGTTTCCTGCCTTGTGTCCAATACGGACATAAAAGGCCCTGACTCTGCAATCTTTAAGTGTATTAAAGAGATTTGAAAATGTTAGGTTAATTATCTTTTTATGAGTTCTTAAATATGAGTCACTACCAAGTTATGCTAGGAAGCATCACTGCTCTCTTAACCAAAACATATATGTACTTGTGCTCCACTGCAAGAAACTCAGAAGTGTGTCTGTTTATTTATTGTTGTAATATCTTGTGTACTCCAACTAAGTATGAACAAAATACAATATGAGCACATTAAAAAAATAGTAGTAACGCACAAGGTAACTCCCTCATACCATTCATAAGAGTCTTAATAACAACACCATTAGTCTACCCTATTACTTGGCAAGTTGCTTCTGGTCATTTCAACCATCAGCTAATTAGTAGTCTGGCAGGCTCCTATTTTATCTGAGTCATACTTTTTAAACTTATGAATTTTCTGTCTTTCAGATAAGCTACACATTTCATTGAACCTTGTCTTTACAATTATCTATAGATTAAATATTGTACCATACTACTGTCCTCTGCAGTGTTTTGTTTTTTTTTCTGGATTGATTTAGCCATCTTATTTGTAGCAGTGGAGGCCCAATACATCTTTAGGGTCATAAGCAGCAGGAACCTACCCTTGCAGCATTGGGTATAAGGTAGAAACCAACACAAGATAGGGTATCAATCCATCAAGGCACACACTTACACACAACAATACACATAACAGAGCAATTTAGAGTCAGCAGTTAATCTAACTTTCATGGTTTATGGATTTTTAATTCTTTTAGCATGGCTATGAGTAATGAAAAGTATTCTAGGACAGATGGAGACTGAATTCTGCTATAAAGTAAAGATTTAAGATTACAGGTTAAAGCAGGAATAAGGGAATCACAGGGCAAATACATACAAATAAACACATGGTGAAGTTTGGAGTCACAAATCCACTAAGAACAAGGATGCCTTGTTAAACTCTGCTTTCATTTAGGATTCTTTTGTAATCTGTAATCAATTTAATACACTTAATAATGTGCTAACATGAAGTAAAACATTTAATTACCAGTAATTTTTTCATAATCGCCAGTATCCACAAAATATAAAGGCCAGAAGAAACCAGATGGCCAATGCATGCAAGTTTCTGATAATCTGTTCATTGCACAACAGTGACTGATTACAGGGAAAAGAAAATCTCTCCAGTGGTTTATGCTGAAAAACTAATGTGTCATTCTTCTTCAGGCTAAACAAAAACCGCAAGTCTCCATCTAGTCAAAAAAGTGTGCAGATCTTCCCAGTTCAATATAAAAAGGTTGTACTAAGTTCAAAAAGTCGACAGCTTTACATCTAGTTGAGATTCTCTTGCTTTAAAGTAGTAAGATCCCTATTTTCATCTCTTTACTTCTCATTCCCTAGATCTTAATAAAAACTTTGACCTGCTTTTCTGTGTATGTTAACCAGGCCCATCATACCTTTCATTAATTTTCCTGAACCCATTACAATTAAGAATCACAGAGAGCCAAGCTCTATTACAATAGCAGTGGGTGCAAAGCAGGCACCAAACCTAGACAAGACATCATTCACTCATCAGAAACACTCACAATCTTATCCACTCTTACCAATAATGGGCCGGTTTAGGGTCATCAATCAAAACACACTTGGACACAACATCACAATCAGAATAGTTTTCTTTTTTATTGTGCTGGAATCATAATGCTTTTAAAATGATATTTTGTGTCATTTACTATTTGTCACTTATCATTTAAATATCTTTAAAATGTCAAAAAAATGTCAAAGGGAAACATGTCACATAAAAAAGAGATTTTAAAAAAATACACAATCTAGAATTGTTGAGTTTCATGAACCTGGAAAGGAATACAAAAAACCATACAAAGAGTTTAGGTATTGTTCAGGCCACAATTGGACAGGTAGCATATGAATTGGTACTGCTTTCCTGACTCAGGGCCTGAACGGCTAGCCATCATTGAATAGAAAATGAATTCTCTACTTTAAAAAGGTACCCTTACAGATTAATATCCAGGTGGCTCTCTGCCAGCTGAAGCTCAGTAGAAGTTGGTTGATGCAGCAGTATAGTGATCCTAAATATCAAAGTAAATCTACTATGGAATGGCGTCAATAAAGGAGAATACAACGTTTGGAGTGGCCCAGTCAGAGACCAGAACTTAACCCAACAGAGATGCCGTGGAATGAATTCAAGAGAGCTGTTCACACAAGACTTTCTAAAAAATATGGCTGAATTGAAGCAGTTCTGTAATGAGGAATGATCCAAAATTCATGAATGTTGTGCAGGTCTATTGGAAACACTTGTTAGAGGTTATTGCTACCAAAGGAGGTTCAACCAGTTATTAAATCCAAGGCTTCACTTGCTTTTTCTGCAGCACACTGTGAATGTTTGATGGGTGTTCAATAAAGACATGAAAGATTATAATTGTTTGTGTGTTATTAATATAAGCATATTTTGTTTTTCTGTACTTGTGTCTAAGATGAAGATCGGATCACATTTTGTGACCAATTAATGCAGAAAACCAGGGTTCACATACTTTTTCTTGCTACTGTATTGTACTTTTATTAATGACAACATAGTAATTCAAGTACAGACAACACACACAAAGGGAAGATTATTTCATGTGCTTCACTCATCTTACAACTGTTTACACAAATACATACACATATTGATAGGTTATACAGATAGGTCCATAAGTATTTGGACAGTGATACCATTTTCATAATTTTGGCTCTGTGTGTCACCACAATGGTTTTGAAATTAAATAATCAATATGTGATTAAAGTTTAGACTTGCAGTTTTAATTTAAGGCATTTAACAAAAACATTATATGAGCCATTTAGAAAAGACAGCGGCCATTTTTATACATGGTCCCCCCATTTTCAGGGGGTCAAAAGTATTTGGACAAACTAACATGGTCATAAATATAATGACAATTTTTCAATACTTGGTTGAAAGTCTGGAACCTATGGCCATCTCCAAGTGCCAGGTTTCATTCTAAAGATTCTTTTCCATGCCTTTATTGTAGCTGCCTTCAGTTGTTGCTTGTTTGTTGGAGTTTCTGCCTTCAGCTTTGTATTCAGCAAGTGAAATGCATGTCCATTTAGGTTGAAGTCAGTTGATTCACTCGGCCATTGAAGAATATTCCACTTCTTTGCCTTGAAAAGCACTTGGTTTGCTGTCACAGAAGGTTTTGGCTCATTGTCTGTCTCTACTGTGAAGGGTCGTCCTGTCAGTTTTGTATAATTTGTCTGAATCTGAGCAGACAGTATATCCCAGTACAATTCTGAATTTATGCTGCTTCATTTGCCTCCACAATGTTTCACAGATGATGTGGTATTCACTAGGTCATGAGCCATTCCCTCTCTTCTCCATACTCTTCTCCATCCATCATTCTGGTACATATTGATCTTAATTTAATTTGTCCAACAAAGCTGTTCCAAAACTGGGCTAGGTTTTTAAAAATATTTTCTAGGAAAGTTTAATCTGTCCTCCCTATGCTTGAGGATTACCAATAATTTGCACCTTGTGGTAAACCCTCTATATTTATTTTCGTGAAGTCTACTCTTGATTGTAGACTTTGGCAATGACAGGCCTGCCTCTCAGAGAGTGTTCTTGCTTTGACTAAATGTCGTGAATTGTTTTTTTTCACCAAGGAAAAAATCTGCAATCATCTAGTATAGTTGTCTTCCATGGTTGTCCAGACCTTCTGGTGTTGCTGAGCTCACCAGTGCATTCATTCTCCTTAAGAATGTACCAGATGATTGATTTGACCTCTCCTGGTGTTTTCTGTTCACCACAACATACTTCATGAGAAACTGAATTCTAAACTACAAGTGTATTATATATATATTTATTACTATAAGTGTATTATACCAATGTATAAAAATGGCTGTCATTCCTAAATGACTTATACAATATTTTTATTAAACCCTTTGAATTAATGCTGAAAGCCTACACTTCAATCATGTAATTATTTCTTCATTTCAAATCCATTGTGGTGGGATTTAGAGCCACAATTATGAAAATTGCGTCACTGTCCAAATTACTTATCAACCTAACTTTATATTGTACACTGTATATACATGCATTCAATGATGGTAACATAACTGATTGTTACAAGAACAACATGAGCTTCCCCACTGTGGGTGACGGCACAGAATTTATCTTATATACTAATTATACTTTACCTCTTCTGAGTTTTTTAATTGTACTTTCTCCTCTCCACCAGTGAGCCTTCTAATCAAGAGTGCACATAATTTCTACCTAGCTTTTCAAATAGCTTTTGAAAAATACACTTCAATCCCCCATCCATTAATTTTCTAAATCTGCCTCACCGTGATAAAGGTCATGGGGATTGTCAGAGCCTCTTCTAGAAGCAAAGGGCACAAGAATGACATCAGCCTTGGGTGGGACACCAATTCACCACAACATACCTCATGAGAAACTGAATTCTAAGCTACAAGTGGCAAGAATTAAGGGCTTAATTTGCAGAATTTGCTTAAATGTAGAAAACAACATATTATGGGACAAGTGTAATCAGTGATTTAGCTTCTAGGATGGCACAGTGGTTAGGGCTGCTGTCTCTCAACTTCAGACAGAGTCCTTGGTTTAAAACCTTGGTACCTGTGTGGATTATGAATGCTCTCTTCATGACTGTGAGGGTTTTTCTCCAGGTTATAAGTCCTCAAAGACTTAAGAGTTAGGTTACAGACAACTCTAAATGTGAACTTTTCTGTATGTATGTGATGAAAAATTTAGTAATGGTAAGCTGAATACAATCATTTTAACTCACAAATTTTATTTAGTCTGCTTTGTTAATGTTTTTGTTATACTGTATGCCTAAACAGGTAGTAGATGGTATATCAAAAACATTTTTAGTAAGAAAATGTATTTCATTTGTCACTCCAATAGTTGGCACATCATAAACACTAACACTGCTTTTACAAATCTTATTTCAAATGGCATATAACTGAGACATATACACTGCATCTGTCATTCCAACACATGGTGCATCACAAAAATTTGTAGTAATGCATTTTATAATTACAAATGTTTGTGATGTGCCATCTGTAGCTCATCTAGTTAGGTTTAATAAATTAACAGGTTTTCATGTAATAAAACTAAAAATTACACACAAAACCCATGTACAGAGTGAAGCTCATGAAGTGGAGAGTATAAGACTTGTAGCATATTCACTGGTGTATTAAAACAGACGGACGGACGGATGGACAGACAGACAGACAGACAGACAGACAGACAGACAGACAGATAGATAGATAGATAGATAGATAGATAGATAGATAGATAGATAGATAGATAGATAATGTGCATAACTAACTTAAAAAAAAAACTGTACCTGAGTGCAGCAGCATTACGATGCAGCAATTAGTGCTGACTAAGTAACACATCTAGTGCCCTCAGTTCAAATCTCATGCCCTGTTGTTCCATGTATCTGTGTTGGTTTTTCTTGGAGTATTCACATTTTTCTGCTGCATCTCCAATGACTGTGATATGTTAATTGGTGATTTTAAACTGGCCCTGTGCAGATGTGACAGAGTCCTGCAATGAACTGGCACCCTATCAAGAGTCAGTCCCTGGCTGGTGCCAACTATTACCAGGATAGAACACAGATGTGAGAATGTTGTGTTAAATTTGCTGTAATTTTTAATGAGGCACAGAGTAAAACTTGTGAAAGAGTCAGTTTAAAATTAATCATGTATTTCTGAAACCATACCTGGAAAACTATGTACAGTTTTAGTTTCCATTCTGAAAGAATTAATGGTAGTTCCAAGGAATCCTATAGAAGAGACAACAGACTTAGATGATCAAAATGAATTAGTAATAAGGAAAGAGTGGAAGAGAAAAGTATTGGGGTGGAGCATAAGCAAAGCATAACATCACTCATCTTTGTTATATAATCAAATTGAAAAAGAAGTACAGTACATAAAATTAAATTTAGTGCTACATTAATTCAACTATTGTAAAACTGTCACAAAAGGGACAATGCCCCTTCACCCCAGGCAAAACCTGATCCCCAACCTACTGTCTATCCCAACATGAAAAAGCAAAGGAAAAAAGGGAAGCACATATAAATCTGACAGACAAACCGGCTTGTGCACCCCACAGAGAGGAGTCTACATCAACAAGGAAAAGAGTGGTAAAGAGGAGTTAAAAAGAAGAAAAAGGACATCATGAACCATCCTCAAAAAAGCCTTGACTAACTGCACAGTATGAAATTAATTCTGGATAGTACAGCTGGAAGAGCTGTTACTCTGGAGTGCAGAAATTTCAAGAAGGAATCACTTTTGTCTTTATTCATCAGTTATTTTCAGTTTAATATGGGGGACCCCCATGGCTGCAAGTTTTTTATTCTAGCCCATTTCAGAATCAGTGCTTTATTCTTACTTTTAATTGATCTCACTGTTTAGTGAGTTGTCTTTCTCATCAGTTTTGTTGTACACAGATTCACAAAGGTGAGTTCTAACAAGTTCTATTTGCTGACAGGAAATTTTGACATTTGGTATAAAATCTGCTAACATAGGATCAATGACTTAAGAGGACACACAGGTTATCCCAGTGGTTCTCAACCTGTGGGACGGGCCCTTCTAGGGGGGCGCGAAGTAACAAAAAGGGGGGGCGCGAAGATGTGAAAAAAAGAAAACAAGAATCAAAAATATGAAAAAACATCTGTTGAAACCAAAACAAATTAACTTAAACTAAACTCTGATACTGGAACAATAAATATAGAGTTAGATAAATGTCGATAAAAGTTAAGTAGGTATAATAAAATATGCATCTACTTTTCAAAAAAATGTTAGGGGGGGTGCGATTAAAACTGTTATGAAAACTCAGGTCGCAAATACTTAAAGGTTGATTAATGCTGGGTTAGCCAATATCAGGAGTGGATAACTCTGGTCCCGTCATGCTGCAGCAGATATACATTTTTGTTCCAACAACTTTCTTAATTAGACAGTAACTCTTACTGTAAATTTGATTAAATAGCTAGATATTGATTTTGTTTATCTACATAAGTTATTTTCTTGTAAGGTGCATTATTACTTTGCAGAGAAAATAAAAAAAATAGTATTCATCTGACTTCAACATTTTCTATTTTTTTCCAAACTACTTGAATAATTGAGTGTCAGGAAATTTGAAAAGTGAAACATGAAAAAGAAAAGGCTTAGGAGAACTTTGCTTTTTTCATCAAAACAAAAGAAATAAATGTGCATAATTCAGATGAATTCTTATTTATCTCCCTCTTTCTCTCTGAAATCAGGCTGCTTAGAATTAGAAACAGAATCAGAATCCCTTTTTATTTTCCATTACTTAATGTACAGGAATTTAACTTAGTAGCTTTGGAGGTACCTATAACCTAAAACAACATTGCATTCAAATAACATAAATGACAAAAGTTAAATAACATACAGTACAATTATAAAGAGTTGCAGAATAGTGCAATTATAAAGAAGACGTGCAAATGATGATGTGTAAGTGAAGGTGTTAGTGTATCGTGTGTATGCACATGCACAGACATTATTATTGCAAATTTTGGTCAGCTTGGAAGGTGGGTATAGCACCACTTTCTGCCAATCAAATGTCATCTGAAACTCAACTAGGCTACATTCAGGCTTTGCCTTTTCCTGTACCCCTTTTTAATCTTAACTCCTTGGAGTGTGCCTGTGGTCACAACTCTCACAACAACTCCTTCCTTGAAAACACTCAGGGGTACAAATGATTCTTAGTGGCTTTGTGGCTACTTTTTATGCAATTCAATTGAAAATTATTTTAAATACTCTTCAGTTTACATGCACAGATCTTTACATTTTACAAACATAAACACATGCAAAATGATGATGAAAGCAAAACTACTTGACAACACTTTATCTCCCATCACATCTCATTTTCTGTTTGCTTTTTCTGGTGAGGGTTGTGCTGATAACACACTGACTTAAGTTAATCAGATCAGACTTCCACCATCCCAGGCCTCAAACTACTTTTGGGGAACTCCAAATCTATTCTATGCCAGCTAAGACCAAGTCCACACTAACACGGACAAATTTGAAAATGCACCTGTTTATTATTTATTTCAGCCTTCCATCCACACTAAAACAATGTTTAATTATCAAAAAACAAATGTATTCAACTAACACTCTCCAAAGTGGATAAATTTGAAAATGCTGGGTCTCGTTAATGGCAAGCGATGAGGAAAACAAAACCTTTTCAAACATTGATGTAAACTTGTTAAGTCAACAAATAATGACTTCAGTTTTGTTGTGATATCTTTAAAATAAAGAGGAAATCACAGAGAAACATATCTTTAATACTGTACCTACTCTGAATCATAAGATTGGCACTGCATATTAAAATACTTGAATATTTCACCATAATCATTTTGGCAAGAGACCCAGTCTATATTTCCAATGGCTTTGACTACCTTACACAAGTTTATATTCTTTAAAAGCAGTCGTGCTTTGCTGACTGTCCAGATAAAGAAGTCCAGTTTGGTATGTTGTTCAGATGCTCTTTGTTTACATCATGGTTTTGGAATTTAGATTTCATTTGTGTTCTCTCCATTAACAAACATTGCTCTTAGCTGACAAACCGTGCGTGCCTAATAGGAACAATTTGAGGTTTTTTGCTGTTTCAGTGTTCTTAACACATGGTTAGAAAATGAAAACACTTGTGTAGATGAAAAACCTATATATTGAAAATTAAATTTTAAAATTCTCTCTATTGTAGTGTGGACTACTGTAAGCATAAGGGATGTAATGTATATTTTAGGTCTTCCTTTGGGTTTTATCTCCTTGGGTTGTGCAAGATACACCTACCTGATACAACAGATACATCGACATAAAAATGTGCATGTTAGGCTAACTGGCATGTCCAAACTGGCTCAGTGTGAATGTGGGTGAGTGTATAAATGGGCTGTTTCTTCCCTTGTATTCAGTGCTGCTGGAATAGGCTCCAGCCAGCCATGACTCTGAATAGAATTAAATGAGTCTGGGAATGTTTTATTACTTTTTTAAAAGAAATACATTTACAGGAGTCCACCTCATTCTCCTCTTCTTTCATTTCCTTTCCAAATTGGGCTGCAGTGTGCCAGAAACTATTCCAGTAGCATTTGGTGCAAGACAGGAACCAACCTTGAATGAGATATCTTAAAACACTTAATCACACTCTATCACATATACAAGGCTAAATAAAAAAAAATCAAACTAATTCATGATATAATGATGTAATATGGGTAAATGGTGAGGTAAATTCCTAATCTATATTTGGAATGGTGAATTACAAGTGCACTGCCAGAAGAGATACTATTGTAGAGCAATATTAGATGTTAATTTTAGTGGACATTACGTACAGCAAAAGTGATGCATCAACAACAACAACAACATTTATTTATATAGCACATTTTCATACAAACAGTAGCTCAAAGTGCTTTACATAATAAAGAATAGAAAAATAAAAGACACAATAAGTAAACAAAATAAATCAGCATTAATTAACATCGAATAAGAGTAAGGTCCAATGGCCAGGGGGGACAGAAAAAACAAAAAAAAAAACTCCAGACGGCTGGAGAAAAAAATAAAATAAAATCTGTAGGGATTCCAGACCATGAGACTGCCCAGTCCCCTCTGGGCATTCTACCTAACATAAATGAAACAGTCCTCTTTGGATTTAGCGTTCTCACGGAAAGGCTTGATGATGATGGTCACGTAGAATTCTGCCTTTTAATCCATCCATCATTGTTGGAGCATCATGAAGCTTTGAGTAGGTGGAGGTGGCGCAGGCCACCACCACAAAGAAACCGGAAAAAGAAACAGAAAAGAGAATAGGGGTCAGTAGGGATTTTAGAGCTACCCTGAATAGTTATTATGAGGAAATTGAACATATAGAGTATCAGGATTAAGTTAAATTAAGTTAAATTGAAGTTATAGAAAGGCCATGTTAAAGTAATATGTTTTCAGCAATGTTTTAAAGTGCTCTACTGTATTAGCCTGACGAATTCCTATTGGCAGGCTATTCCAGATTTTAGGTGCATAGCAGCAGAAGGCCGCCTCACCACTTCTTTTAAGTTTTGTTCTTGGAATTCTAAGGAGACACTCATTTGAGGATCTGAGGTTACGATTTGGAATATAGGGTGTCAGACATTCCGATATATAAGAAGGGGCGAGATTATTTAAGGCTTTATAAACCAAAAGCAGAATTTTAAAGTCAATCCTGAATGACACAGGTAACCAGTTTAGTGACATCAGAACTGGAGAAATGTGTTCGGATTTTCTTTTCCTAGTTAGGATTCTAGCAGCTGCATTCTGCACTAGTTGCAAACGATTTATGTCTTTCTTGGGTAGTCCTGAGAGGAGTGCGTTACAGTAATCTAGTCGACTGAAAACAAACGCGTGAACTAATTTCTCAGCATCTTTCATTGATATAAGAGGTCTAACTTTACTTATGTTTCTTAAGTGAAAAAATGCTGTCCTAGTGATCTGATTAATATGCGATTTAAAATTCAGATTACAGTCAACAATTACCCCTAAGCTTTTTACCTCCGTCTTGACTTTTAATCCTAATGTATCCAGTTTATTTCTAATAGCCTCATTGTATCCATTATTGCCAATCACTAAGATTTCAGTTTTCTCTTTATTTAACTTGAGAAAGTTACTATTCATCCATTCTGAGATACAAGTCAGACATTGTGTTAGTGAATCAATAGAATCGGGGTCATCAGGTGCTACTGATAAATACAGCTGTGTGTCATCAGCATAGCTGTGGTAGCTCACGTTGTGCCCTGAGATAATCTGACCTAACGGAAGCATGCAGATTGAGAATAACAGCGGACCCAGGATAGAGCCTTGTGGAACACCATATCGGATATCATGTGTCTTTGAGTTGTAATTACCACAACTAACAAATATTCAATATGCACAGTCAGGGAAAACAAAAGACTATTACAAGAAGCAGAAGCACAGACACTTGAGAGTGGATATAAACCATAGATATACAGAAAAATAAAACTGTTAAAGGTCAAAAGAGCAGTAATAAGACAGAATGATGAAAGGTTTAAATACCTGCAACCAACAATTCCTGAAAAAGTGACCCATGCAAATAAACCATCTTTATTTTATATTGCAAATAAACAATTTTTATTTTATGTAGCAAATTTTCACATTACAGTAGACTAGCTAAAGTTGTTTTACAAGTTCAGGTAGTTAATTGTATATACATAAAACAGAAACAGGTAAGTGACCACTTACAGGGGCGGAGTGGTGGCTCTGAGGCTAGAGATCTAGACTGGTAATCAGAAGGTTGCTGTATTCTGTAAATGCCAAAAGAGACTCTGCTCTGTTGGGCCCTTGAGCAAGTCCCTTAACCTACAATTGCTGAGCGCTTTGAGTAGTGAGAAAAGCGCTATATAAATGCAAAGAATTATTATTATGCAGTCACAAAGTAGACACTGTGAGAGTTTCAAACGACAGACTTTGAGTTTAAAATCTAATGGATCACCTCTATAATGAATACTGTGATATGTGGAAGTGTAATTTCAGGCCAAGTTGGTAAAAGGGCAAGTTAACTCACCCAAAAGAAGTTTCTTCCAGCTTGATTGAATTTTGCATCACTACCCTGCATTTCCAAGTCGATGTTCTACAACATTATCGGACAAAGTAAGGGGTGTGCTGCATACTGTAATACATTTCTTCTGTCAGCTGTCAGTCAAAAAACGCTTGCAAAAAAAAAACAACAACAACATTAATTTCTATAGCACATTTTGACACATAGGGTGTAGCTCAAACTGCTTTACAAGATGCCAAAGAAACAGTTATAAGAAAAGAAAAACAAACAAATTAGATAAGAATAATAATGAATAAATAACATACAACAAATAAATCAATACACACTTACTGTATGTAAAATATATATAACTAGCCAAAGCCTGCCGTAGCATACAGCGGTGTAAGAACAGGAACGGAAAACGGTGAGAAAGGAATTCAGTATAACAAAGGCTTAGGAAACCACTGTCGCAGTATAACGAAAATAGCAAGGAGCGAAACCAATGCCAATGGTCGAGAGAGTACCTTCCTGTAGCAGGCTACGGAAAACAGACATATATAGGTAGACGCCGCATTTACTGTGTTGCCCAGTCGACATGATAAGTCAGCGTGTCCGCCCTATTGCGAGTGGTAAAAGTGCCATTTAAACTAAACGTTTTAAACAGTATCGTTTACATACAACAGATTTTGGCGAATCGTTTACATGCAATTATTTATATCCATTTATACACTAATAATGGCAATTATTAAATAATAATAATAATAAGTAACATTTCTCGGACTGCTTTCTTCCATCTCCGAAACATTTCTAGACTTCGTCCTGTTCTTACGCAACACAGTACTAAAGTATTGGTTAATGCCCCAGACACCTCACGTATAGATTACTGTAATGGTATTCTATCTGTCATCCCACAAAAACGTATCCATCGCTTACAATTTATTCAAAATTCTGTTGACAGGATAATAACCTGCTGTTCTAAATCCACTGAACATACTACACCTATTCTCTCTCAACTTCACTGGCTCCCTGTTAACTACAGAATACAATACTAAATACTGCTCTTAACATTTAAAGCTCTCTACAACCTCACTGATCTCCTACAGACTGACACTCGTCTCGCTCACTCAGATTCTCATCTGCAGCTGTACTTTCTGAACCACACATCAAACTCTGTGCTATGGGAGCTTGAGCGTCTCTCATAGTGCTCCTCAACTCAGGAATTCTCTTCTCTCTCATATACATCAGCTTGGTTCAATAACACATTTTAAAACTACCCTTAAAACGTATCTTTTAAAACTGGCATACCAATTGTGACTTTTGCACTGTTACTGCCAGTTATCTTTCTTTGTTTGCAATTATTGCTGTTTGATCGAGAGCGACAGTGGACACGGAAGTAGGATTAGAGATGACAGGCGGGGCTCTGTCGTGCGTATCCCATGGTCTTAGAGTTGGTGGGCGGGGCTCTGTGAGTTGGCGGGCATGGCTCTCTGTCTTGCGTACGCTCTCTGTCTTGCTTGCCCTTAGTTAGAGTTGGCGGGCGGGGCTCTGTCGAGCGTATCGAGAAGCATCCATTTGCAGAGCCACAACACCATACGTCACCGCAGTTGTAGACCCTCAGTTACAGACCTGGAAGTGACGTCTCTGTCATTTCAGGACTGACTTCGTAAACTTACTTTTAAAAGGTTTCGGCAGGTCTCGGCAAAGCCCGGAAAGTAAAGTCGGGTCAAGGACCTGTTCAGAAATTAAGAGATAAAAACGAGAAGAAAAAAAGTATATCAGACCAAATATAGTAATATGCATCATTGTAAAGTTCAAAGGGTTTCTGCCATCACGTCGTGTCATACATCAAACTAAACAATACGGATCGTTTCTGTGAAATATTAATATTAACATTTACGTTGTGTTCGGGTCTGTGGGAACCATTTAACATGTCGGCAAATCTAAAATCATCAAGATCTGTGTTAATTGAAAATAGTTTATGAAACGAAATATACAATATAATTGCAATGTTTGCACCACGTTAGAGTTTAGTAAAACGTTTATAATAAAAGTGATTAAGTTTTTTTAAAATGTACTAGGCATGTGTGCAATATTGTACTAAACCAATTTAGAATAAACATTTAAGCCAATCTGATATTTTTAAACATGTATGTGAAGAAAACGGCAATACATATTCTACACTGAATTATGCTATACTGTATATTAATTGCATTATATAGAACTTCTCTTGTTTTTGTCACTTATTATTATAAACGATGGGCAATCAAAAGAAAAAAAATAAAATACTAATAAGAACACAATTTATTTATATAGCACCCTTCCTATGCCCAAAATTCAGAAAGAACAACAGGACCATTATAACATTGGCTACAAATAATATCTCACTAAATAAAGATAACTACAGGATATACAAAACATTCAAATAGAATAAAAGACAATAATTTAGACTAAAATACAACATAAAAATCTTGAACAAATAGCATAAATTGTGATAAAAATGCAAACCCCTAGTAACTGGACAGATAAAGGGGGTAAACTGAAAGAAGGGGCAGAATGTCAGGTCTGTTTAACGTCTTCCTAAACAAATGAGTTAAAAACAAATGAATGGAGTCAGCTGATGTCATTAATTTAGGGAGGTCAGTCCACAGTCAGGGCTCTATATAGATCTGAAGGCTCTGCTGTCACCCACAGAGTGCAGGTTAGTGGGGGCACAGAATGAGAGGATCTTAGTGGGCAGGTCAAGAACAGAATTTGATATGTGGAATGGAAGTTAAAGTCTATTGCTAGCTTCTGTATTAAAATCTGCATGTTCTCTGTGTGGCTAGGTATTATTATTAACAGATAAATAAGCGTGTTTACATAGAGTAGGGCTGCCAGTATGGAATGCAGTTTTTGGCTTCTTCCCAGTTTGCCTTAGCAGAGTCTAGATTATCGTCCAATTAAGATGCCAAACATATGACAAGTTTTCTGATAAGCTTAATTAAAAAATATAAGAAAAGACTAGAATTTCTGCTTTCCGTTGTAATCAACAAATTGTGTAAGAATGTTCTGTGACATTTGGATGAAACTGAGCTTATTTTTTCTAACTGTTTCTTTGAAGATTTCTGTTATAAAAATGCAACTGACCCCCCTTGAGGGGGCTTTTTACACTTAGAGCTCTGTAAGGCAAAGACCCTCTACTCACCAAGAAGAAATAAAAGAATTATGTTTGTTTGAATTGGTGTCTGCCTGCTGTTGTCTTGAACCTTCATCCACAGATATTCAATCCTATAAGACACAGGGAGCAGTGAAGGTGCAGCAGGATGGTTGTGATGTGCTCGCTGTTGCCAGTCTGTGTCAGGACTCTTGCAGTTGAGTTTTGAATCAGCTAGAGCTGTGATATAAGATTATATTATTATAAAATTAAGATAACTTAATTATTATATTATAAATTAAGGCATGAGGGTTGCCCTGGACATGACATAAGCTACATAGGGTCTGACAATGGGTCCAAGGATTTCATCCCAATACGTAATGGCAGTCAAGGTGCCGTTGTCTAGCCTGTAGAGGTCTGTGTGTCCCTCCATGGATATGCCTCCCCAGTCTGACCATCACTGACCCACCACCAAATCGGTCATGCTGAACGATGTTACAGGCAGCATAATGTTCTCCGCGGCTCCTCCAGACCCTTTCACGTCTGTCACATGTGCTCAGGATGAACCTGCTCTCATCTGTGAAAAGCACAGGGCACCAGTGGTGGACCTGTCAATCCTGGTATTCTATGGCAAATGCCAGTTGAGCTCCACGGTGCCCACTAGAGGATGTCGGGCCCTCGGGCCACCCTCATGAAGTCTGTTTCTGATTGTTTGCTCAGAGGCATTCATACCAGTGGCCTGCCTGCTGGAGATCATTTTGTATGCTCTGGCAGTGCTCATCCTGTTCCTTTGATCATGCTGATGGGTTAAGGACCTTCTACAAGGGGCCCTGTCCAGTTCTCCTAGAGTAACTGCTTGTCTCCTGGAATCTCCTCAGTGCCCTTGAGACTGTGCTGGGAGACACAGCAGACCTTCTGGCATTTCACATATTGATATGTCTGCCATCCTGGAGAAGTTGGACTACCTGTGCCAGCTCTGTAGTGTCCAGGTATGGCCTCATGCTACTAGTAGTGACACTAACCGTAGCCAAATGCAAAATGAGTGACAAAACAGATGAGGAGGGAAAAATGTCAGTGGCCTCCCTGTTAAACCATTCATTCCTGTTTTGGGAGTCGTCTCATTGTTGTCCCTCTAGTGCACCAAAGCAGCTGAAACTGATTAACAAGCCCCTCTGCTACTTCACTGACCAGATCAATAGCTCACAAGTTTCCTTGACTTGATGCGATACTCGGATTAAAAAGGGTTCCTTTAATTTTTTTGAGCGTTATAGTCCATTATCATTTCTGGCCATGGCATCTCCTATCCCTGTGTAGATCACATTGTGCACCAAGGATGTGTCATTTATTTAGACAAACTTTAATGTTTTCACTGGCCTATTCTGTGTGGCCAGCAGTTGAGATGGGAGCTCTGGCTTGTTTTTCCTTATTGTGCTAAGCATTGTTACCTTCCTCTTGAGGAGTTACTGTCCCAGTTTGTGTAAAAGTAAGTTATTGCATATGGTGTTGTGGCCATGCAGCTTATGTCATGTCCAGGGCAACCCTCATGCCTTAATTTCTCAAAGGAGTTTCTCCAACTGACTTTCCTTTGTTAATGAAATGACATCCTCTGCTCTTCTGTATCTCTGTGCTTCCCCTTGAGCAAGTTATTCGTAGCATTGGACTGGTTTAGCATTTTTATGCAGATGATGCTTAGATCTATTTTAGTGTTAAAAGTGACACTTCATCACAGCTTTCTCTGCTCACAACTTACCTCAGTGAAATTAAGTTAAAATTAAAACTTGAACAGAGCAAAACTCTTTAAAATTAAATTGCAACATAACCGAACTCCTGTAAAGTGACACTAAAGTGTAACTTAAGAAAACAAACTCCTCTTCAGCCATTCTTGGTTATGATCTCATCAGACCTTCTTTTACTGCAAAGAATCTCGTTGTCACTTTGATTCCTCCTTTTCTTATTTCACCCATGTAAGCCACATTAAGAAACATCCTTGCTTCCACCTGTGTCACATTCCTTATGTTTGCTCATTCCTCTCCTTTTCGAATGCTGAGAAACTTGTCCCTGCTTTTATCACATCCTGCATTGATTATTGTAAGTCACTACTCGCAGGTGCCATTTCTAATCTTATATCA
The DNA here is from genome assembly GCA_026402145.1 of Polypterus bichir lapradei. Classification (NCBI taxonomy): domain Eukaryota; kingdom Metazoa; phylum Chordata; class Cladistia; order Polypteriformes; family Polypteridae; genus Polypterus; species Polypterus bichir. The sequence goes on from JANRMT010062806.1 coordinate 86,758,779, forward strand.
CAGCTCCAGCTGATTCAAAACTCAACTGCAACAGTCCTGACACAAACCAACAACAGTGAGCACATCACAGCCATCCTGCTGCACCTTCACTGCTCCCTGTGTCTAACAGGACTGAATATCAAATTCTGTTATTGATCTGCCCACTAAGGCCTCTCATTCTGTGCCCCATACTAACCTACACTCTGTGGGTGACGGCAGGGACTTCAGTTCTATATAGCGCCCTGACTGTAGAATGGCCTCCTGAAATTAATGAGATCAGCTGACTCCATTCATTTGTTTTTAACTCATTTGTTTAGGAAGACATTAAACAGACCTGACATTCTGCCCCTTCTTTCAATTTACACCTTTTATCTGTCCAGGTACTCGGGGTTTGTATTTTTATCACAATTTATGCTATTTGTTCAAGATTTGTTTGTAGTACTATATGTTGTATTTTAGTCTGGATTATTGTCTTTTATTCTATTTGAATGTTTTGTATATTCTGTATTTATCTTTATTTAGTGAAGATATTATTTGTAGCCAATGTTATATTGGTCCTGTTGTTCTTTCTGAATTCTGGGCAGGGTGCTATATAAATAAATTGTGTTCTTATTAGTATTTTTCTTTTTTTTTTCTTTTGATGGCCCATCGTTTATAATAATAAGTGACAAAAATTAGAGCAGTTCTATATAATGCAATTAATATATAGCATAATTTAGTGTAGAATATGTATTGCTGTTTTCTTCACATGCATATTTAAAAATATTAGATTGGCTTAAATGTTAATTCTAAATTGGTTTAGAACAATATTGCACACATGCATAGTACATTTTAAAAAACGTAATCACTTTTATTATTAACGTTTTACTAAACTCTAATGTGGTGTAAACATTATAATTATATTGTATACTTCATTTCATGAATGTAAACTAAAAAACTATTTTCAATTAACACAGATCTCGATGATTTTAATTTTGTCGATATGTTAAATGGTTCCCACAGACCCGAACACAACGTAAATGTTAATATTAATATTTCACAGAAACGATCCGTATTGTTTAGTTTGATGTATGAGACGACGTGATGGCAGAAACCCTCTGAACTTCACAATGATGTGTGTTATTTGGTTTGATGTACTGTTTATCCCTTCTCATTTTTATCGCTTAATTTCTGAACGGGTCCTTGACCCGACGTTACTTTCCGGGCTTTGCCAAGACCTGCCGAAACCTTCCAAAAGTAACTTTACGAAGTCAGTCCTGAAATGACAGAGATGTCACTTCCAGGTCTGTAACTGCGGGTCTACAACTGCGGGTCTAAAACTGCGGTGACGTATGGTGCTGTGGCTCTGCAAGTGGATGATATTGGGCGTATCTCATGGTCTTAGAGTTGGCGGGCGGGGCTCTGTGAGTTGGTGGGTGTGGCTCTCTGTCTTGCTTGCGCTCACTGTCTTGCTTACGCTCACTGTCTTGCGTGCCCTTAGTGAATTATATATATAGATTAGCAGAAAAGCAGAATCCTTATGTATAGTATGTTTTTTTAAGTCTGACAGTAAAGTCTGATGATAAGATCAGATGGCTGAGGAGGACAGAAGAAATTAAAAAAAAAAAAACTCCAGTGGCTAGATGCTGGCAGAAAAAAATACAGATCTGCAGGGGCTGAAAGGCCAAAAGACCACCATCTCCCACTGGGCATTCCACCTAACATGAATGTAGTTAAGTTGTTCCTTATTGTTTTTTAGGTTTAGATGACTCATGGTGTTAGCTTAGCATATCTCTATTGGTAAAGTATTCTAGATGTTTGGTGACACCTCATCACTTTTTTTATGCTCTGAAAATTTAATGTTATGACTTTAGGGGGACCGGCACTCCAAAATATTATATAGTACTGTATTTTAAAATCATTTCTGAAGCAAATGGTAACCAATGTAGTGAAGCCAAAACTGGTGAGGCATACTCAAATATGCTCTTTCTGGTTAAGATTCTTGCTGCTGTGTTCTGAACTAATAACTGTAACTGATTAATATCTTTCTTAGTTAGACCTGTTAGGAGTGCATTACAGCAATCTAGTCAACTGAAAACAAAAGCAAGAATTAATTTCTCAGCTTCTTACAATGTTATAAGAGTTCTAACTTTTGTAATGTTCCTTAAATGAAAAAGGTTAATATGGAATTTACAGTTTAGGTCAGACTCAATGATTAAATATAAATTTTTTACTTCTGCCTTGGCCTTTAATACCAAGGGATCGACTTTATTTCTAAGACCTTCACTACTTAAAATATTTGCCAACAACTGAAATTCCATTTTTTTCTTTATTTAGTTTAATGAAATTACTACTCATCCTTTCAGAAATACAAGTAAGACATTTGATCAGAGAGCACAGAGCGTCAGGGTCATCAGTCGCTATAGATAAGTAAAGCTGCATATCATCTGCATAACTATGGATGTTTATTCTATGTTTCAAAATAATCTGGCTTAATGGGAGCATGTAGATTGAAGTAGATCCTTGTGGCATACAGTATATAGTATCATGGATCCTCGAACTACAACCACCACAACTGACAATGAATTTTCTACCTGTAAAATCCATTAGATGAATGTTCCAGTAATTTCTTCATTTACATAATCTTAGCCAGTTGGAATCAGTCGGCAGCAAGCTCCTGTGAAGATGATGGCCTAATGTGTCATACCTAACAACTGAGACCCACTAGTCTGCAACTGGCTAGTACAGAATCAAGCAAGTTTGATTTTCTTTTTAGTCGGGGGTGGCAGGCACTGTGTACAGGAGAGCTGACAACCAAATGAACCAATGAATGTTCAATCAAAAATGCAATGCATAGAATGTCATGAGAAGGAATAAGAAGCATGCATGTTTTGAACCTTACAAACAGAAGTCTGATGCCTCAAAATATACATACCATATTATAATAGAAGAAACAAAGGGTGGATTGCTGCTGAAAACGGAGCTGTCATTAACTCCTCATAAAGTGCCACTCCGTCAGGCAACAGGCTATTGGCTGAAAGGAAAAGAAGCAACTACGACTGTACTGGAGGATTATCACTTAGTCAGTAAATGTAAGGCTGCGATTTTCAGTAATTTGTATAATTTGACATGGTGAAGCGACAAGATCAGTGACTGTGATAGCCCAATCTGACATACCACACCACAAAATGTCACATAATGTGACATCAGCTTAAGTCAGTTTGTAAGAAAACTGCGGTTTAAGGCGTCAAACGCTGCACACAGCTAAGAGAACAAGAACAAACATGGTCTGTGTCAGTATTAACCCACAAGGTATTTTCTACTTTAACCACTGCAGTTTCTTTATTATGATTTGTTCTGGAATGTTGAGTCCATTGCTGAAAAAAATGCTTTTTCTAGAATTTTACTTAAAAAGGGCAGGTGAGAAAAAGGTATAAAGCTGTCAAAGAGAGGAGTCTAGATTATTTTTCTTAAGATGGAGTTTAACAGGTGCAGTCTTCAGACAATTTGAGTGGACCCCAGTATCTAATGAAGAGTTGAATATGCCAAGTGCACCATCAATTAGCACATTAGAGTGAAAAAGCCTGTTTTGACTGGGTCAATGACACAAGTGAAGGGCTTCAGTAAACTCGTTTCAGTGAAGAGATCTTATTTGTTAAAATGACCATGCTAAGTTTCAACTTTGGAGGGATGTGTCTATAGTAAATACTATAATTACTATTATTATCAATAATATTATTGTGGTTATGTACTGAATTAAATTAGATTTATATTTTAAATAATGTATTGTACATTACAATAAACTGTATTCAACTATGTGCCTGCGCAATAATCGTCATTAATAAAATGAGCTAAGAGCTAGCGTGCTCTTTGTTGCTAGGAGGGGATGCGCGGGGCGAGTTGTTGAAGTGACGTCACTGTCCTCACTTCTTACTCCGGCCACTATGGAAACCTGTTAAATGGACTCAGTTTAGGGAAACGCCGGTCTTTCACATTAATTGGGTGATGTATTAGTCTTGTGGGCTGGCAGTAGGTACGGCAATATCCTGATACAACAAAGGAGTCACAAGACTTCTCGGCTTTACTATTCAGTACGACTCGAGATCTACGTCTTCACGGATAGAGCGCCGCGGCCTGCATCCTGGAGCCAACCTCGGGCTGGAGTAGTTGCTGTGTGCCGGCAGCGGAAGTTCATAGTTGGGTACGTTTAACTGGCTATTTATTTTGTAGCGAAACAAAGAAAGTCGAATTTTTTTACGAGTTAACACCGAGAATTAACTATTAGTAGAAGTGGTCTTTGTCGTCTTAAAGAATGCACAGTTTCGTGTGCGATGTTCTGTTGCTTGTGAATTTGGAATTATCTTCTCGTGTGTATTGCGACTTTTGAGCTAAAGAGTTTGCGTTTTTTTTTGTCAATTTTGAGTACCCGTGGATATTGATTGTCTTCTTTTGCACTCACCATCAGTGACTTATTTTATTCGAAATATTTTAAAGTAAAAGTCTAAACTGGCAGAACCGAAGGTCGATACACCCACACGTTATTTTATTAGTGTAATTACAAATAAATCGGCCCATTTGTCACCTCTGCGTAGGTGTCACAAGTAAGATACGAGTTTCACACGCTCACAGTTCCCCTCCCTGTTTCACTCGTTCTCTCTCTCGGGAAATATAGACCGTCACGTTGCAAATCTCATAAGATTTTGTAGCTTTTTCTGCAAGTTATGAAACGCCATTAGTCGTAATCGATACCGTGCGATTTGCCTGTATAAAAATCCGTATCCGTGGGAGAGAATTTCAAATCGGCAAATAATACTGTGGAGCAAGATGTAGGATTTTTGAGTTTAAGTAAGTGTCAAAAATCTAAAAGAGTAACTTTTCGCAACATTTCATCCGGAAAACGGAACCTAGTGCACCGAAGTCATATCTAGTAGAGGGAACCACACTTTATATCTTTGGAGCTCGCGTAGTGCCCAGTTTATTAAAAAAAAGTCAGCTTTTTAGGGTTCCTGTGAAAATTTGTGTACTCGGTCAACTGAAAGTTACTTTTTGACTGCTGCTTGAATCCAATGATCTTAATATCCTAACAAGTGAATGCAGTTTAGAGAAAGCCTGTGAGATTTCCTTAATAATACCAGATCAGATGGGAAGGTTTTTTTGCAAAATAAGGACATAAACGTTGTACAGGCTAATTAAAACACTTGCATGATGCGGGGATTTAAATTTTTGACAAAGTCCTTACATTTCTTTCATCTGTTGATGGAGGACTCATGAAATGTGGGGATTCCAAAAACGTACAATACGTGCACTAAATATTTATATGAAATCAGTGGTTCTGGTCTACATTTTAAAGTACTACGTTAATAGTTAACATTGGACTGAGTGGCCACCTTGGATTGCAATGTTTATGCTCACTTTCAGTATTTACAAAGATCAAAAAGTCACAGTAGTGTGTGGCAAATTGAATTTGTTGTAATCCTGTTTTCCTTGTATAATAAAAATCAGCTTTCATCCCGGAATAAATTGCATTACTATATATACTAGAATTAATCTTTTTATTTTTTTAATAGTGCCTTTTACCATTAGCATAATTGAAAGTGCAAACAAGAAAACGGTATAAATACAAGATGACATGGTTCTTCTGATACAAGTTAAGGCACAGGAAAAGGAAGAAAATTTCTAAGCAGTACAGAAAGGCTCCATACACAGGACTCGTTTTATGTGCTGTGTAAGGTTTTACTTTCAGCGTTTTTATTTTGCATCATCAAAAGATGCTTTACACACAAGATAGCTAGGCTATAATGAAAAATTAGAATTAAAATTAGTATCATACATTCAGAAAAATAATTTGAATGCAGATACAAGTACAGTGTTTATAAACTGTAACATAGAAGGCAGAGAAAGTGGATTTTACAATTTTTACAATTGTATTGTGGCTGTATTCTTCATGGACAGACCTAAGGGATGCATCCATCCATCCATCCATTGCAAAGGCACACTCATGCAAACACCTATACTCTCTTATGTTGGACCAGTTTAAAGATGTTAGTTAAACTCGTGTATGTCTTTGGGATATGAGTGTAAAATCCTTCAGTAAACAGTATTTTAAAACATTTTCAGACCTGTTAAATCCATTTGCAAGGAACCAGAGCCTATCCAGGCACCACTGGATGAACGGCAGGAAACCACCAAGAACAGGGCACCAGTCCATCAACTGTTTATTTAATCTGCATGTTTTTGTAGAAAACTTTTACAGACCCTGGATGAATATCAAATGTAATAACTCTGTGTAGCATTCAAATAATACAACTGTTGGTTGAATTCTGTTCTAGATTGATTAGCACATAGGCACCATATTGAGGTATTACAACCAGCTCTCAGACTGTGCTTCACTAACAACTGAGGCCTTGCTGAGTACAAATGTTATAAGGGAGTTGTTCCAATGAAAAACTATAACTGCATTTCATTGTAGCTTTTTTTAAATTAGGAATAATTGCCTTTTTTGTATTTTAATTTGACCTGCTTTAGCTAAAACCTTTTGACTATTTTCACTTGTACAAACTATAACTGATTTCTCTATCTCACTACTAATTACTTTATAATTTTGTGAACCCAGAAAATACAAGGATGATGATGTCCTTTCAGTGTTTTAATAAGGAAGAAATAACTGATAAAAGTGAATATAAATTAATCCATTAAGCAAGTAAACTACATGACATGCATTAGCACTGTGCCTTTCCAAACGTGAACTAACACATTAGGGTCAGTTTTTCACAAATAGGAATTCTTAAAAGAAAAAAGTTATTTAAAATAGATTTAACCATTCAAACATTTAAGATGTAGTCATTAAACAGTAACATTTTTGCTTGTGTAGCCCCCAGCTAACGAGAGCATATATTAATTTGGTGTTTTTTGTGTAATACATTCAATATTCCTGTGTTTATAGGTCTGTCCTTACTACTTGTTCTTCCTCTTCGTTACGTTATCAATAAGATGTGGCAATCAATCAGAAAACATTTACATTTTGTAAAGAACTGTCTCACATTTACTAAGTACGGTCAAGATTCAGTTACCCTGCCTGTAAAGAAGTGTCTTTTTCCATTTTTTTTGCAGGAAAGTCAAAGAAATGTAATGGAAAAATCAAAATGCAGGTCAGGATACACTTCTATATTTTGTGGCACATGACCGGTATAGTGTGTTCATTTCATGAGACAGCAGAGACTTTTTTGCTTCTATAAATCTAATTCATTTTAAGCTCATTTGCTCAAGATGCATTAAATGGGCAAAAATACTAAACACAACTTCTGTTTAATTATAGAAGCTCCTGGATGCAGACCACGGTTCATTTTGCGCTGTCTCCGTTTAAACTACAATTAAATTCACTTTGTCAATCATTCTATCAGTATGTTGTAAAACTTAAAAGTTATCTTTCATAATTAAAGCTCAAAATTACATTTCTTAAAGACAAATTCAACCTCGGTAATATCTTGTAAAGTTGCAAAATAATACACAACTAGATCTGACAATGCTATAAAACTTAAATATCCTCTACGTATGCATTAAAATTGTGTGCATGTGCTGTGCAAATTGGACAGGGAATACAGATTGCGTAACCACACTCTTCTCTTCAGACATTATGTGAGATGAAATACCTGTCCATCCAGACATTTTATAGTTCATTTTATTTGCTAAGAGATGTGTAATGCAAGTAACAAAATTCTTGTTAATTTAGTAACTGTTTCATGATTACATTTTTAACTAATGGATATTCTAGTTTGTAAGTGTGAAGTGTTCTTCATTATCAAAATAAATGTGAAATTTATATATATATATATATATATATATATATATATATATA
>JANRMT010062806.1:86766991-86793021 GCA_026402145.1 Polypterus bichir lapradei
GCATTTATCGAAGTGTTAATGTATCCTTTTTGTTTCAGGTAAACTGGAATAATATCAGATGAAGAATTTTGTTGATGATGCATGACCCTGCATTTGGCGCTTTACCATCCTTTGTTTCATGGTTGTCCAAATGCAACACGATGGCTGGCATACCCTTATGGATTGTCAAGACATATTTCTTTAAACTGTCTAAATGATTATTCTGGCCTGGGTTGTGTTCCATGCAAGCAGGAGCCTGGGCCGAGGTTTGCTGCTTACTCTAGAGCTGCACCTTTTTCGTTTGTGGGAAAGCTCTATACCCAAAAAAATGGGGAACAGCTGTGTCTGCCGAGAAGACAGTGATGTCGAAGACAGTAGTGCTTCAAGTCAAATGCGACATATGGAAAACTCACTAGAGCAGGAGGCAAGAAGTAGACCAAGGGACCCTGTAAGACCACCAAGACGTGGACGAGGACCACATGAACCCCGAAGGAAAAAACAAAATGTTGATGGGCTGGTTTTAGACACGTTAGCAGTGATCAGGACACTAGTTGACAAGTAAGTTAAACTGTTTTTAAAGACACATCAATGTTATGAATTTTGCCAAGTGTGATCTACATTGGTCCTGGAGGGCTGCAATGTCTGTAGATTTTTTTTCCAACCCAATTACTTAATTAAAACAATCCTTGCCAATTACTGGTCTTTTTTTAATGTCTCGTTAGTATTTTAACTCTACAATGTCAGGTCCTTCTTAATCACATCCCCCCCCACCCCCTTCTAATTATATCTTCCAATTTATTTGAAGCCTAAAACCGATGAGTAATTTTTAGTTCTTCACTTTCTCTTTAGTATCCTTCCTTAATTACTTTATTAATCCAAATAGTGCATAATGAGTAATCTCATGTGTAAATGGAAACAAGGTACATGGAGAACTGTTGGTTCCTTTGTCATTAGCACTTTGTTGCTAATAAGGGGCAATTAAAGATGGTGAATGCAGCTGTTTTAAAATAAAATAAGCAATTAAGGGCGAAACAAATGTCACTTCAGCAATAAATGACTTCTCATGAAGGAATTGGGTTTGAACAAAAACTTGCAGCCTTGATTTAAATGATCTGAGTCTTAAATAGCAAATCAATTAAAGTTAATTTAGCGGAAAAACAACAACATTTATTTATATAGCACTTTTTCATACAACAATGTAGCTCAAACTGCTTTACAAGATGACAAAAAGAAAGTTACCAGAAAAGAAACTATTAAGAATAGGCAATAATATAAAAGAACAAGTAACAACAAAACGGTAAGGTCAGATGACTGGGAGGACAGGTAAAAAAAAATCAGATTAGGCTAAAGGATAAAAGCAATATCTACAGGGGTTGCAAGGCCAAAAGTCCACCCAGGACCCACTGGGTATTCTAACTAATGTAAACGTCCCTAAATCAAACGTCTTAGTTTTCATGCCTCACATGATAGGATATGATATAGTTGGTCTTGTGGACAGCTGAGACACCCATCTTCATTCCATCATCTCGGGGGACTGCACGGTGCCTTGAACAGTGAGGGTGGCACAGATTTCAACCACAGAAGAACCTGGAAGAAAATGGGGTTTTAGCATTTAAAAAAAAAAAAAAAAAAAAAAAAAAGTTTCACAGTATTAGCCTGGTGAATTTCAGTTAGTAAAATATTACAGATTTTTGGTGTATAATGGCAAAGGCCACCTCACCACTTCTTTTAAGCTTGGCTCTTGGAATTATAAGCAGACCTCCATTTGTAGACCTAAGGTTATGACTTGGAGTGTATGGGGACAGGCATTCCAAAATATAGAATGGAGCAAGATTATTTAAGGCTTTAGTAGTCTTTTAAAGTAAATTCTGAATGACACAGGTAACCAATGTAATGAAACTAAAACTGGTGATGTGCTCAAATTTTATTTTTCTAGGTAAGGTTCTGGCTGCTGCATTCTGCACTAGTTCCAAATGATTGATTGTTTTTTTCTTAGGTAGTCCTGTTAGAGTGCATTATAGTAATCTAGTTAACTAAAAACAAAAACCATGAATTTTCAGCATCTTATATAGTTATAAGAGGTCTAACTTTTGTTATATTAAGTGGAAAAAAATGCAGTCTACGTAATCTGGTTAAGGTGTGATTTAAAGTTTAGAGGCCCACCCACTGTCTAAGGCAATTTATAAGAAATTTGTGGTCTATGGTGTCAAATGCTGCAAGTTTAAGAGAACAACAACAGAGATATGCCCTCTGTCCGCATTAATTCGCAAATCATTTACTACTTTAACCAGTGATGTTTCTTTACTATGGTTTGTTCTAAAACTTGAATAATGTTTGAAGTAATGATTAATCTGCTTAATGACTGCCTTTAGAATTTCACTCAAGAAATGCAGGTTAGTAATTAGGCTAAAATTGCCAAAGACAGAGGAGTCGATTACTTTTCTTGAGGTGGGGTTTAAAAACTGCAGCGTTTAGATAGTCAGGTAAGACCCTGTCTATTAACTATGTTAACTATGTCAAGTACACTATCAATAAGGACATCAGAGACTTCTTTAAAAAAGCCTGTTGATACTGGATCAAGGATGCAGGTGGAGGGTTTCAACTGAGAAATTTATATGTAGTTTGGGTCAATCTATTCCAGTGAAAGAATTTAACTTACTTTAAAAGGTATGCTTGGATTCAATTATATAAACTTTGTGGGCTTGTACTATATTAATTCAATTATTTATTTTGTGTTTTAGAAAATATGGCAAAACTTCACAAGTTTCACTAGTATTTTAGTTAAATTTGGAGGTGCTGCTTCAATTAATACTGCAGCACCATGTGAGCTGAGCCATGTTTCACTTACTGAGAGACTGATAAAATCGTTAATGTAAAAAGTCTTGCTGGTTAGCACTCCAATATGTAGCAGAGCCATATTTAAGGTCTCAGAAGAGCAGAGCTCAATCAAGAGTGTTATGGCTGGCTGAAATAGTAATAAGGTTATTCTTGTTAATGCGACTTTGTGAAGATTTTTTCTTTAATCAAAAATCTATTCGTTCTAATACAGTGCACATGTATAAGGGAAATGGTAATTAAATCACATTTATACCACTTTTTCTGGGTTTTTTAGTTAGATTGTGGTTAGGTTACTTATTATAGTGCTAATACAGTGCACATCTAATGGTGAGCTCTCTACAGAATTATCACATCCTAAAACAGCATTATAAAAAACACTGGGACTACAATTGCATAGTCAGGAAAGACAAATTATTTTTGAGTTGTTGTCGGAGATGACCCATTCGCCGAATCAGTTATGGTGCAGACCATCTCGTCTGAAGAAACAGTGTTTCCCAAAAAAATCCCAGTTGTCCACAAAGCCAATCTCAACCAGTTGTTCAAGGACAGTAGTTGACTGTAGGCTTCAATCAACCTTCTAACCAATGGCAAAGGACCAGAAATGATGATTATCACATCCGTGGTCCTCTCATTCGTGGCTTGGATTAGTGCTGCAAAGTCTGCCTTTAGAACCTCCAATTGTCAATATCAAATGTTGTTTGCACCTGCATGGAGTAAAACAGTTCCAATAGCCCTCTCCTTGTGCTTCTGGAAGACTGTTGGTGCTCTTCTTGTATCATCTGAAACTTATGCACTGGGAAAATGAGAAACAAAAGTTTTCTGTTGAAGGCATGAAATACTGAGGTCGTGTACAATTTAATCCCCAATAATGACTGCATCACCAACGTCTACCGGCACTGTTGGGGAGCTTAGAGGGTCAAAGTGGTTTTTGATTTCGATGTTTGCCTGAGTCCACGGAGGTGATCTGGCCTTGAGCCCCCCCCCACCTGCAACGTTGAAATAGCCAGGGTCCATCATTGCCATTTTGAATAGGAGCAGGGGTAAAATTCACTTGGCCTACTGATAAGGTGGCATGGCGTGGGGTTTGCTGTTGACATGTGGAGACAAGTTGTTGAGGAAGCCCCTTTTCGCAGGCTAGCTATAAGTTCACTAAGTTGTGGCTGTCTGAAAGAGTTGCTGAATCTGATTCTCAAGGGCCTGAAGTTCTTCATCAACACATTGAGGCTAACAGTCAGCCATCTTCAGCTTCAGTCCTAAGAGGAAGTGAAAATGTGTAGCCACTGTGGCCCTCCAAGATCAGAATAGAGCACCCCTATCTTTTACAGTTCACAGAGTTGTTTAATCTTTACCTAAAATTGTTGATGTAATTTTTTTATAAAGGACGCTGAAGTGTTTTTATAGAGGGGAAAAAATGGCTTTCTGGTACTATGGATATATTTTTCAATGTGGACATTGCTTACATCCTAATACAAATGGGAAACTAACTGGTTTCAAATTTACTCTTTTAGAGTTTTGTAAATTCCTAAAACCACTACTATACACTGCCTAACATGCCAATTTTTTGTTATACAATAGAAATAGAAACAAATAACAGGTACTAAAATTTACAAAATACAGTACTAATACTATAAGTTTTGAGAAAGGACTTACTACATCTGTATTTTCCTTTAATGGAGCTGAAGTTTTTAACATTCAGTGACAACAGTAGTTAACTGTACTAAATACAATAACAGTATATGCAAGTAGTCTCATTTTAAACTTGATGCACTTTAGCACACTAATTGTATAAACTAAACATTTTTTATATTTTCACTTTTTAACATTTTTCCATTTTTAAACTTTTACTTAAATAGACACTAGCATATTTTTTGACAAGTTCTTCAGCAGTCTTCAATCTGCACTTTCAGCCTCACCACTTATTTTTCACATGGTGCAATTCAAAAGATTTCTTAAAGACATTGAACTATACTGAGAAGTGGGGAGGTTGGGAGCACTGATTGGGACCCGAATGCAGCAGTGTGACTTTTTTTTTTTTTTTTATGGTGGCTGGAGTGACAGTCCTGCCACCAACCCCCAAGTTTTCCCTGTAAGTTGGAGGACCTGCTTGCAGGGCTGGATGCAGATTAACATCATACCCAGGATGAACCAATTATAGGTTAAGGGCCTTGGTCAAAGATGCAACAGAGTAGAGTCACTTCTGGAGTTTACTGGATTCAACCTGGCAGCCTTCAATTATATGTGCAGATCCTGAGCCTCAGAGCCACCACTCTGTCAGTCTATACTGAATTTGCAGTAAATTGCATATATTCTGGTCCAGCTTTTTCTGTTAAGGTCCCAAAAACACTCTGCGTTTTGCTTTGATCGGAAGGGTACTGACGGGGGTTTGATTCTCGGTTAGGCGCTCCTATCCAGCTCATAAGCAACTTTTCCATATCCAATATGAGTTCCTTTTACTGCATTGTTAATATGACTGCTTTTTTAAGGAGCTCTTTCACAGGTTTAAGAATCTTGCATTTATCCTTGAGCAATTCTGAGATTGTGGTATGGGCCATACATAATGCTATCAGATGTTGGAAAGTTAACATGTTTTCCTTTTTCACTTTTTGTTACTTTTAATTTAGTTACAAGTTCTATTTTCCTTTGTTTTTTGGGACTACTTGTAGAACTTGTTTGAGGCTATCTATAGGTTGTGATGCACGTAAATACACTGAAATAACCACACTAGTTAGAGAGGATATTACCGTATATACAGTGTTTATTTACATACTGTTGATCACATGGAATGGAGGTCGCTACCCAGTTTTCCTTATGTCTACATCGGGACACTATTTGATTTGGCCTCTCGGTCGGCAAGTTGATCAGTTGTTAGCTGGAAGGGCATTAAACGCCATATGTCTGTATTTTAATGTGTTCGTTTTTGTAAAACTTTGTTCATGTAAAATCTGACGTGAATTAATCTACTTAAATCATCCTTCAGAAATCTTTATACCATGTGTACAACTCTGAATTTACAAAAGCTGATTTGTGGCTGATCTTAGTGGTAATCATAAAATAAACGTACAGTAACATTTAACAATAGTGGATGTTAGTAATTCACACATCCTTACTGAAATTTCAAGTCTTGCAGTCCTATTTTGTCTTTTAATGACACCTTGTAATTGGCAATATTTAAATGGGAGAGGGGAAAGAATTATTTTAGGTAATTATTCCATAACAGCTTTCGATACTTAAATGCAGGGTGTCCTCGGGTTACGACACAGCTCCGTTCCTACAACAGTGATGTAAGTCGAAACTCACCCTATCCTAAGTCACTTACCTATCCTAACACATTTGCAAAATCATAATCTAGAACATAAAAACACAACTAAGCCACAGAAAAAGGAAAAGGACATAAATGTACTGTACTGTAGGAACAGAAAAAATGAGTGTAAATAAAATCCTTTATTCCTTCTCACAACTCAATTTTTTAAAGTTTTTATGGGGGTGAGCATTGTAATCTCGAAACATTGTATGTCGAGACGTTGTAACTCGAGGACCCCTGTAATACTTTGTGTACATGATTATGCAAGTCAGTCAGGCAATTTTCATCCCTCTTTTATTTGTAAAAGAGTGAATTTGCCAGGAATTCTCAATGTGTTACCCTCTTCTGACAAGTGCACAGATTTTTTTTTTTTTTTTTTTTTTTTTTTCTTTTTTTTTTAATCATTGGTTGAGATGGGTGTGTGCTTCAGATTTATGTCCTGCTAGAAGTTTTGAAATGCTTATTTTTCCCTATACTTTATTAGCCTAATAAAGTACATTACATTAAGTAATATGGCATGTGATGTCTAATTCAGATTAAGGGTCAACACCATCCCTAACCTATCTGGAAAGACAAAACAGATTAATCCATTATGCAATTGTCACTGATAATATCGTGGCATTTATTGGGTTAACAGAAGCCCAGCATGCTTACTTAAAGATATAGTGGAATCTCGGGTCACGACCGTAATTCGTTCCTAAACTCTGGTCGTAACCCGATTTGGTCGTGACCTGAAGTAATTTACCCCCCATAGGATTGTATGTAAATACAAAATCCATTCCAGACCATATGAACTGTATGTAAATATATTAACTATTTTTGTGCTTAAAAATCTTTAAATCTATACTAATAAAAGGCAAAGCACTCACTGACTGACTGACTGGCTGACTGACTCATCACTAATTCTCTAACTTCCCGTGTAGGTAGAAGGCTGAAATTTGGCAGGCTCATTCCTTACAGCTTACTTAAAAAAGTTAAGCAGGTTTCATTTCAAAATTCTACGCGTAACGGTCATAACTGAATCCTACTTATGTACATATATATGGCCATAGCCTGCAGCTCGGTCGCCGTGTGAGGCGGAGTTGTGTCCCCCATCACCACGCCTCCCACGTAGTTAGCTGCCTGCCAATATTGCGTCCCACATACCCACGCCTCCCACGTAATTGAGTGCCTGCCCATGTAAGGCCGTCCATCAGCAGCAATCCAATAGACACGCTGCCGCTAATAGGTTTTTGTCATGGCTAAGACGAATACGATATTCGCAAGATACAAGTTTAGTGAGAAGACGCAAGGTATAAACAAGACTTTTGATCACTTTGAAATGGAGTTAAAATTGCTGGTGAAGGACTGTGCTTATGCAAACAAAGATGAGATGGTCAGGGATAGAATAGTGTTTGGCACAAACTCAGCAAAAGTGTGAGAGAAACTTTTAAGTGCCGGGTCTGAGGTAACATTAAATAAAGCCTTGGACATCGCAAGATCGCACGAGATAGCACAAGCACAGCTGAGAACCTTTGATGCATGTACTCTGAGCGGCTCACGTGAACTGACTGTGAACGTAGTACGCAGACAAAAAGCAAGAGCTCCAAAGAGCGCTAAACAAAAAGCGCATTACACAATTCAGAAGGCAGCAAAAGAATATGAAGTGAGTGACGCATACAAGCATATTCATAAGTGCAGCTACTGTGGAAACACAGCATACGGTGGAAAAAGTCAATGTCCAGCTAAAGGAAGACCGTGTAAAAAAATGTGGTAAATTGAACCACTTCGCTAAAGTTTGCAGGACTGGGAAAGGCATGCAGTGTGTGATGTCTCAGATAAAGAGGAAGACAAGCTGTTTATTGATGCAGTAAGAAAGGAACAACCCTCTGAATCTGAACAAGCCTTTGTAGACATATCAATAGGAAAGCAAGGTGTAAAGCTTAAGTTTAAATTAAGTTCATAGACACGCTGCCACTAAATATTCACAGGCAAATCCACAACTTAATACTGGGAATGCCTGTTAAACATCTTAGATTCACGAGTACCAATTTGGGTAGTGAACACTTCGATGAATGAAACCTGTTATCTTTACAACGGTTGACAAACATGGAATGTAACTTGAACACAGCACATCCTCCAGATACGAACCTGATTGAAAGAAATAATGATAATCAAATCCTTGATGACAGCAACACTCATAACAGTGACAAAACAATTACATTGACAATCATGTTACGTTATTTTTAAAATGTTTCCTTTTCTTTTTCATAATTTCAACACACTACTTCTCTGCTGCGAAGGGTGGGTATTTTGCTAGTTATACCATAAAATGCACAACATAATAGTAAACTAAATGTAAAAACATTGAATAACACTGAGAAAACCTTGAACAGAGAAAATTAACATTGCAAGAATTCACGCTATACCCTTACGAATTGCTCGCTGTAATCACTTTTTTTAATGAGTTTTAAGCACCGGGAAAAAAATGAACATTTGAAAAATCCTTAATTTAATAAACAGCCAAGAAAAGTAACATTGCAAAAAGTCACGCTACGAACCGCTTGCTGTAAACACTTATTTATATATATAAAAAAAAAAAATGTTTTACAGCGAGTGGTTTGTAGCGTGACTTGTTGCAATGTTACTTTTCTTGGTTAATTAAATTACAGCTTTTTCAAATATTCATTTTTTCCCTGTGCTTAAAACTCATTAAAAAAAGAGCTTTAAGCACTGGGGGAAAAAAATGAACATTTGAAACATCCGTAATTTATACAAAAACTAACCATAAACAACCAAGAAACTAACCTTGCATGAGTCAAGTTCTGGCATGAAGGAAGTGAGGAGGAACTGGATGGAGAGGAGATTACAGTTTTGACGTAAAGTCCCTCTGCACGATGCACGTCTGACCGAGAACCATGTACTGTGGAGAGACTGAACACGTGCGTAAATCACCGTGCGTACAAACCAGAAGGGAAATGAAATAGAGCACAAAGATTTCACAGTGAATGCACAGGGAGTGACTGAACATGTGCGGAAATCATCGGCACGTACGAACCGGAAGGGAAACTGGCTTGTTAGTCACCCAAGTGTGTGGTCGTGAACAGATGCAAAAGTTTGGCAAACTTTTTGATCGTAACCTGATTTGTACGTGTTCCGAGACCTTCATGACCCAAGGTTCCATTGTATTCAGTTCATAACAAATGATGATATATATATTTTTGGACAGCACCTTCTAATTGCTCAGGTGGGATTTTTTCAAACCAAATAAGTTAATGAGTGAGCAATGTAGCATTAGATATCACAACAAATATCTCAATGTCTCTCTTCACTTTTTCTGATAACACAACATGTATTAATAGTGAGATGTGCTTTGAAATGTTAAAATACTAAATTAATTTTACTTTGATATTAACAAAAGTGGTAGCCATCTCATTGCCAGTGCAGACAAGCCAAATATCTACTTTGTTTGAAACTTGCATTGATTTTTAATTAATACAGCTGTTGTTAGCACTGTCGATGTGCAGTTTCATCCAGCAGTCCTATATGTGTAATTGTGAATGCATGAAAGTTCTCTTTGGACTCTGAACTGTTTACTGAGGTTAGAAAATGAATGGATACTTGGACAGACATTTGTAGACATACTCATTAGGGATTATCCAGCTTTATTTTGAGGTTTTTTGTATTTTAAATGCTTTAAACGTTTCACTTGCACATATTGTGATGGCCGAAAGAAAGAGCACCTGTGTTTGGTAGGTACATCAATTCATTAAACCAGCTTGCTGCCCAGGTAACTTGTTCAGAGGGCCATACATTAATGTAACTGACAGAATGATCTAAACTAAATTAATTTTTGCTATTATGTACATTAAATTGGGATGACAAACAAAATCGACAGATTTCTTACTTATACTTACACATGAACAATAATCGTGTGAGATTTTAGATTATTAAACCCTACCATAGGCAGATCATGTGCAACTTTTTCTATTTCTTTTGGCTGCTCACTTTAGGGGTTGCCACAGAGGACCATCTTTTCCCATTTATTCCTGTCCTCTGCATCTTGCTTCATTACACCCACCACCTTCATGTCCTTTCTAACTATATCCATAAACTTTCTATTAGGCCTTCCTCTTTTCCCACTTACCTGGCAGCTCCATCCTTAACATCCTCCTGTTAATATACTCATCTCTTCTCTGCACTTGTCCAAACCAACACAATCTCGCCTCTCTGACTTTGTCTTCCAACCGTCTAACCTGAGCTGACCTTCTAATGTACTCATTTCTAATCCTGTCCATCTTTGTAACACCCAGTGCAAATCTTAAAGCTCTTAACATCTTTAACTCTGCCACCTCCAGCTCTGTCTCCTGCTTTCTGGTCAATGCTACCATCTCCTACCCTTATATAACATAGCTGGCCTCACTACCATCTTGTAGACCTTCCCTTTCACTCTTGCTGGTACCCGTCTGTCATATCCCACCTGACACACCTCTCCACCCTGCCTGCATTCTCTTCTTCACCTCTCTTCCAAACTCCCTGTTACTCTGTACTGCTTATCCCAACTATTTAAGCTCATCCACCTTTACCAACTCTAATCTCCCTGCATCCTCACCATTCCTCTGACCTCTCTCTCATTCATACACATTTATTCTATCTTGTTCCTACTGACCCTCATTCCTGTCCTTTCTAGAGCATATCTTCACTTCTCTTCTCGACCAGCTGTTTACTCTTGCTACAGATCACAATGTCATCTGCAAACATCATAGTCCATGTGGGACTCTTGCCTAATCTCCTCTGTTAACCTGTCCATCACCATTGCAAATAAGAAAGGGCTCAGAGCCGATCTCTGATGTAATCCTACTTCTACCTTGAATGTATCCGTCACTCCTACCGCAAACCTCACCACTGGCACACGTCCTACATATCCTGTACCACTCTTGCATACTTCTGTGCCACTCTCTACTTCCTCATTTAGTACCACAACTCCTCTGTCACATCAAGCACCCTTCTAGCTGTTGCCCTTTCTACTTCTGCTATGGTTGCCCAACAATCTGGTAACTATTCACTGCCACCCACAGTCTGTCTTCCTCCACCCTGAATTTCCTTTTTCAGCTTCCACCATTTGATCCTTGGCTCTATCCTCATTCTGCTCCTCTTCTTGATCTCTAACGTCATCTTACAGGCCACCATCCTGTGCTGCCTACCAACGCTTTCCCCTGCCACCACTTTGCAGTCTCCAGTCTCCTTCTGACTAACCCTCCTGCATAGGATATAATCTACCCGTGTACATCTTCCTCCACTCTTTTACGTCCCTCTGTGTTCCTTCCTCTTCTTAAAATACATATTCACCACAGCCATGTCCATTCTTTTCGCAAAGTCTACTACCATCTGACCTTCCGCATTCCTCTCCTTGACACTATCCCTACCCACTCTCCACCCCTTCATCCATCTCACTCTAGAAACTGTCCTGTTTTAAAACCCAGTGCCGCCTTCCTTTTGCTGGCAGCTCCCCTGCTTCTCCCATACGGGCTTTGCAACTGGGGAGCTGCCCTACCTGCAGCTGACCTTCTCCTGCTGATCCAGTAGCCTTCCTTCCCCTGGCTCTGTACAGCTGATCCGCCAGACCGAGACTGGTTCCCCAGCGACCAGGACGCTCACGCTGGGGCTCGCTCTCCCAAGCCTCCCTGACTACGTACTGTGTGCCGCACCGCTTCCTGCTGCCCCTATCAAGTGTCGGCCTAACGTTCCTCCTGAGGGGCTCTCCTCCCAGCTGCCTGCCTTTATCAGCGAGCCTGCTCCCTTGCTTGCTCGCTCCTGCACCGGCTTTTCACATTTCCAGCTTTCATCTACTTCCCACTAACGTCTGTTCTCTTTTTCTTTTTCTCCCTCAGCACTTGCGCTCTTCCTATTTATAATGGGGACGTGGCACAGGTGTGGTGATTAGCAGCTCCTGGCATCAATTACGGTCATGTACCTGTGCAGTTAAGTGCGGAAACGCCCATGCCTGTATCTCGCCCAGGAACATTCAAAGTTCCTACCTTCACTCCCACTCTCTATCATCTTCTCCCTCTGCCTACGAATACGCCTTTCATAACCCAGCCTTCACCTCCAACAGTAGCCCAATTTCCACCTGCACACTGTTGGCCAAAAGTATTGGTGGCGGCCGTTGTTAACCCCGGGCCTCTACCAATCTGGTATGGAAATCTGTATTGTTGTTATAATAATATATATAATATATATAGATATATATCTATATCTATCTATCTATAATATATATGAAAATGAGACTTATTTGTGTAAACCAACATGTAACAATATATATACATCTCCAATCTTTTATTTCTTCAATGATGAAATAGCAGATTTTAATAAGTTTCTTTATCTCTCTGCAAAGATATTTAAAATCCTTCCTGTTTTCTGTTTGGGAGTAATTCCTACTGTTATAGAATCTAACTAGACAGATTGAGCCATATATTAATGTGAAATGTAAACAGTCACTTTCTTGCAAAAACAATCTTGTGAAATATGATAAATCACTCCTTTAAGTGACGCTGAAGATATTGAAGATGGTTTTTAGGTTTGCAACTACTGCAAGTATTCATGGTCTTTCATGCTCTGAAAAGATCAAATTACTGGAACACTTGGGGGTGGGGGGGATTCAAGTGCCTGTTCTGTATTCAAACACTCGCATTGATTGAGGTGGACATTTGTTTTTTATTATTTAGATAATGATCTAAATTTGTTACTTACAAAAAATTTCAGTGGAAGCACAATGCATATGTGCTAGTCACAGTTTTAAAATGTACTATTTTTATTTTCATTTTAGTGACCAGGAGCCACCTTATTCCATGATCACGCTACATGAAATGGCAGAAACAGGTAACTAACTAATCATTTACTATTTACTGTTGCAGATAGTGGAAGAAATCTATGTTTTTGAATTCTTCAGACCACTGAATATCCCAGATAGTCTATTTTGATTTTATATGACTTAATTTTTCATAAGTTGAAATATCCTGTTTAATAAAAAATATATATACTGATGTGAGTCTTTTTTGGGTCCTATTTTTCTGACTAATAGTTACAGCTACTTTTTTTGGAGTTATGGGGAACTACTGAGAAATAAGGCTGTTTACCAAACTAACCATAAGGAAAACGATTTTCCACAAGAAGAACAAACAGTTGTTTTAAATCTTTTTTAAGCAAACTCTGTAACCTAGAGTTCAAAGTCATTTTCATTATGTAGCCAGATGCAAGCATGCCTAGCTTTAAATAAATGGTTGCTGTCTCATGTGAAACTGTGTGGTTTAAAAAAGATATCTGTCCACTTGTTCATGTTTATTTAGCCCAAGTTTGATTTTACTTTTTTGTATATATGCATATTTTTCATTGCAACAGCTTCCAAACGAGGTGGACTGTTTGAGAAAACCTTAATTTTACTGTTGTTGGCTGAAATGAGAATGATTATCTTTTTGATCTACTCTGTGTTCTTTGGAAAATATTGTTCTTGTATGTTTTAAGTGATCTTTAATAAAAGTTTTACAAGTTTTCTTCCATCTGTTTTATCTGCACAGTTTTTCTTTTTAGTGCTTTCCTTTTTCATTCCTTATGCCAATATAGCACATATTGTGGAGCTCATCGTATCTGTGGTTTTAATTAAAGAATCTATAGTCTATTTAACTGTGAAATGGTATATATTTTTGCCCCTCACTTATGAATGTTATGCTGTGTTCCATTTTATCAAGTTAATTTCAACCTTACTTAGCCGACCCAATTATAGTCTTATATTTTTTATGATCAAAGGACTTTGTCATCTAAGGAAGACTGGTTATTTCTGGCATTCCTTTTGCATTCTGTAATTTTTCATAGAAAAAAAAGACAGTGTTGTGCCAATTTAAACTGTACTTGGCAGCAAAATTCCAGTTTGTGCGTGTCAGCAGAAATTGATAAGAGATTTCCTTACTTTTCTTAGGTTGGAAAATTTTCTACATTTTTATTGGATTAATTTTGAATAACACAAATGCAGTTGATTTTAATATTTCATCTGTGAGTGATAAAACCACTACATGAATCAAAAGAACAATTTTAGCTGTATTCAAAATTTGTTTTGATGTGTCCTTTAGTATTTTAGTGTAATTAAAGGAACGGGAGGCTTAAGATTAAAATAAAACTTGAGGCTTAACATTAAAATTAAAATTGAGCTGTATTATATAAATATTAAAGAAAGACCTTTCCTCATTTTATTGGAGCCTTTCCCTAGAGTTTATGAAAATACAGTATATTGCTTAGAACATGTTAGACAGCTGGTGCCTCTGACATTAGTGTCCCATGTAGAAGTAACTTTTAAAAGAAAGAAAAAAAAAAAAAAAAAAGAGTTTTAGAGCTAGTAATGCTTCTGGAGTTGGTAAATTTAGTGGTGGTTAACAACCTGTATCTCTTTCTAAAATACAACAACAAAATTGAGACATTTACCAGTTTAATATATATTTGTGACTTGTCCGGTATACTTAAAGTAAGATTAATCTTTACTGACTGCAATTCGAATATGCTTGGGTTCTAATTAAGAAATCATGGCAACATACGATTTTTGAGGGAAACTCCAAAATTATCCCAGTATATTGGGATGACTCCTTTTGAACAATTCTTTTTAAAATACAGACTTGAGACAAGTCCCCAAGGTGCCAATTTCATCTGTGTTATCTGGTAAATTGTTCCATGTACTTTCATTTATGTGTTTTTACTTTTTTAGGAGTACGGATGGAAGTTATATATGTTCTCACAGTTTTATTAAACTGAACAAAATTGGCCTGTTTCAGAGATTCCTCATAGTGTATGTCCCAAATGGCACACAATCCCTATATCTTATTAAATCTTTTTAATCCTTTTTTTACATTGTCTGCTTGTAGACAGGAATGAGTCTGTAAAGCTTTGCTCATAAAGTACAATGTGCATTATAGCTTCTGAACCATACATCTATGTAATTAAATTTGAATGTTATCTATGACCATTTGGAGGGATTTTACTAGCTGCAGGGTATCTGCTAATTCGTTAATTTAATGACCTGTTTCTTCTGCACAGTTAAACAACCTACTTGAGGGATGTGCATTTTTCTTTTTTCCTCAGCCAGCGTTCCATGCAACGTAACCTATCATTTTCTGTATTTAAGGCAAAATACCTTAGTACCAATTTGAATATGTCAGGGAATTGACTTAATAAGTAACTAGTGTTAGCCCATTTTAGCTCCAATGTTAGCCCATAGTTGTTGCAAACTCAACTCTGAAAGCTTACTCCATCATATCCCTTGGATTGAGAGTTCGTTCCTTGTTCATGGAACTGTTTTAAGACTTTCCTGAGTTTGTAGCACAGAACAGTTTACTGTTTTGAGATGTGTACACTACTGTACATTTTTTCAACAAAATTTCTTGTATCTTGCGGTATATAAAGCTTCACTTCTCGTTGGACTTGTGTGCCTGAAGAACTAAACCCTACCCCATTGCTCTGCCATTACCTGTTTTCATTGTTTACATCTGAATGGGTATATTTGTAGACTTTTTGAGATTTTTAGTTTTCTGATACACCAACAGCAGGAAACCAAGATTTGTCAGACCAAGCAAGACTGTTAGAGTAAACCAGTATCTGTTTCTTATTTGACTGCAACTGCACTTCCTTTTTAAAGATAATAAAAGTAGAACTTAGTTGGATTGTCTGCTGACATCATACATCTGGAAGAAGATAAGACATTTGAGTTCTGATACACTTCTTGTGGCACTGCTGTTGTACTTAACTTAGTTGACTTGTTATGGTTTGCCAGTCTCATTGTCCTCCACTGGTCCCTTTTGTAAATAGTCTTTCAATCACAAAATGTTCTTCTGGATAATCCAAGTGGTTATGTATTCTTGATAAACCTGTGATGCTGACCTGTGTAAAAATCCCAACAAAATAGTGGTCCTTGATTTACTTAAGCTGTCTTGTCTGGTGCAAAGTAGAAAAAAAAAACATGAAGCTTGCCTTCCTGTTTCAAAAATATTAGATTTAATTACCTTAAAATATGGGATTGTCATCTAATAAATAGTAAGTTACTTAGGAAAGGCATAGTGCACCTAATAAACTAAAACCCAGAAAATCAGGTAATAGGACATTTTTAATATTATATCAATTTATCAGTAGCTATTCACAGTCTTGGGGTACGACACTTTTAAAAGTAGCTTAGTTACATTTACTCATTACATACCTTCATGATATTGGCCGTAAACACAATTTCTTTTGTATTTTATAAATGGTTTACTCCTTCATATGCTATAAAGTAAATAACATCCCTCCCCAACATAAAATCCCAAAGATTTGTGGTATGAAGACTGCCCACTGTGTCACTTGATTTAAACTGTTTCATAATATCTGTAGAAGTTTACTGGAAGAAAACTAAAATGACACATTATTTATAGGTTTTTGTTACTAAATTGTACGTAGTACTTACTTTTCAGCTTGGCAGTTCAATTGAGTCCTGTAAATGACCGTCATACCATCCACCATAATTGCTTATTGCATTATACCGAGTGGTGCTGTGAAAATAACCAACTCCCTTCCCTTTTTTTTTTTTTTGTCTGTATGGAGCTGAAGTTCTCAGATGTTTTTTTTATGGTACACTTTATGAAGAGTTTTGCGTAATAGTTTCTTGTGAACGTGATCTGTTCAAATAATTACATTAGCATTTTCTCTTTATTGACAGATGATGGCTGGTTGGAAGTAGTCCAGTCTTTAATTCGTGTTATTCCATTAGAAGATCCTCTGGGGCCAGCTGTTATTACACTTTTACTTGATGAGTGCCCACTGCCTACCAAAGTAAGTTGCAGGAAGTTGTTGAAGAGAAATATATATAATATGGAGGCAGAGACATACAATCAGTCCTCAACTTTTGCCAGGGTAATGTTTCTAGCGAAAGTCTGACACAAATGTTAAATTATTTAATCTATAAGAAATGAGAGGTTAGGTTCCCCAGGCCACCAAAGACTAATCTTTCACTAGAGATTACCCAAAATAATTTTGTCTGCATAAAATTCTTTATAACAAAACATTGTTTATGATAATATGCACTTTTCATAAAACATTAACCATGAATTGACCCATAAAATGCAGCACAGAAATTTAAAATTGGTAACATGCAGAACATTTTTTCTTGTTAGTTAATCCCTAGGTTTTGGTGACTGTGCTAATATCTCAATTTAAAAAAAAAAACTTTAGTTGCTGCTGTTGGAAAACCTGCAAGGTCTCAATGTCGCCTCTGACACTCTGTCCTTCACTTCTGGTGGATGATGATGGAGATTGTGAAAGACACACAGGGTTGAAATAATCTTTTATCGATGACACCTGTTTTGTGCGCTGCTTGAGATTCTTACGGGTCTCTGAGTATGGAAGCATAGCAGAGTAAAATTGGCATTTCACCTTGAGGCTGCAGTCATTGATAGGATCATTAGCCTCAATTTCTCTATCCACCTGGTCACAGCTGATGGTGGCCGCCAATGTACTGGCATTAAGTTTATCTAACACCTTTATTTTGTTTAATTTTTTCAACAAATGCTTGGGAAGCTGTTTACTCTAGAACAATAGGGTGAACAATGACCAAACTTTTGCCAAAAAAAAAAAAAAAAGTTAAGTGAGGAATTGGTGAGAACCGACTGTATGTCATTTATAAATATTTGGTTATCTTAATGTAGTACTTCTATTTGTTCAGCCAATGTTTATCATTTGCTAATTTAGAGTTGAAAAGTTTGCCATTTCTTAAAATGTACATGGTTGAATTATTGAACATTCAGTATTACTACTTTGTAGCTATGATCACTTAGCAAGCAGTTGGAAAAAATAAGCAAATTTAACAAAAAAGTGGATCAGTACTATGTATTTCTTGTTTCTAAGCTAATAATTCTATGGTTTCTTCAAATTCCGGTTTGTTTCAGGATGCTCTACAAAAACTTTCAGAAATGCTTAATTTAAGTGCAGCTATTGCACGCCAGGATGCTTCAAATCCTGCAAAACACCGTAATACCACTGCTGTCCTGGGATGCTTGGCTGAAAAGCTGGCAGGTATGTGGGTATACAGATTTTTGCAGTTGTTCTTGGGATCTTAAAACTTTTTATATACAATGTTTTTCATTGTTTTAGGACCTGCTAGCATTGGACTTTTAAGTTTGGGTACATTGGAATATTTATTAGAAAGCTTGGTGAGTACTAATCTTTGAGCTTTTTTATCTTAACTAATGTGAAAAATGTTTTGTCTATGGAGAACAAATTTCTTTGAGCAATGGAATGCCAGTATTCTGTAGCTTACAAAACCAACTAATATCTACCAACTGTATAAAATGAAGAACCAAAGTACACTACAAAGTTGGTGTTTTGGTGCTAATGTTAACCAGTGGTCTCATTTACTATCCAGTATTCTTGCTGCCGCTATTTTTTTTTTTTTTTATGTTAAAGTTAAAACAAAATGTTCTCCTTAGGCACACTTCCATACATACCTTAGATTGTAGGCTGAGGGCTCTGCACTTTTGAGATTAATGATTTGGTTTTACTTTTTTTTTTATTTTTATTTTTTGTGTCGAAGTCTTCAGTAGTTTATAATGCAAGTAGCTGATCAGACTGTGTTAAAAGAGCGATGCAATCTAATGCAACACTCTCAAAGCCAAGAGTTTTGTACTGTATGTGGTTACTTTCCTGAAATATACATACATACTAATAATATAACTTGCCTTATTTTTGTTACGTTTCCATACTTTCACTCTTTTTGTTTGCTATTTTGATCCTGGAATTACTTGCTTGGTATAGCTTTTTGAAACTTTAGCAGACCATACAAGGTTTGACTTTGTGATTAATCCGTGAACTTGGTACTAATATTTTTGGCTTGCAGGCACATTTTCATTTTAGGAGCAGCTTTTGAACTCTATACATATAGACACAGTCACAATTTCATAGTCATTGCGTTGTCCCTTTGATTAAATTGTAATTACATTGTTTAAAAAGAATAACTAGTATTGTTTGAAGGAAATCAGCTTGTGCAAATAAGGGCTGTGCATTTTATTTGTTGCAATATAAGTACTTGACAAAAGACTATAAAAATACATTCTCAAATACTAAAATATTCTTAGTCAACTCAAAAATAATTCAGCTTGAGAAAACTGTATAATAAAAACACATATATATACACAGTAGGCTACAAGTGTCACATGTGACTTTTTTAATCTGTCCACCCATCGATTTACTTACTTGCATAATCTATTTCATGCCCGAAGAACACTAGACCCAAACTGAAATTTCTGAAATAAATTGTAATATGTAAAGTCAGATTGAAGCTGTAGTATTTTAGAAAGAAAAGCTAGATCTGAAATAGGTATATGTTAGTGTAGGTCTTTCAACGCTTCTCCAAAAAGCTCTCCTCCTCAAAGTTCTGATACCTGATATTTTTAATGCATTTTGAATTGTGCCAGTCAGTAATTACCTGTTAATGTCAAGTATGGGTGCTGCTAGAACAGCCATTGGGCTTTTAAAGTCTGCTCATCCATCCAGTTTCTAAAACAGATCATCATGAGTAGAGTTTGCAGGGAGCTCCACTGCTTATGTTTGTAGGTATTTTGCATTAGAGTTCAGCATCATTTGTTCAGAATTTAGATAAGCAACTGTAGTCTATTAATCTGAAATAGGAAAAAGTTTTTTGTTATACCTTTTAACACTGCCCATGCAGTTTGGAAGACCTGTAGTTTTGTCGCTGTCAACCTATTTTCTAGATTCTTTTTTAATTCTAATGTACAGTAAGAGTATTTAAAAGGCTATAAGATGTATTAATAAGATAAAAGAAAACACTGAGTTGTGCAAATTTCTTTGATTCAATAAAATAGTGGAATAACTGAGATTTATGGATTTTAGATGCGCTATTGATTTAGGTGAATGTAGCAGGGACACATTTGGGTATGTTGAACCTGAATTTTTGTGCTTTTGTTATTGTAGGACTGAAAGCAGCCTTTTTTTTTTTTTTTTTTTTTTTTTTTTAAGCATTACAATAACTGATAAACAAAATTTCAGTCCAGGTAATTAATAAGCAAATTGTTTGTAAAGGTTTCATATCTAAACATTTAACCTTAACAATGAAGTATAGTGTATATATAACCTAAAACACCCGTAAATGGACTTTTGAATTCATTGGTAATTTTTACATCTCCTTGCCCCTAGAATTCAGCTTCGCATCCCACTGTGATGCTTTTTGCTCTCATTGCTCTGGAAAAGTTTGCACAGACAAGTAAGTGTAATCTTTAAATATTTGCCAAATGAATATTTTTAAGTTGTTTTTCAGAATTTTAGCTAAAATAATTTTCTTGCAGGTGAGAACAAATTGACTGTCTCAGAGTCCTGCCTTAGTGATAGGCTAGTGATGCTGGAGACATGGGCCAACCACTCTGACTATCTTAAACGACAAGTGGGATTCTGTGCTCAGTGGAGTTTGGATAATCTGTGTAAGGCATTTTAAAATCTTGAAAATCATTGATACATGCTTTATTTGCCTAGCCCTGTAACGCTGTTTTTTGTTTTTTTTTTTTTTTTAAGTTCTGAAAGAAGGGAGACAGTTTACATATGAAAAAGTCAACCTTAACAACATCAATGCCATGTTGAACAGCAACGATGTCAGCGAGTATCTCAAAATATCACCAAATGGGCTTGAGGTAAAAAAGTTTTTCTGTATTCTGCCACTGTTGAGACAAGCTGCCAAAGCCTAGCGACATCTCTGTGGTCAGTGCAGGTGTAACCTACCCCAAGTACAGAAACTTGTCGCTGCAGCTGATTAACCATAGCTGGGAGGAACCTGACTAGCAGCACATCCCCTGTTTATCAACTTTTGAATTTGCACATCAGTAACAGTGTGCAGTGTCTTTACACGCAAAGTCACTCTTAGTCTTGCTGTATTATAAAAGTATATTGTTTCTGTTTTAACTTTAATCTGCCTTTCGCTTTCCGCAGCATTAAGATTTAATGAATGATGTTTGTGGGTTTGTTTCTATTATGATAATAGAAAATGGGAGCAGTCAGAGACTGTAATGATCATGTATTCACTTGACCAAAAAATACCTTTTTAGGCTTTTTTGGTGAATGAGGAATTTTGAATTCATCTTACAACAGACAAGTTGTTGTGTACAAGCTGAAATGATATAATTTAATACTTTGTCTGACTTTCAGATGCACTTAGTACTTTGAACACTCTAAATCTTCTCCTTAACATAAAGAGTAACTGAAAATTCGGTTTTGTGTCTGAGTGTAACAGTTTGCAGTGTTTCATTAATATTTCTCTAAGTTAATATAAAAAAAGAAAGGTGATATGAGAGTGGAAGGGTTTGTTAGAACAGAGAGAGAGAGAGGGTGATCTTAACCAGGAGGAGTTAGGACTAGTGTTGACCTTGTATTGTGACCTACAGAATTTGGGCTATAGACTATTTTGATAAACTTTATTAATCCCAAGAGGAAATGCTGGATATTTTTAATGGCCATTTACATTTTTTTTTTTTTTTGTGCTCTCTTTATCACTTTACATTTCTTCTTGTTTTATATAATCTAGATATCTTTGTAGCTGTATATTTCATTTGCCTTGCTTTAGTTTGAAGCAGGAAGTTAATTTCCCCTTTCTCTGCATTTATTCTAAACATGACCTCACTTGATTCACATTTTTATATAACTGCTTTTTTTCCCTAATCCTTTTTCACCTTTCTTTATTTTCCTATTTATGTTTTACTTTAATGCATATTTTGTTTTTCCAGGCTCGTTGTGACGCTTCTTCATTTGAAAGTGTACGATGTACATTTTGTGTGGATTCTGGTGTATGGTATTATGAAGTGACAGTCGTTACATCTGGCGTCATGCAGATTGGTTGGGCGACCAAAGACAGCAAATTTCTTAACCATGTACGTATCATAAATTATACAGGATCGGTTTCTTGAAGCTGTGCAGATAAGAAAAATGAATGTTCACACATCTTCAGACAGGGAACACTTGGCACACACTCTGTTTTCCCTCTGCTATTGGGTTATTCAGTTCTTCTAGTGCACTTCATTGTATGTTAGATTGCTGATAAATGCTCATAATTGTATTATAAAGTAATTAAGGAGTAATATGACAATAGGGGATGTTAATGTGTTTTTTTGCAAAGTGAAAAGGGAATTGTACAGATCTTTCTCGGTTACATACTATCAGAAAATAACTGATACCATAAGTACTGACAGTTCCCCAACCAACCCCACTGAGTCAGTATTTGGTAGTCTCATTTGGTATACGTTACAGCCATGTGTTAAAAAGAGACTCTACAAGCAATCACTTGTGGAGAATGCAGATTTTCGTTCTTTGACAAAATGCTTCAATCTGTCTATTTTGTTGTGAACACTGGAAAAACAGCAACTTTTATCTCTTTTATCTCTTTTATCTGTATTTTGGTTCATTGACCTGCCGAAAGAAAACTTTCTTAGGTCTCCTGAAGACTACTGCAGGTTTTCCTTCAGGATTTCTTAATATATTACCAGATATTTTTAATTTCTGTTTTTGTAAATCATGACAAAATCCATGTTTATTTTCATTATGCTGTCAACAACATGCTTCATGCTAGAAGTGGTGTTAGATGTTATGGGTGGCCCAAACAGCTTTTCACCCTTGATACTGAAAACTATAATTGTCTCGTCAAAATATAGAATCTTCTTCCACATAGTTTCTAGGTCTACCACATCCTTCTTTCCTTCTTGGCAAGCTGTTGCTGAACTTCCTCCCCCCTTCCCCCACTCCAGCAATGGTTTTCATTTTACTACTGGCCAATGAAGCAATTGTAGCTGTATACACAATTTCTCCAATGTTCTCTGTGTTCTATTTTAATACTAGAATGTCTTTAAAGATAGTATAGGCCTTTTCCTTGTCACTCCAACTAGGGCTGTTCTTGCCCAATTATTCTGCATTAGAAGGCCCACTGTTCCATACAGATTTAGGGTTGTTATGCATTTTTTTATATTGTACTTTATTGTACTTGGACATCTTCAAGGTGTTAAATTGCTCATTTACCCTTTCTTTGTTTGGTACTTTACGGTGGGAATTGCTTGGATTTTCTTTGAGAATGTCTTCAGGATGTAATTTTTGAGAGGAACTAACTTAATGTCTGCGGTGGGCTGGTGCCTTGCCCGGGATTTGTTCCTTGCTTGTGCCCTGTGCTGGTGGACATTGACTCCAGTTTGACCCCCCATTGACCCTGTGTTAGGATATAGTGGGTTGGACGATAACTGACTAACTTAATGTTGCTCATACCAGAGGGAGAAGTGTATTTAACATAAATTGATGGGAGTCGCCTTAATTGGATACTCGAACTCTAGTTTCATTTTGAAGGTGGTTGGTTGCTTCAGAGCATATCTGTCGTGCTTAAGAAATCGCCAATTTTTTTTTTTTTAATTAATTTGGAAATATGTGTACTTTTTTACTTTGTGATGTTTCATTTCTATTTGATAATTAGGGAATAAAACAATTTAAGGATTCTATATTTAATCACACTTATTGAGATTAATTGTTTTATTATGTTACATTTTTGTGGAAAGGCAACAAACTATCAAACAAAAAGATGGTAGTAGTCAGTTTCACTATAGGCATGTGGCAGTTTTTGTCTGCAGTCTCTTGAATTATAGTGTTGATTGTATCCTTGATTGAGTTGTTTTATTTGGTGAAATGTAATTCAG
Organism: Polypterus bichir lapradei; assembly: GCA_026402145.1. NCBI lineage: Eukaryota > Metazoa > Chordata > Cladistia > Polypteriformes > Polypteridae > Polypterus > Polypterus bichir. The sequence goes on from JANRMT010062806.1 coordinate 86,790,821, forward strand.
AACATCATAAGTAGTGTTATTAATCATTGAATATGGCATTTTATAGCAATATTGGGGGAGTTTCCACATATCACCTATCTTCAGTAATATTCGAAACTTGCATAGACCTACCATGCGAAGCACGTTTCTAGGGGTAAAATGCAATAGGCAGTTTTAGGCATATTGTTTGTGAACTTAATACTGTATTAAACATAAAAAAGAAATGGAGTGATTTCACTGACCATTTATAATTCACTCTGTTAGAATGTAGAAATAATGCTGTGAAAGGCTGCCCTCGGCTTGGAGTGTTTTTATTATTTAATTTTTTTTTTTTTTTTTTTTCAACTTTGATTTTCCTCATTTGTGTTAGAAGGTTGCATTACAGTAAATGTAATGCAGAACAACTAAGCATATACTAGGTAATACAGTATTTCATAATGAAATTCAGAGTCTACAGCAGCCTCTTCCGATATGGAGAGTTATGATATTGGATAACCCACAGTGTAGTCATTCTAAGGTAAACACTGAACCAGCATGCACATTTACGGACAACGCTAATACATTCTTGTTGAATTATAAGCTTTAGACCAGGGGTTCCCAATGCGTCAGTCGCAATCGACCGGTAGATCGTAAAGGTAGTGCAGGTAGATCGAGTTGCATTCAAAAAAAATTAAACATTAGTCTGTCATATATCCTCTTTATGGCATTTGCCACTTGATTGACATACAGGCCAGTCTGAGATCTTTTTTCTTCTAACACACTGGTCATCCCGCATGCATGATCAAACGCGCGAGCTACTGCAAAACTCCGGCTGTGATCTACCTTCCAGTTTTATATCGACTAAAGAAGGGATTAAAGGGATTGGGGTGGGTATGGGCTGGATGTGGAATTGGAAGAGGATTTTTTTTCTCACAATGTCACAATCGAAGTGCGTTTGTCTGACTCCAAGGTTCGATCCCCGATGAGGGGTGCAGTGGAGTGTGTACACCTCATGAGCCCAACATAGGGCGAAACACGTGTCACATACTCTTTGCATTATTTGACAGTTAACTATGTAACATTCTATGATCTGCGTCTCGCAACTGAGAGGGCATCCGTGGCAGATGTCTGCCGACTTGCAGACCAACCACACGTGTTACCTGGTAGGTAACCACCCATACAATCGGGTTGTGGGCACCCCTGCTTTAGACAGTATTTCAGTTTTTTTTTCAAAACCATAAGTTATCTGTTATAGTAGGTGGATTACCAGTTTAAGATATGGCATCAGGCAAGCCGTGTACTTTCAGATTTCTTTGAATACTACATATAAGTTTAAATTATCTTCTCTTGCAATATTCTAAAATACTCGTGTAAATAAATTTGGAGAGTACCTACCAGCATACCTTTCCATTTGTGTCTTGGCTTTAGGTACATTTTAGTTAACACTAGCAAAACACCCGCGCTTCGCAGCGGTGAAGTAGTGTGTTAAAGAAGTTATGAAAAAGAAAAGGAAACATTTTAAAAATAACGTAACATGATTGTCAATGTAATTGTTTTGTCACTGTTATGAGTGTTGCTGTCATATAATTTTTTTTATATATATATATATATATATCTATACTAATATATCTATACTAATATATATATCTATACTAATAAAAGGCAAAGCGCTCACTGACTAACTCATCACTAATTCTCCAAGTTCCCGTGTAGGTAGAAGGCTGAAATTTGGCAGGCTCATTCCTTACAGCTTACTTACAAAAGTTGGGCAGGTTTCATTTAGAAATTCTACGCGTAATGGTCATAACTGGAAGCTATTTTTCTGCATATACTGTAATGGAGTTGAGCGCGAAAGCCGTGTGGGCGGAGTTTCGTGTGACATCATCACGCCTCCCACGTAACCACGTGAACTGACTGTGAACGCAGTGTGTAGAAAACCAGGAAGACCTCCAAAAAGCGCTGAAGAAAACATGCATTATATAATTGAGAAAGCAGCGAAACAATAAGAAGCGAGCGAGTGACATATACTACCATATTCATGAGTACTTTTACTTCGGAAAGAAAGCAAGGTGTAAACCTAAACTTTAAATTAAGTTCATAGACGGGCTACAGCTGGCGTTTCTCATGCCCACGGGTAATGCGGGATACAAGTTTAATGAGAGGACGCAGGATATAAACGAGAGTTTTGATCACTTTGTAACTAAGTTAAAATTGCAGGTGAAGGGGTGTGCTTATGCAAATTC
>JANRMT010062806.1:86813021-86859879 GCA_026402145.1 Polypterus bichir lapradei
AAAACCCTCAAATAAAGCTGAATTACAACAATTCTGCAAAGATGAGTTGGCCAAAATTAGTCCAGAGCGCTGTAAAAGACTCATTGCAAGTTAACGCAAATGCTTGATTGCAGTTATTGCTGCTAAGGGTGGCCCAACCAGTTATTAGGTTCAGGGGGCAATTACTTTTTCACACAAGGCCATGTAGGTTTGGAATTTTTTTTCTCCCTAAATAATAAAAACCATCATTTTAAAAACTGCATTTTGATGATCAGAAACATTTTGTGTGACAAACATGCAAAAGAATAAGAAATCAGGAAGGGGGCAAATAGTTTTTCACACCACTGTAGTTGTTCAGTTTTTTTTATTGTCAGGAGGTTTAGTTCTGAATGCAGAGCCTGCCTTTTCCTATGTAGAGTCTCGCTTGGTAGTCTGGCATGTTCTTCATCTATTCTAGTAATTTCGCTTTTTATCTCTGCTACTTTCTTGGTTTCTAATTTAATTTCTGTGGGAAAGATATGAGATAATCTGTCCTCTTAAGAAGGCCTTAAGAGTTTCCCCAGAGTATTCCTGCAGAGAGCTGAGGATGTATTTGTCTCTAGAAAGAATTTGATTTGTTTGGATATAAATTCTGTAAAATTCTCGTCTGCTAATAGAAGCAGGTTGAGACGCCATCTGCAGGGTGAGTGTATGGGGCTTAGTAACTTTAGCTCCAAGATCATAGGTGCCTGGTCAGAAATAACAATAGCTTCGTATTTGCAAGATTTAATCATAGGCAAGAAGTTATTGTCTATAAAGAAATAATCAATCCTTGAGTAGCAATGATGTAGTGGTGAGTAGAAAGAATATGTTCTTGAGTTTGGGTTTAAAAACCTCCAGGGGTCTGATAAGTTGATCTGTTATAAACTTTGTAATTATTTTTGCGGTGTTAGATGCCGTTCCCCCTGTGGAAGAAGTCCTATCTAAGAGTGGATTTAGAACACAATTAAAGTCCCCAGCCATTATAATTTTATGAGTGTTCAGATTGGGAATGGATGCAAATAAATTTTGTATAAATTCCTTATCAACATTAGGTGCATAAACATTTATCAAGATCATTTTACGGTTAGATAAGTCTCCCATGACCATTACATATCTCCCTTCAGGATCCAATACTACATCTGATGCTACAAATGGGACTGTTCTATGTATGAGAATTCCCACACCTCTGGTTTTCTTTGTAAAACTAAAATGGAACATTTGGCCAGTCCAGTCTTTTTGCAGCCGGAACTGATCCTTGCTTAGTAAATGGGTCTCCTGTAAAAATACTATTTTAGCATTTAGACCTGTTAGGTGAGAGAGTACTTTCTTTCTCTTTAATTCGTGATTCCGGCCTTTAACATTCCAGCTCATAAAGTTAACTGTCCCATCATGGAGACATTGATTCTGAGCTTTTGATGACATTTTATAGTCTTAACTGGAGCTTCGGCCTTAATTTCCTATTTCCCCTAGAGTTATTGCCATGCAGCCTATTACGTTGGTAGTTATAATTATAAAGATTAAAAGGATAGATTAGGTATAGATCAAGCCTGCTCTCTTTCTCTCTCCCCCCCCCCCTCCCTTTTTGCCTCCCCACATGAGGTTAGAACCCACTTCACACAGTCCCGGTCCTCTGACATACCCAGAGATAGAGCACGTCCAAAGCAAAACAAGCACCCACGCAGCTGCGTTTTAGGGTTAAAAAACAGAGATATCTATTACCAATATAGTCTAAAAAATTGTGCACTTAAAATATATATAATCTTCAGCAATCTTAGTGTATTAAGATAATACACCCGGATAATAAACCCGGGGAAAGGTGTTAGAAATTTGTCTAGAATAAGCATAATAAGTCTTAATGCAGTAATAGCAATAACAATAAACCAAGGGTATGATGTTGAACAGTCTCGTTTAGGGTAGAGAGAAAATAATTAGATAATAAAAAAAAAGGAAAGAAAAGAGAAAAAAGAAAAACTAATTAAGCACAATAAGCACAATAAAACATAAACCGATAGCGCCCTGGTAATAATAAGAATATATGATGATAAGAAGACATAGAATTGACCCTGCAATTCCACTTCTGGTTTGGCCGGATACAAGAGGCTGTATTTGACGTTGGCTTGCCGTAACCGCTGTTTAATGTTGTAGAAGGCTGCGTGTTTAGTAGCTGTTGCTGGAGAGAAGTCAGGGAAAATACAAATGTAGTTGTTTTCATATATAATCTCTTGCTTGTTTCTGAGGAGTGCCATTACCTTTAGCTTCAATTCTGACATTCCTTCTGCTTCCATCTTCCAAAGCAACCAGTCTGTCCACGTGTTTTTTGTATTCGGAGCTGACATTTACTGTTTTTTCTTCGGCACTTGCAGCTAAATTTTCGGCTATTTCAATACGAGAGGAAGGGCGTCTTAGAAGCCTGTTACAGGTTAGGAGATCCAGCAAAGACTCAAATGGGAAGATTTCTAAGAATGACATTAAAGAGGGCACCAGAGCTTATATAAGAAAGCTGATAGTAATTTGTTTTAATGTGAACATAGACAGTATTTTTTTTAAACTATTGCCTGTCAGTTGTTTGTTGCATTGCCTATTTTTGATCTTAAAGATGAATTTTAATATTGTGTATAGTATTACGTCTTGCCTGAAGAAGGGGCCTGAGTTGCCTCGAAAGCTTGCATATTGTAATCTTTTTAGTTAGCCAATAAAAGGTGTAATTTTGCTTGACTTCTCACAATATTGTGTATAATATTTTTGATTTAAATGCCCTGCAGGTGATACAATAGGATTTCTTTTGGACTTAAATAAAAAGCAGATGATATTCTACTTAAATGGTAACCAGCTTCCTCCAGAGAAGCAAGTCTTTTCGTCAGCTACGTAAGTATATTGTGGGGGTTAGAAATCTGATTCCAGTTACAGATACTGAGTTGGGAAATTATGCAGAAGGAGTTTAGGCCTTGCGCACACACCAACGACATTCAAAGAAAGTAACAGTTAATTTACTATCTGAATCTACTAATTCAAGCATTGTAATCCTGTAAAACCAGTGTTTGCATCCTGGATGCATTGAGCACTCAGTAGGAAACCACCTGGACATGAATATGAGTGCACTGCATTAGACATACCCCACACTGACTCACACCAAGCCAATGTAGACTTGTCTATCATAGTCACCTTTTTCCCGTTTTGTGATATTGGAGAAAAAAAATGCCTACGCATAAGGATAGAATGGACAGAATTATAACACTAATGAATGTTTCACAGTGCTGCTTTTGTGTAGTTGAATGGGAACATTATCAAGCCAATTGTATAAAACCCATTTAAGTCAATTCCAGTTATTTTTTTAAAAATATAGATGAGGTGCCACAGAATGTGTGCATGTGTGTTTTTTTTTTTTTTTTTTTTTTTTTTTTTTTGTTTTGTTTTTTTTAAATGAATTTTTGTTAATTATTTTGTTATTTCTGATTCATATTCTTCCCCATGCAGATCTGGCTTTTTTGCTGCTGCAAGTTTTATGTCTTATCAGCAGTGCGAGTTTAACTTTGGATCAAAACCTTTCAGATATCCGCCTCAAATAAAATTTAGCACCTTCAATGATTTTGCTTCTCTTGCATCTGATGAAAAGATCATATTACCAAGGTAACTGTATAAAAACTATATGTTTAAACATTTTAATGGATTTGCAATCCTATCCCATAGTTGTCTTCTTTCTATCGCACATTCGGATGATATTGCTGTTTTACTTATCTTTGTGTATGTTAGGTAACGGTTTAGCATGACAGGTTCTCAACCAGTTACCTCTAACTACAGAGACATTAGTCTTTGAATGATACTATGCTTTTTGTAAGTGTACTTTTAAAAATACTTGGAAACATTTTGTTGAATATACCTCAATATACCTCCATTTCAAACTCATTTTTATTGCTTGATACTTAATGTACAACAAAAATTGAACATTAATGTCTCATTTATTCTAAAGACACAGAAGACTGGCTCTGCTAAAACAAGTGAGCATTCGGGACAACTGCTGTACTTTGTGCTGTGATCAGATGGCTGACACACAGCTCAAGCCATGTGGCCACAGGTATAGTGAAAATATTACTATATGACTTGATTGTAATTAATGACTCAGAACGCCTCCCTTTCCTCCTACAGAACACATTTACAGTGTGCTGACATCTTCTGCTGTCATCAGTGTGGCCTGTCATTGAATGGGAACTAGCCCTGTTCTGTACCACAACTTGCTTGCAATTTATAATATAAAAGTATCTAAGGGAAATTACCCCTGCTTTATCATGTGTATCGGTCCAAAATTCTTTAACCCCTTATGTTGTATTGGTTTTTGGCACAGTTTCGCCTAAATTATATACCCAAACATAAATGGCTGCTGTTCTGCTTATGTAATAAAGGAGCTACGAAGGGCTAAAGAAAGTCTTCACATGAATAAAAACCCATTTATATCAATTAGGCACTATATAATTATGCATTTTAGGAATTTCCCTCCAAAACATATTTCGCAGTACATAACCAAGACACTTTACAATACACAACCCTGGAATTTCCTTTTGTGCCCAAATCTGTCCGCTATCAGTGTCGTCGTTGTCGTCTTCCGGCTGCTCCCGTTAGGGGTTGCCACAGCAGATCATCATCTTCCATATCTTTCTGTCCTCTGTATCTTGTTCTGTTACACTCATCACCTGTATGTCCTCTCTCACCACATCCATAAACCTTCTCTTTGGCCTTCCTCTTTTTCTCTTCCCTGGCAGCTCTATCTTTAACATCCTTCTCCCAATATACCCAGCACCTCTCCTCTGCACATGTCCAAACCAACGCAATCTTGCCTCTCTGACTTTTTCTTCCAACCGTCCAACTTGAGCTGACCCTCTAATGTACTCATTTCTAATCCTGTCCATCCTTGTCACACCAAATGCAAATCTTCGCATCTTTAACTCTGCTACCTCCAGCTCTGTCTCCTGCTTTCTGGTCAATGCCACCGTCTCCAACCCATATAACATAGCTGGTGTCACTACTGTCCTGTAGACCTTCTCTTTCACTCTTGCTGATACCTGTCTGTCACAAATTACTCCTGACACTCTTCTCCACCCATTTCACTTTACATATATTACACAGTTATATTGTTTGCCTCAAGATGTCTACCTTTTTGGAAACATTTAGTCTCCTGCACCTAAACAAGCTCTTAAAACAAGTATTGCAGTTTTATTTTTTTTAGAAAAAATGTGCAACTGTGTATGTATGTATAGCTATGTTCTCATCTAGACCTTTTACTTATGAAATCCTAGGAAAAATAATTTTAAATCTGGAAAGAACTCTGTACATACATTTTCGATACCATTTTTTTCCAGTGCTGGAGGCAATGCGTTTCCTGGCAGCCCTGGGCACAGGGAATGAAAAAACACCCCTGGGCAGAGCACACACGTAGCTAAATCATTCACACAGGGTCAAAAACTGGTATACTTGGAAACAGTGGAGTGGATCAGTGACATTTAAGTGGGCATTGCGTAACGATACTTCACTAGTATGCTAAGAAATGTTGCTGGTATTTTTAAGTTGAAACTGGAAGTACAATGCTCCAACAACTAACATAGGGAGAACATGCAGCAGGCAGGGTCCGGATATGGTAATTGAACTGAAAAACAAGTATGACATGTATGTGAAACTCAAACGCAGCACAAAAAGTAGGTAATTGAGTGGCAGTCTTCAACCTCCCAGGGTTTAAGTTTAAAAAGTTATGTACAAAATTATTAACAGCAATTAAAAGTGTGCTGGGGGTCTGACTAATCGCTGCTGAACTCCTAGCTGAGAAATGCCTTAATGTAATAAGGATTTGATACATACATGCTCCACTACCTTCATCATACCATGGTTGAGCTTTACAAAGAAAGGGTGGATTATATTTTTGTAATAGCCCAAATCCTAACTCCCATTGTCTCTCATATCATTGAATTTCTGAGGGTTTACATCATTACATTATCAGGAAATGAGTTGCATCTTGCTTGATATGGTCAAACTACTAAAGGGGAAAGGGGCTCCTCTCTAATCTAGTAGACTATGTAGTTGTAATGATGTACCACAATTTCTAGTTGAAACATTTTTTAAATCAATCCCATTTATTATCTGATATTAAAGAAATGAATTTAGCATGTGACTATTTTTTCTAAACCCTGAAAGGTTTTTCTCTAATTAATTAGTTTATACTTGTGTGCTCAATAATACTTTTTGTCCTTGTTTTCTCTTCCTCTATCTTTAGTGGGATGTGCATGGAGTGTGCCTTACTGCTGGAAACATGTCCTCTGTGTCGTCAGGATATAAAGACTAGAGTCAGATTGATTTCACACGTGTCCTGACACCTAGACTGCCAAACTATATTCATTTGCCAGCAGCCTTCAATGAGGAGAGAATTCTGTGTGAATTTGATAGTCAACACACAAAGTGTGTTTTACATTATTGCACCTTTGGCCTACCTGCAAACTTACAATATCAAAAGAGAAATTGCAAGCTTGCATAAAGTGGTGGCATTGAGAAAAATGTACAGAAAAGAAACATAAGGAAATCGATTGGGAGGTGCCTTCCAGTGTTCTGTTTCAGGCCCACATTCATGAATGCACAGGTTGGGAAATGAAAAAACGTATTTTCACATGACTGGCTCATAAAGTTCAAGGGAGAAGATTTTTTTTTTTTTTTTTTTGGTCAAATTACCAATGCAACGTTTTGGTCATTTTTAAAATAAAAATGTATTCAGCTTGGAAACATTGAACTTTTTTTTTTTTTCTTTAATTTCAAATTTGCACTAATGCAAGTATTTTTGAGGAAGCATTATCAATTGAACACATTCCTTCAAGGATCTTTTTAAACTGTTCATTAACTGTTAGCAGTTATACAAACCATGTTGATTCTTGATAGTATTATATACTAGGGCTTTTGGGGTAATAACATGCAAAATACAAAACTGAAAAAATGTGGATTGCATTAAGAGATGCATAAAATGTTGACTGGTTTCAGGAATTCCAAAGATAGTGTTCCACACCCGCCCCCCCGCCCACCCCAAATCTTAATGCACAGAAAATGTTTGCAAACTTTGACTCCTTTGCAGTATGTGTATTACAATGTTACTGTCCTGCTTTTTTTTTTTTTTTAACCACATTTTGTGAATAAGAAAATTTAATTTATTTATTTAAAACATGTTCTTACTCCAAATGCAGCCCTTGAAATTGACTATAATTTATGTTCGATTCATTTATGTGTAATATACATGTTTGTATATATGTGTGTAAGCAAAATTTTACATACTGATACACATATACATGCAAATATAAATAAAAGGGGCCATGGGCATTTTTTGTGGTTGTTTAAAAACCAGCAAAAATGTTGTGATATTCACGATGAAAATGGAATAATGTATAAATATTGTTTTCAAAAATAAATGCAATTTGAATATCTTTTTCATTTGCTAATAAATTAAAAATGATTCTTGTAAGTATAATGTCTTCAGATAACAGTGGTCCCTTTAGTAGAAGAGGTAAAATTCTCGTGACACTTGAGCCTGAGCTACATTCTTGTTCACTCCCCATGGGTTTTCTATGTTTATTCTGTTCTTATGCTTAATGCATATACTCTTTTTTTTGTGTGTGTGTGTGTGTGTTACCAAAAGGGTGACTGTAGATGGCTTTTCTTTAACCTAAAAAAAAGTTGCACACTAATGTTGATAATATTTACTACGTACCTATCGCCAATAAATGTGGTGTGTGAGGTGTTTAATGTTGAGCAATGGGACTGAATTCAGTGTGTGTCTTTGAAAACAGAGAAGCAGTTACACTTGCTCCTGCTCTACCTAATTACAAAAAAGCTTAAGAACCACTTTTTAGTACATGCTGTACTAGACATTTCTCAAATTAATAAGTTTAAACAATGTTGATGGCTTAATATTTGAAGGAAGTATCAGCTCAGCATATCTGACCCAAGTACATTGCTCTTGTTGTTAGGAGAAAATGTATTTTCTGTGTGAGACAAAGGTGTTCCAGCACATGATTATAAATTGTAAGTTTGAGTATGCTATACAACAGGTTAGAGTTAAATCAAAACCACAGCAAAGGACCTGTGACCCGTGAAATAGACTACTGTTGACAATTCAGAAAAGGTCTCAACAAAATGTCATTAAGCCACCCACTGAGCTAAACAGGTAATGCAATAATCAATGAAAGTTTTCTAGTTTGTTTGTTGTTATAGTTATGTTTTGTACTGAAAGGCTGGTAGGAGTTAAATATTAAGAATTGTAATGTAGAATTTTTTTGTAGAAAAATACAGTATGCTGTTTTTATTTATTTATTTTTTTATTAAGTTGCGTCCACTTCTGCTTTTTAGGTTATATGTAAAGCTGTTCTTGTATCCTTGTAATGAAAAAAGCAAGAAGAAACATTACAACAAATGGTCAGTCATTCCTATAAGTGATTGTCGCACTACATGACATTTCCAGTTATAGCCTTCATTTATGTAATCTTAGCATGGTCAGGACAGTCAATGCACACTGAGATGACTGCAAGTCCTGTAGTTTTGACATTCCCAGTGACTTAGATCAATATGTACCTTATCAGGTTAAAATCAAACCTGGTTTATATTTCATAAGTTTCCATATCTGTTGTATATGAACTCAAAGCTTTTTGATCACATTAATAGCAGGGACGATGAGGAGGCAGACCTAGTCAGACCTCATAGAAATACAAGTTTATAGTTTTCCTCAAAATAAAGGATTTCAAGTGGGGTGCAGAATACCCCATAGTAATAAGGGGATACCATTGCTGTTCAGTGTGGACTGAATGCTAAAATTTTCATCTAATATTATGGAATATGCAATAAATTGGCCATGGAGAATATTATTACTTACTTGCATGCATGTCTTAAGTAGATGATATACATGGATACTCTGCAAACAAAAGCCACACCACTTCATGTTTTACAAGCATCAAGCAGAGCATCCACTTTTTGTGAAGCACACACTGTGATGTTGTGGCAGACCACTGCAGCTCTGCCTTAATCCTTTGCTCCTGCTAAATATTGACTCCCTTAAACTGTATGTTTTGTCCCATTGACCTCTGCACAAATATCTGGTCTCAAGTGGTTAATGTTTTTGGTAAGCATCATTTTCTCAAACAAATGTGTAGATTTTGTCATGTACGCATGTTGTGTAGCTACTCCCACTTGACTGGACGAGAATATTCTCTTCATTGCCCATAGTACTTTTCCTGCACTAGTGATTGGCTAATAAAAAAAAATGTATTTATTCAAGCTCCACCTTAACACAGATTGATGATAGCAGACACCTTGCAGCATGGACAGTATAGCTTATGATGGTGCCGGTAAAGTACAATATCATAATTTATTTGGTAAAAAATACATACCCACTTTCATGTAAGATTATGAATCATATTTTTTACTGGTAAAAGCAGGTAGACAAACCTCCACTGTGCATTGATAACCGTGATTAATCTCCTTGATGTTAACACAGAGTAGGACTCTAGCTACAAATTCTTGGCATGACATGTAATGAGTCACGTTACAACTCTCGCAACAGTAACATCATGCTATATGAATACTTATGTGTGTCCTATCACTTTATGGCAACTGTATAATAATTATCAATATTCGTGAGTGGGGCAGAGCCTTCAACCAAAAACACAGTGACAAATGTAAAGCCAGTTTTAAAACAAACTGAAACTGAACCACTGCTCAAATCCAGTGATGGTGATGACGATGTGAATTGGTCAAGCTCTAAATGCTGGGCAGAATAAACTGGAACTCAATATTTTACAGGAGGAAATGAGACAGCAAAGTACAGTCAATACATTTTTGTGGGTGAGACATTGATATTATACCTCATCATACACAAGCAACAGGAAAAATATTACAAATAAAATCTTTGACCATTTGCTCAAACAGTACCTCTGTGCATTGGCTGCTGTTTCATGGCATATCTCACACAGCACCTATATTAAATCTGTACAGCACTGGACATTAAACACATCTTCCCTGCTATGATTATGTTGTCATTTTGCTATTTACACATTTCAGTTACACGTAATAACATATTTTGCTTAAAATAAATTCAGTGCTTTTGACTCACTTTCCTGAGGGTAAACATAATGCTAAGGAGGCAACTGAACTTCATACTTTCTTCGACAAAAAATAGCCGAAGAACACAAGGAGAACATGCACCTCCACACAGTGAGCGAGCTGAAACCTAAACCCAGGACTCTGAAACTGTGAGGTAGCTTCACTTCTCAGTATGGTGCCCAGGAAGTCAATCACTGGGATTTTTCCATAATTTTAGTTTATTACTTACCCTTTGTCATCCAGTCTAATAACATGAGATTAAAGAAGTTTTAGACTAATTTTTATTAAAAAAATAAATAAATTTGTGGCAAAGGAGCTATTTAATCACACTTATATTTTTTCTGGGTTTGTTGGTAATTTTCAAAACTCTTGCATTAATGTCTCAAAGCTTGCAGATCCTCACAGGTCCAGCATTCTGGATTTGATTTTCCTGCCCTGTTGTTGTCCCTGTGCCTTTGTTTATTTTCCACCCACATTCCCAAAGATATACAGGTGACATTACATGGCAGTCCCAAACTGAGCCTGTGTGAGTTTGAGTGGGTCTTGTGATGGACTTGCTGTCCAGGGATGTTTCCTGCCTTTCATCGAGTGTTGCTAGGCCAAACTCTAGTCCTATTTGGTCCTGACTTGAATTAAGCAGGTTTCAGAATGTTGATCCCATTTAAAGTTCAAGTTTAAGTTATCTGTATTGGGAACACCAAAATCAGAAAGTGGTTGTAATTTGTTTTGGCCAAACGAAAAGTGGCTGAGAGACACATGGTGGAAAGTGTTGGTGCTGTGGTGATATTGCACAATCGTAAAAAGAACTTTTTCCCCAAAATAATTATTTTCCCATGCATATCATTGATAATGTTGGTGTTGGATTTCTCACAGAATACTTGTCACATTTATTAAACTTTCCCTCATGGCAAAAGCTTTAGGCATTACAGACTTGACAAAAAAAACATTTAAAATTGTGAGTGAAATTAGCAGATTACCACCTTCTTATAATGGGTAGCAATTTTCCAGCAGCATGAGGGGGACCTGCCCCAGATTAGGCAGGTGGTTTAAAGATGTGGCTGTTTGGTGTAAATGCAAAGCAGTGCTGGAGCTGGATGTACACGAGTGCCAGTCCTATGTGTTACACTGATTAACACAAAGACCGCAGAGCATTTCCCCATCAGAAATTTAACTGGCACTATCTAAGACCAACATTTTTCTCTTGGAATTTGCAGGACAGCCATGGAATGTTCTCCTTTAATGTTTCAAGTGCTGTGATCAAAGAGTAGCGATGTGAAGTGGGTCGGTTGTTAGTGCCGCGACCAGGAGCTGGAGGTTCATGGAGCAGAATAGATAACCAAGATGAGAGCTAGTACGCATCTAAAAGTGCCAGTAGCCATCAGCAAACATCAGCTTTTGCTAACTATTGAGCTCCACATCTTTCAGTAGCTGCAGCCATATACTCTTGGACTCTGTTAGAACTTTCTTTCCATTTTACAATATGATCACGTCTCTCTTTTACTGTCCAGGGGCCTCATGCATAAACGGTGCGTACGCACAGAAATGTTGCGTAAGAACGTTTCCACGTTCAAATCGCAATGTATAAAACTTACACTTGGCGTAAAGCCACACACTTTTCCACAGTACCTCATACCCTGTCGTACGCAAGTTCTTCGCTCGGTTTTGCAGACTGGCGGCACCTAGCGTCAAAGCAGTGCTACTGTTCCTGTGTGGTTACTCTTTATTTTCCTGACGCGGTTTTATAAATACACTGAAACTAACCGCATATTGTTGATTAGTGTAATGCATCTGATTGTAGATTACCTGTAACAATATAATGGTCCAGGGAATAGCCATAGTATTCCAAATACCATAACTGCTTTAGAGTTGTTACTGTTACTGCACCATCTTCTTCTTTTTCTTCTTTCAGCTGCTCCCTTTAAGGGTTGCCACAGTAGATCATCTTTTTCTATATTACTCTCACTGCACCACTCGGAGTATTTATATCACTGTATCTGAGTGGGGAATCACAGCAGCAGCTGATCGGAAAGAGAATTATCGGAATACAGCATCAGGCACACGCTGCCTCAGCCACGGCAAAACGTTTCAAAGCCTTTCCTGTACGGACCTCGCGGTTCAGAAACAGTTTCATCCCAAGAACTTTAAACACACTCAGTCAATTGCTCCTTGTAGAACTGTTTGTACTTATAAGTACAATCACCTCACTGTAAACTTGCAGTACAGTTATAATATTACACAACCTGCTCCACTTTATAAGGCGCGTATTTACATATGATGACGGTATCATTTGTAAGATGAAATGCAGCAAAATATGTTGATTATATTATACAGATAAAACTTTAACTTCATTTAAATAATCTGTATTGTTAATAATTAAACATGTGAGGACACGGTGCCGCAGTGCTAGCTAGTTCACGGATTGATCCTACCTTGTGCTGTATTCTTTCTGGGGCTGACACGACACTGGAAGGATAGACGGATAGAATGATTAAACAGGTACTATGAAGATATTTCAATGTTCCTTAAAAGTTTTGAAGAATCGTTGTCGTAGAGAAAAGCCAAGCAAAATGACACCTTCTATTGGCTAACTAAAAAGATTACAATATGCAAGCTTTCGAGGCAACTCAGGCCCCTTCTTCAAGGTAGAAGGCTGAAATTTGGCAGGCTTATTCCTTACAGCTTACTTACAAAAGTTAAGCAGGTTTCATTTCGAAATTCTACGTGTAACAGTCATAACGGTCGACAATGTCTGCCATGTTGAACTTTCTTATTTATGGCCCCATCTTCACGAAATTTGGTAGGCGGCTTCCCTGCGCTAACCGAAACCAATGTACGTACTTATTTCGGTGGTATGATGCCACTGTCGGCCGCCATATTGAACTTTTCAGCAGTCTTTGTTACTTATGGGCCCATCTTCAAGAAATTTGGTACACGGGTTCCCAACGCTAACTGAATCCTACTTACGTACATATATACGTTCATAGCCTGCAGCTCGGTCACCGTGTGAGGCGGCATTGGGTCCCCCATCCCAACGCCTCCCATGTTGTTGGCTGCCTGCCTATATAAGGCCGTCCGTCGCTCCAGTCTCTACATTCCCTTCTTTGCTTCACCACGAGATTCACGTCTCCTTACTGATAACTACAGTCTTTTTATTTAATCCACGGCTTCTCCGCTGTTTTATTGTTCGTTTATGACGATTATAGTTATTGTGTAGGTATTTTAGACTTACTTTACATTGCTCAGGTACCCATTTCCTTTATCATTCCAACCGTACCCTCATTAACATGTCTATCGAGGTGATCACCATCAATCAAAGAACTATCACTTACCGAGTGGTTTCAATGCCAGGAGATGGCACCTACCTTTTCCATTCTCTTTGTCACATATTGCACAGCCATATCAGGCTGACTCTTGATATCCAGAGGAACATTGTGTCTTATGTATTGAATGACTGGGACAGGTTCAAGGTGTGGACTGATGATGGTACAGGAGATAATTAGACTACACAGGAGCACTATAAGAGTGAAATGCTTAAGCCCTTCACCTATGGTTCTGCATGTGAGTTGATGGCTGCCGCTGAATTGTTCGGTTGTTGCTTTCAACTGTACCGAAATGGCCAAATGTTTTACACCTTTGGAGAACCGTCAATGCCTCTTAAACATCTTAGATTCACAGCTGACGATTTGAGTAGTGGACACTTTGATGTTTATGAATGTTTTAACTCTCAAAAGATGGTTGCGAAGTTATCGATGAAGCCGGTTGTATACTTACACAACGTTTAACAGATGCCGAATGTCCTGCAAATACTGTTGTAACTGAAACAAACCATGAAACTCAAACCGATTATGACAGCAGCAATCCAAGCTGTGAGAAAACAGTAAAAAGGAGGCGTGTCAGACTTCGTGGTACATTTTCTGATGCAGCTAGACGTAAACAACTTCGTGATGCTGCCACCAAATACTCGCAGAAAAATCCACAAGTTAATAGACACACTGTCACTAAATACTCGCAGGCAAATGCACAAGTTTATAGAGACGCTGCTGCTAAATACTTGCAGAAAAATCCACAAGTTAATAGACATGCTGTCGTTAAATATTCGCAGGCAAATCCACAAGTTAATACCGGGAATGCCTGGTAAACATCTTAGATTCACGAGTACCGATTTGGGTAGTGAACACTTCGATGAATGAAACCTGTTATCTTTACAACGGTTGACAAACACGGAATGTAATTTGAACACAACACGTCCTCCAAATACGAACCTGATTGAAAGAAATAATGATAATCAAATCCTTGATGACAGCAACACTCATAACAGTCACAAAACAATTACATTGACAATCATGTTACGTTATTTTTAAAATGTTTCGTTTTCTTTTTCATTACTTCTTTAACACACTACTTCTCTGCTGCGAAGCGCGGGTATTTTGCTAGTATATATATATAGTAAAAAGAAAGACACACAATCATCAAGGTTTGGGATTTCTGGCCCCGTATACTGTGAGAAATAATAATAATTCGTCAATGCAGTATTGAATCGCTCTATACAGCCAACAGTCAAAATGGCGGAGGGGGGAGCATTTATGAAGAGGGACCGGAAGTAGAGAGAGGTTTGCTGGGAAGGAGCCGAGATGGATGTTGGGATTGCTGACGTCATCAGGAGTTGACAGAGGAAGGGCGGAAGTGGCGATGCGTGGTTAGCGAGTTGGGCAGAGTCATGGCGGCGGTGCGTCTTTCTTTCTGCAGGAAATAAAGACAGAAAGGTTAGTACCCCGCCATTCCCTTCTGGCATACGACTTCACAATACCGTTTAGGTCCGTACGTGGCCTCCTAATCGCACGTTCGTGACAATATATATATATATATATATATATATATAAAATAATCTTGGGTCAAGACGTGATCTCAGAGAGGCACTTTGAAGTCCCACAAGACTACTTGCACGTCACGCCCTACTTACAATTTCTAGGGGACACTTTAATGTCCTGCGAGACAAGGAAGTGAGACAAAAGGCGAGCTTATGTACAGGCTTTTAAATGATCGTTGCCCAGCGCAATATGCAGAACATGCAGCTTGGTAGCAGCAGCTGCAAACTAGCAGCTGATCCGTCCCCATCTCCTTAGTGTGCGTTCAGCCCCCCCACCCCCCTTCACAACTCGAATGGCAGAGACGCGAAGTGGTGAGCGTGAACTGCGCCCCCCGACTATATACACTCACTGGCCACTTTATTAGGTACACCTTTCTAGTACCGGGTTGGATCCCCTTTTGCCTTCAGAACTGCCGTAATTCTTCGTGGCATAGATTCAACAAGGTGCTGGAAACATTCCTCAGGGATTTTTGTCCACATTGACATGATAGGATCATACAGTTGCTGCAAACTTATCAGCAGCACATCTGTGATGCAAATCTTCTGTTCCACCACATTCCAAAGGTGGCCTATTGGATTGAGATCTGGTGACTGTAGAAGACCATCTGGGTACAGTGAACTCATTGTCATGTTCAAAAAAACAGTTTGAGATGATCTGAGCTTTGTGACATGGAGTGTTATCCTGCTGGAAGTAGAAGATGGTCATAAAGGGATGGACGTGGTTAGCAACAATACTCAGATAGGCTGTGGCATTCAATTGGTACTAAAGGGATCAATGTGTGCCAAGAAAATATCCCCCACACAATTACACTGATTACACCACCACCAGTCTGAACTGTTTATACAAGGTAGGATGGATCCATGCTTTCATGTTGTTGATGCCAAATTCTGACCCTACCATCCAAATGTTGCAGCAGAAATTGAGACTCATCAGACCAGGCAACGTTTTCCAAATCTTCAATTGTCCAGTTTGCAAATTGTACCCTCAGTTGCCTGTTCTTAGCTGACAGGAGTGACGCCCATTCTGGTCTGCTGCTGTAGCCCATCTGCTTGAAGGTTCAGTGTGTTGTGCGTTCAGAGCTGTTCTTCTGCATACCTCAGTTATAATGAGTGGTTATGAGTGGTTGACTTACTGTTGCCTTTCTATCAGATCAAACCAGTCTGGTCATTCTCCTCTGACCTCTGGTATCAACCAAATATTTTTGCCCAGAAAACTGCTGCTCCCTGGATATTTTCCCTTTTTTCGGACCATAACTCGATAAATCCTAGAGATGGTTGTGTGTGAAAATCCCAGTTTCTAAAATACTCAGACCAGCCTGTCTGGCACCAACAACCATGCCATGTTCAAAATCACTTCAATCACTTTTCCTCCCCTTTCAGATGGTCAGTTTGAACTTCAGCAGGTGGTCTTGACAATGTCTACATGCCGAAATGCCTTGAGTTGTCTGGTTAAATATTTGTGTTAACAAACAGTTGTTGAACAGGTGAGTGTATATTCTAGCTGTGTTACCCGTCTAAGGTGGGTTTGAAATCTAAGTAATCAATGGTGACCTTATATTTTTTATTTAATACATGGGCTGCCCCTTTGGTGTGGTTTAATAATATACATCTGATCTGTTTCCCTCGTGGTGGCCTTTTCCTTTCCAAATAGAGCTATCTGTTTTCATCACATTCTCTCTGTGTCACTTATTGAACTGACTACTCGTATATTCAGATTGTTTTGCTGAGAAAATGCAGTGGTGGTGTCTTCTGCATTGGCCTGGTTTAGTAACTCTGGCCTAGTTGTGTCAGGTCTTTGGTTTCCCAACAAGTGCAATGATTTATTGTTACTTTCAGTCATCCATTTCCCATCATGCAAAGTTATCAGTCATTAGCATTACAGCTATAGACCTTGCTCACACATCCCAAGTGGGTTCAAAAGAGTCGCCACCACACCACTATTGCCAGCATATAACGTTGGACTATAGAATACCCTAAGGCCAATTTTTCTATGTTCAGACCCTTATTTTATATTTTATCATTTTTTTATTTTTTTGACTTCTACATATTTTGCAGATTTTTTATTTTTTCTTCCTATCCCTAGCAATCAGATGGACTCCTATTAATGTTTACAGTGTTCCATCTATTAGAATGTATTTTGTAACGCATGTAGTAATAAAATAAAATGCATTTTTCATTCCAACAGATGCTGCTTCACAAACATTAACATTTCTTTTACACATCCCATACCAAATGGCATGCAACAGTGACACGGCAACTGGATGAACACACAGATACACAGACACACACAGACACTGGATAGGTGGACTTGGTGGATGTGATCCTTGTACCAAAAAGAGAGATGCGGCATGCCTAAATAGTAAGATTTCAGAGATGAACGCTTGCTAAGGTTATTTTATGAAGCCGTATCATTGTAGCTAATAATCTTTCTATCCATTTTCTAATTCACTTATCTAGTTCAGGTTAGGGTTAGCAGAGATTTATTGTCCCCAAGGGGACAAAATGCACTGGTGCACGCCACCATGTGTGTAAGTCTTGCGTTTACTTCTCAGCCACCACCATCATCCCTAGTAATATAAATAGCTTTTGAAATAATTCAAAATACCCTAAATGACTGCTATAAAAGATCTTCAAAATGTTCATACTAATTACTCTTAAGACACTGTAAAAAGTTGCATAAATATGTATAAATACTTAAAAACTGCAAAATTAAAACAATTAAAAAGTAATCTTTTCTCTAAAACTGTCAACAGGTGTAAAATGCAATAAAATAAGGTAAAGTCAAGTATACAAAAGCCTTAAAATCAATATAACAGGGTTCTAAAATACTAGTACTATCTAAGGTTAAAACTAGATCTAAAATAGGGTATTATGGTTAATCTCTAAAATGTAGGGTTATAAAAATACACCAGGGTCTAACTTTAAGATTAGGCTCCCTTATAGTTTTTAAGATTAGGCTGCCTACTCAAAAACTTTAAGATTAGGGCCCCAGGTGTATCCGGCCCTAACCCCCACGAACCTTCAGTTCAGGATTTCAGGGTTACAATGGGTTAAAGCCTAAGGCAACAAAAAAATGTAAGACAGGAGCCATCCCTGGACAGGACGCCGGTCCACTGCGAGGCAAATGCAGAGACATTGGCTAAATTAAAACTTATTATTTAGGCTGTGGAAGGGAAACATACTTTAGTATGAGAAGTATCTACAGTGGGATGCAAAAGTTTGGGCAACCTTGTTAATAGTCATTATTTTCCTGTATAAATCGTTGGTTGTTACGATAAAAAATGTCAGTTAAATATATCATATAGGAGACACACACAGTGATATTTGAGAAGTGAAATAAAGTTTATTGGATTTACAGAAAGTGTGCAATAATTGTTCAAACAAAATCAGGCAGGTGCATAAATTTGGGCACCGTTGTCATTTTATTAATTCCAAAACTTTTAGGACTAATTATTGGAACTCAAATTGGCTTGGTAAGCTCAGTGACCCCTGACCTACATACACAGGTGAATCCTATAATGAAAAAGAGTATTTAAGGGGGTCAATTGTAAGTTTCCCTCCTCCTTTAATTTTCTCTGAAGAGTAGCAACATAGGGGTCACAAAACAACTCTCAAATGACCTGAAGACAAAGATTGTTCACCATCATGGTTTAGGGGAAGGATACAGAAAGCTGTCCCAGAGATTTAAGCTGTCTGTTTCCACAGTTAGGAACATATTGAGGAAATGGAAGACCACAGGCTCAGTTCAAGTTAAGGCTCGAAGTGGCAGACCAAGAAATATTTCGGATAGACAGAAGCGACGAATGGTGAGAACAGTCAGAGTCAACCCACAGACCAGCACCAAAGACCTACAACATCATCTTGCAGCAGATGGAGTCACTGTGCATCGTTCAACCATTCGGCGCACTTTACACAAGGAGATGCTGTATGCGATAGTGATGCAGAGGAAGCCTTTTCTCCGCCCACAGCACAAACAGAGCCGCTTGAGGTATGCTCAAGCACATTTGGACAAGCCAGCTTCATTTTGGAATAAGGTGCTGTGGACTGATGAAACTAAAATTGAGTTATTTGGGCATAACAAGGGGCGTTATGCATGGAGGAAAAAGAACATAGCATTCCAAGAAAAATACCTGCTACCTAGAGTAAAATATGGTGGTGGTTCCATCATGCTGTGGGGCTGTGTGGCCAGTGCAGGGACTGGGAATCTTGTCAAAGTTGAGGGACGCATGGATTCCACTCAGTATCAGCAGATTCTGGAGACCAATGTCCAGGAATCAGTGACAAAGCTGAAGCTGCGCCGGGGCTGGATCTTTCAACAAGACAACGACCCGAAACACTGCTCAAAATCCACTAAGGCATTCATGAAGAGGAACAAGTACAACGTTCTGGAATGGCCATCTCAGTCCCCAGACCTGAATATAATTGAAAACCTGTGGTGTGAGTTAAAGAGAGCTGTCCATGCTCGGAAGCCATCAAACCTGAATGAACTAGAGATGTTTTGTAAAGAGGAATGGTCCAAAATACCTTCAACCACAATCCAGACTCTCATTGGAACCTACAGGAAGCGTTTAGAGGCTGTAATTTCTGTAAAAGGCGGATCTACTAAATATTGATTTCATTTCTTTTTTGTGGTGCCCAAATTTATGCACCTGCCTGATTTTGTTTGAACAATTATTGCACACTTTCTGTAAATCCAATAAACTTCATTTCACTTCTCAAATATCACTGTGTGTGTCTCCTATATGATATATTTAACTGACATTTTTTATCGTAACAACCAACGATTTATACAGGAAAATAATGACTATTAACAAGGTTGCCCAAACTTTTGCATCCCACTGTACAAACTAAAAAAAAAATTGATAGGTATAGTACATGTACAGTGCCATTGAAAAGTATTCAGACTTTAATAAAAAGGACAAAATCAAGGAAGATGTACACACTCATTAGCACATTATATAGAGTTGTGTGAAAAAGTAAGTGCACCCTGTGGAATTTTTTTTTTTTTAACATATGTGGACATATCGATATTTGATCTTCATTTAAATGGTATCATTAGATAATGGTGATGTAATTTAAAAAGAAAATGAAATTTGACTTTGCAACAATGTATTCAATGAAAAACATACACATATATATGTCCATTAGTGAAAAACTTAATTGCACCCTTGGCTCTAAAAGCTGGTATTGCCCCGTCAAGTTGGTGTTTCCTATAACTGGAAACTGAAAGTTTCTCTCGCTCCACCATACAAAACTCTTTTGACTGTGTGGTGTTTGAGGGGTGTCTTGTGGGCACAGCCCGTTTCAAATCCCCCATACAACACCTCTACACCACTGGCCTCAAACTCCCTCGGGTGCAACAAAGAATTCCTTTAAAGGTGAGCTGCCCAGGCCTTGATGCACAAAGCAGTGGCAGGGCATAACATTTCCACCACCAAGACTTTACAGTTGGTATCGGGTTCTTCTGGTCAAATGCTGTGTTTGGTTTTCGCCAAACATGCCTTTTGGTATTGTGGCCAAATAACAACTTTTATCTTTGCTTGTCTGTCCAGAGCACATTGTTCTGGAAGTCCTGGTGTTTGTCTAGTGTTCATGGGCAAACTTTAGCCTTTCTGGTCTGCAAAGCTTTCCCCTGGCATAGCCTCTTCCTAATTGTATACTTGTGCACTTTCACATCAACAGTGGCGACAGCTACCCATATGTCCTGTAGGATGTAAATTCTGGGCATTTTTGTGACTTTTTTCAGCATCTTGTGCTCTGCTCTTAGGTTAGACTTGCTGGGGTGGCCTGGCCTGGGCAAGATGGCAGTTGTTCAAACTTTTCTTCACTTGTGGAAGATCTTGGACTGCAAAATGCAAACAAGGCATGATGCTTATTATAGCATATTGCTTTTATCTATAGATACTGTTTAAATGAAAATCAAGTATTGAAATGTCCAATGGTGTTAAAAAACAAAATACATTTCATGGGGTGTAGTTATCCTATTCACATGGCAGTACCTAAATTGTGGTTTGAAGGCAGATGTGTACACAGGCTAAGAAACCTGTTTATTCTTATATTTGTATACATTTCCGGGTTTTCCTTTTGACCGTATGAGAGTTTATGTGATGCACAAACGTGTCCATGCAATACATATTTTAAAATAGTTTCTCTAAAATGTACTTTTATTTCCCAGAAATGAAATAGTTACTTCTTGAATTTGGATTTGAACTGCAACAATGTCCTGGAATACATATGATAAAGATCTATATAAACACATGTTGTTGTTGTTACAAAAATCTCACCTTCTATTCATTTTCTTATACCGATTTCCCAAGGCAGGACTCTTTTTCAACCCGGAACTTTAGTGTTCGAGGTTTTGTGTTGCGTAGGACTGCCAAGGTGTGGGACGCGTGTTTACGTTGCCGGGGAGCCGTTTGAAAGAATGAGGCGTTCGAGCACAGCTAAACAGTGAATGATGGCTTCGAGAGAGACGAGTAGGTATTTTATGTCTGTTCATTCTCTGCTAGGGTGCACTTCATGACTACTTTATCGTCTCGTGTAGACCGCGTAATCGTCTTGACAGGACTGTGGTTTGTATAAGACGTTTACAAGATAGCTTTCTTAATAAAATAATGGAATAAAGCGGCGACTCAGAAATCAGGGTATGCAGAGTCGCTCTGATCAGCATTAGGTTAGATTGTTTAGACGTTAAAATGCCTTATTATCACATAAACAAAATGGCTTTTAAAAGATTTTTATTAAATCCATGCAGGTCGAGTATTAAGAAAACGAACTGAAAAAACTTAAGAGATTACAATCTTTCTGTTCCGTTAATTTATTTCGATTATATATCCTATGTAAGTAGTAAAAGTATAGTATAAAGTCATTATGGTAAATATTAAAATAGAGGTGTGCCTTATAGAAATATAAATGTCTTCGTGTATGCATTAGAAACAAATACACGTTGATATTTGCCGTGTAACAAGCAGAATAAACATATTTTAAACGATCAGTCTCACAAAATCAGTTTAAAGCCATGGCAACAATATGCTGGCAGACTTATTGTATTAACACATGATTGAGAAGTCTGTAGCCGGTACAAAGTCTTAAGTTAATGATAGGTCATTATAATTGATGAGTAATATGAAAGAAACACAATGTGTCATGGACTTACTACCAGGTTCAAAGTGTTTTCGCTTTACCCTTAATGTATTTCAAAGATAACATATTTAACAGCCAGAACAGTGATGTCATTTTATTACATTTTTCTTCCACTTTTCCAAACTTGTTGTTTCCAGTGTGTGCTCTCAGGGAGCCAGTGTTTAACCTGTCAACATCCAGTGAAAGGTACAAACCAGTCAAGAACGGGTTACCAGTCAACTTCAAGGCACACACACTGACATACCAAATCTCCTGCATAGTGGACTAGTTCAGAGTCACCCATCATCCTAATGTGCCCATCTTTGGGATATAGGAAGAAGCTGGAGTACCCAAAACAAACCCATGCTTACTGAGACCAGGCACACAACTGAACCCTGGGCCCTGGAGCTGTGAGCAGCACTAAACATCATTCCACTTAGACGACAAATTCATCCATTTTCTAACCCACTAACCACAAATTAGGGTCATGAGGAGCCAGTGCCAGTCCTGCCAATTTTAGGCACAAAACAGTGATCAGCCCTTGACAAAGAAACAGTTTCACACATACACTGACACACAGGGGCAGTTTAGAGTTGCTGCTTAACTCGTCTCAGATGGGAGGCGGGAAGAAGTTCAATGCAGACATGGAAAGAACATGCAGATCAAGTCAGTGGCAGTTGTGAGGTAACACTGTGCCACTTCCAGCACTAGGCTTGATGTTTTTTTGGTAGAATTGACTGGGTAGGACTGGCAAGCTTTTATGGACCAAATTGTCTGTTCTCATCTAGATTATTCTAATTATTGAGTCGTTTTCTGTAAATTTCAGAGAAAGATAAGGATTCACTTCATAAAGTACACTTACATACTGTTGATATTTAAAATTTAAATGTTAGCAATTTAGAATTATTTCAGAAGTTTTTTAGGGAAAAATCACAATCTTTATCAGAGTTAAAATGCAAGATTTTACATTATTCACAGAGCACCTTCATGACTGTTTATTTAATTTCCTTTTCAGAATTCAAATATCACAGTGCCATATCAGATTTGACTCCATGTAGGAACTGAGTAAAGTAATTTAATAAATGTATTGTGACCGGTGGTAAAGACCACAAATAGTTGCCAAAGAGCGTTGGGGGCACCAACTGGGTAACCCCGTTTAATGTAAAAGAATAAAGAGTATGTGGCTTCACAACAAAAAAAAAAAAACTTGGCCAGTAATGGCCCAAGGTTGAAAAGCTCCATCAGGAGCAAGGTAACGTTTATGCAAGAGGTCTGTCGTCTTTGAAGATCTCATCAGAGTGAGATGCCACCTTCTGGGAGCTGCCTGATTTTATAGCGTCAGGCTGGAAGGGGTGAGTCTGCTCTGGGCATCATGGGTGGGGTTACTTAACCTTCATCAACAGCTTGTGAGAGCTTTAGTAAAAATAGAATCCAGCACACTAGTGTCCCCCCTCATCCCGGCATGTTATCGCTTACCTTAACAGAGCCAGGAAGATGATGGTATAAAGCAAGAGTTCCCAAACTTTTTTCGGCTGCCGACCCCTTTACCAAAAACTTTTAAAACCGTCAACCCCCTAGTCATTTACTTTGCTTACTCAAATTAATACATTTGTACAGTACTCAATATTAAATATTTCACTAGATATCAGATTTTAATCACTTGTAATTATGATTTAAAAAGATAAAATGGCTACGGAATATGGCATTATCTTGTGCAACATTTAATATCGAAACCTGCACTAATGAAAATTTAAGCAAAAAAATACGAGCAGAGTTTTTTTTTTTTTTCATTTTTGACATTTATGAAATAAATGTGTAAATTCAAAATAAGTACAAATAGTCCAAGCTGTACTGTCTGCATCTCTTTTTTGGTTCAGTCATATTATTATCTGAAGAAATACAAACTTTTATTAACAAACAATTTCGACAGCCCCTGTGATTAAAAAAAAAAAAACAAAAAAACATTAAAGTATGTTCTTACTTGAAACAAAAGATTTTTGTTCTTACTCGAATAAATAAGCTGTGTCCTCCAATTTTCTTTTTCGTAGTACTGCTCCTCAATAAATAATTATATTCAAAGTTCAAATCACAAATAAGTACATGTCACATCAAACGAACCAATTTATAGTGTTTTATGAAAGCATGACCGTACAAGACTGATAGATTCTGCTAATATAGAATAACCGTCGTCTCGTCCCACCGCAAGCAAGAGCGGACATGCAACGGTTTTTCATGTCCGCACTTGCTTTGATACGTTCGATAAGACAATGCACAGATACTGTATGTTTGTGTTACATGTATTTTCATGCATTCTTACGTGTGACTCTTTTAATGACACATTTTACCTTTTTGTTTGCAAGTTTGGTATGTAATGTGTTTTTATCAAAAAAGTGTTTTTTGAATTATTTTACTTCTTAATTAGGTACCTATTGGAATCATAGATATTTTGAAGTAACAAACAAATAGCAGTAGTAAGGGGGTCTATTTTTGCTGTCGTTGACCCCCCCAATTTTTTTATTGAAACTATCGACCCCTAGAAAGTTCAAATCGACCCCAGGGGGTCGATATCGACCACTTTGGGAACCCTTGGTATAAAGCTTTAAAAGTAATTCAATTTTTAGTCACATTAAATCTAACATTACTGTGATTAGGAGCTTGAAGGGAAAAGATGATCATTGTCATGGTACATTTTTTTACTAACTTCCCAATCCATGAGGATATCCAGTACATGAAAATGCTCAGCTCTATTCATGCTTTATCAGAAATAAAGTTTGTACTCCTCCATATGCTATTTGGCGTGGCAGTAGTCCTTCAAGAGCATGTTTTTTAAAGTCTTGCTGTTTCATTGTTAGTTAGACAGCACAAGCTAATTCATGGGATGTTATTTGGGACCTGCAATGTTTGAATTTACATATCCTGAAATATCTGCCTCTTCAGGGCCTAGAGCATCATTTCTCTTTCTCTGTTGTCTTTGTTGTAATGTAAGCCTTTCCAAGTTTTTGGTATGTTCTAAAGCTGTCAGTGAGGCATCTCTGGCTTTACACACTTGTAAATCATACAATTTGCTTTATTTCTTTTTCCTCCTGTTTCCATCAAGTTCTTTTTAGTGGTGATCATAACACAGTTGAAGGTGGGGAAGATATGGAACAAGAAGAGTTTTTGGCATTGAGGTAAGCCAGTGTTTTTGTACTTTTCCTTTATTTAATTAGGGAGCTGTTTCCTGTAAATATACTTCAGCAAGAAAAGCAGTTGCTAATAGAAAATTTACTGTCACTAATTGCTTTTGGAACATATTTTTTATAAATGTGCTCCTCACATTGTTTTTTATTTATGTATGTATCTATTCATTTTTCTCCCCTCTTTATCGCTTCAGAGCGATGTGTTTGGGCTAGGAATAATAAAATATAAGAACATAAGAAATGTGACAAACTAGACAATACAATTTAGTCCATCGGGCTTGTTTGTTTATCTAATAGCTAAGCTGCCCCAGTATCTCATTCAGATGCTTGTAAAGGTTGTCAAGGTTTCTGCTTTAACTACATGACTCAGTTGTTTGTTTCAGATTCCCACAACGGTTTGGGTAAAGAAGTGCTTCCTGGCTTCAGTGTTCAATGCATAATGAGCTAGCTGTCTCGGGTGTTTGCTAACAAAGATTTCTTTCTGCTTTGGGGTAATCCAGGCAGGCTTATAAAGTGAGCACTATTTGCTACTCTTACTAAATGAGGATATAGTATTAGGGTGCTGTACTGTGTTAGCCATTGTGAATGTAGTGAGAAGCCAAGCAAAATGACACCTTTTATTGGCTAACTAAAAAGATTACAATATGCAAGCTTTCAAGACCACTCAGGACCCTTCTTCAGGTAGGATGTAAACATCTTGTAAACAAGATTACATGTTGCCTGAAAAGGGGGCCTGAGTTGCCTCAAAAGCTTGCATATTGTAATCTTTTTAGGTAGCCAATAAAATGTGTCATTTTGCTTGGCTTCTCACTAAATGAGGATATGAAAAACAGTTCCTAAAAGTTTACAATTAACAGAGACTGTTTTACTTTAACCTTGATGGGTTCAAGATTGCTTGCTTCAGTTTTGATATGTTAAAAACTAAACTTGTAATATAGATGTAAATTTTTGTGATTTTTTTCAATTTATATACACTATCTTGTTAATTGCAAGATATAATAGTCATTTTGGAATGATTGTTTCAATGATATCATCAACAATTAAACCTTTTTTTAATATATGTTTAATTCATTTTGATTTATTGAAATGAACCCTTATGGGACGAATCATCAGTAGTGTTCCTCTGGCTCATGGGGTGTTTCGGCCTTTCACACTATACACCCTCACCAGAGGCGGCCAGCTATAGGGTGATCAGCCCTAAGCTTGCGTCACATGCCCAATTATGAGAGTCACTTTGGTGTCAAATGACTGACATCTCATGAACTTATGTATGGCAGCCTAAGCTTGTTACTTGGGTGCCTAGCAGGGGGCATTCCTCTTCATCCAAAGCCACTGGCTACTTCTCTCTGCTGCCTCTGATGCAGCTTTGATGGCTGCACTCTGGCTCTGGCCCCTAATTCCCAGGTCTATCAGCAGTTTGATGGTAGTCACAAACCCTCAGCATCCAGCTTCCACTGGGCCAACTTCCATGGTCCAGCCGCGATGTTGTGCTTCAGCAGCTAACTCAGTATAGCATAAGATATTTCTGCTCGTAGGCCTCATCCACGGAATCTTCCCAGGGTACGGTGAGCTCGAAGTGGACCAGAGCACCATGTCAGGTCTCAAGGTAGTAGTGGCAATCTCCAGAGGAAACACCAACTGTTGTTCAATATCTACCAGCAGTTTCCAGTCGCATGCTAAGCACAGCTGGCCTCTCTCCGATGGTGTGGAGTTGCTACTGGTAACTGTAGCACCTTCTTGGACAAAGGCAGTTTTCCATGGGTGGTTAGATATTGGTGGTGAAAGGGCATTGATGAGAGATTGTTTTTCCTCCATTGTGGACGCAAGGCTCTTTAGGACCTGGTTGTGGCACCAAGTGTATCGCTCTTGGGTGAGACTGGTCTTACACCCTGTGAGTATATGCCGGAGGGAGGCTGGTCTGGAGCAAAGAGCACTGAAGGAGATTGGTTGGTGTTAGCAGGACGTCATAAGTGGCTCTGATGGTAAAGCTCAGACTCTTCACCTCCATGGCCCACACATCGTTCCAGCTAAGCTTCCTCCTTTCGACACTGTCCCACCGTGTCCACTGCCCCAAAATATGTACAGTAGATCGTTAAGGACATGGCAAATTAATGTATTATGTGATTTTTTTTTTTTTGTTTTTCTGTGGTCAGGATTGTGTGCGTGGCATGTACTTTGTAATGTACTTTATGGTTATAACATTTTTTTTCACTCTTACTCATGTATAACATTAGTATTCCTCTAAGGGCATTAATCTATAGGTTTTGTATAAATTGTTGTCCGTCCTATCAGAAATAGGAAAGGCTTGTGCAAGGACCAGAGATGGAAAAAGTACCTACCCAAGCAGGCATATTATTACTTAGATCATTATATCTTATCATGCCACTGCCGTATCCAGGTAAGAGCGGTGTCATTAGCATCCTTAAGATCTTCATCGGTGCATGTAAGGCCTTGGGAACGTTCATGGATAATGTGGTCCAATGTTTGGGTGGGCTCACCACAGGGACATTCAGCGCTTGTCGTGAGGCCCCATCTAAATAGTTTGTCCCTTGTTTTGCCCACCTTAGATAATAATTTACTAATAGCAGAGTGTATCATTTGGGTGCCAGTCAAGTAAAAATAAAATCTAGGCCTTGAAAAAAATTCTAAAGTTTGGAAAAAAAATAAACTAAATTAATAAATATTCTGAAATAGTTGTGCTGTACATTGCAAAGCAACAGTAGCCCATACATAGCGATTCAACAGATTTGTTTATCAAATGGTAAATTAATAACATTAATCTGAACTCTTTCTGATTTGTGGTGTTGGGAGGAGAAGTATATTGCAACATCTTCATGAATCTGCCCAGCTTTGTGCCAGCAGTCCAAGCTGGTGGTAACAATGTGATACACGGATCAGCCACAACATTAAAACCACCTGCCTAATATTGTGTATGCTCCCCTAATGACACCACAACTGTGCTGATCTGTTGAGGCATTGACTCCACAAGACTCCTGAAAATGTCCTATGGAATTTGGTACCAAGATGTTAGAAGCAGATCCTTTAAGTCCGGTAAGTTACGAAGTGAGGCCTCCATGGATTGGACTTGTTTTTAAAGAACATCCCAAAGACACTTGATCAGATTGAGATCTGAGGAATTTGGAGGCCAAGTCAACACCTTGAGCTCATTGTCATGTTCCTCAAACCACTCCAACTTTAGGTAGGTGATACCTGTCAAAGTAGCATCCACATGAATGCTAGGGCTGAAGGTTTCCCAGTAGAACATTGCCCAGATCATCACACTTCCTCCGCCACTTTGCCTTCTTCCCATGGTACATCCTTTTGCTATTTCTTCCTAAGGTAAACAACACACATACATGTGGCTGTCCACATGATCTAAAAGAAGACATGACTCATCAGATGAGGCCACCTTCTTCAATTGCTTCATGGTCCAGGTTTTACACATACATGCCCATTGTAGGTGCTTTTCACGGTAGGCACGAGTCAGCATGGGCACTCTGAACTGTCTGCAACTATGCATCGTCATATGCAGCAAGCTATGATGTACAGTGTGTTCCGACACTTTTCTGTCATGCCTAGCATTAAGTTTTTCGGCAGTCTTTGCTATAGTAGCTTACGTCAGACAGGCTAGCCTTTGCTCTCCATATCCATCAGTGAGCCTTGGGCACCTATGACCCTGTCGCTTGTTCACCGGTTGTCCTTCCTTAGACCATCTTAGTAGATGCTAACCACTGAAAACTGGGAACAGCCCACAAGACCTACTGTTTTGGAGATGCTCTGACCTAGTTGTCTAGCCATCATGATTTGGCCCATGTTAATGTCGCTCAGATCCTTACGCCTATCCATTTTTCCTGCTTCCAGTACATCACTTTGAAGAACTGATGGATGCCATTGTAATGAGATAATTAAAGTTAATTACTTCACTTGTCAGTGGTTTTAATGTTGAGGCTGGGATATGTGGGATTTCTTTTGCTAGCGAGAGCAACATTTGCATGCCACAGGGTATTGAAATATTATTTGTCATATAGGTGTGTGCCTCAGTTGCAGCTGAGCACTAATCTAAAAGTAAAGTTATTCAGCAGGGTAAAGCTCTAATCTCCATGCTTAAGAAATTCCTGGAATATCCAGAAACATGACTGTGAATTCAAATTAATGGTGTGACCTTCTCTGTGACCAGGTGCCAATCTATTTGTGTATCCTGGGATGAGATGGAACTCTTTACTTGGAGTAGGTACTCGTCAACATGTTTGGACACCTTGAACTTGATATGGGCCAATTATTCCTGTGCATCATTTTGTCTCTTTGTTTCTCCATAGTGCAGTGTTGTCAATTTAGAATAAGTGGAAGACCATCTCACTTAAAATGTAAAATAAATGTTATTACTTAAAATAAATGTTATTACAGTACCCTTACACATTTTTGTGTTTGACCGTGTTATTCCTAAAAGTACAACAAGCTACTAATACATTTCTAGAAAGTTCTGTTCAAGTGGTAGTAATATTTTTTTACCAGATACATTTCTGAAGTAATATATTTATTTTTTAGGTTCAGATTTAGACTTTATTATCCCAGAGGGAAATTTGTTTTCAGCAGGAAAGTACAGGGAGTCTCACTTGAATGAGGCCCCGAATATTCTGTTGTAATTCCTGTTAAGATGAAGCAATCTGAACTGGAAAAAATATGCTATATACCTTGACATGTGTGTAATCGATTGCATTACATGCGATGGTGGAAGTGGTTTCCGTTTTCTGCCAGACACATTTCAATGCGGCGCTCCATGTTCCTGAATGTATTAGCAAGCATCTCGGGGGTTGGGGAATAGCAGCAATTTCACGTTGGATGTTTTCCTTCAGATCTTCCACAGTCTGAGGCTTGTTCTGATAGACTTTACCTTTCAGCATACCCCAAAGGATGAAGTCTGGTGGTGTCAGATCTGGCAACTGTGTTGACCAAAGTTCCTTTGAAATTAACCTGTTGCCGGAGGAAGACTCAATTTCTGCCATGCTCCTTGCCGATGTGTGACACGTTGCTCCATCTTGCTGGAAATAACCTTCAGTTAACTCGCGATCATCCAGTTGATTCTGAGATTGCTTAAACGAATTGGTGACCCAATAGGTTTGCACCATGAAGACACGTTGCTTAATATTGTACACCACCATCCTGATGAGAAGCGACTGAGTTAAGAGGTAGGGGCGGTATATACACCCAGAAGATGCAAACGGAGGTTAAACGTCACAATGGATCTCCAGTGCCTAACTCATTGCTCCGACGCAGGGGCATCCCGGCTTGTTCGAAGCTCCATTTACTGAGGAGCACATTGAATGTTGTTTCGTTCAGATTGCTTTGTCTTAGTGAGAGTTATTGCAGAATATTTGGGGCCTCTTTCGAGTGAATCTCCCTGTACAAAAACAGAAGACACTGTTACAGAGATGCAATAGATAAACAAAAGACACAAAATTCGACAACAAATGTTATTGCATAAACACACACTCGAGATCAGTACAAAGAAGAATAATTACTTTGAATAGTACACAAAATAATAATGTAGAATTTAACATTTTTTCAGCATCAATACATGTAACAAAATTTAAAGTGCTTATATCTTTAGGAATAAAAGAGTTCTTAAATATGTTGCTCTGTACCTTTGGAAATCCTGCCTGATGGCAACAGCTGGAGATTAGAGCAAAGTCGTCGGTGGCTGTCTGACAGAATTGAGTTGGCTTTCTTTCTAACTTGTTTGCAATACAATTTAGTGATGAACCTGCTGAGAACCAATAATATTACTGCAAATTTTTATAATGTTGGTAAGATGATATATATTCTTACAGCTGAGGTTGCAAAATGAACAGATAAAAGCAAATGTAGCAATGGATTCAATAAAGGACTTACTAAAAAAAAAAAAAAAAAAAAAGTTTAATTATGGTTTTATCCGCTTTAATACGGTTTAGTTTCCTATGAAAGAAAAGTTGTGACTACCCATTTGCAGATTTGCACTGTGTTAAGATCAAAGTTTAGTTTGTTATCAATGATTGTTCCAGATATTTGTATTCCTCTACCATTTCCACTGTCTGCTCTTTTAACTAAAGTTGGGGCAGTGAATGGTGAAGAGCGCCTGAATTCTACAGCCATATCTTTTGTCTTAGAAATATTAAGCCGTAAATTAGAGTAATCACACTATGGTACACACTCATTGACAATAGATCCATGGCTGTCTTCCTTATCTTGTAGAAGACTCACAATGACAGAGTCGTCTGCAAATTTCAGGATATGTCTATCTTGTGTAAACTCCTGCAGGCATTTGTTTATAAGATAAACAACAAAAGAGGAGATAAACATCAATCTTTAAGAGTTCCCACAGATGTACTTAGGCTATCAGCAAAACAGCTATTCATCCATCCATTTTCCAACCTGCTGAATCCAAACACAGGGTCACGGGGGTCTGCTGGAGCCAATCGCAGCCAACACAGGGCACAAGGCAGGAACCAATCCTGGGCAGGGTGCCAACCCACCGCAGGACACACACAAACACACCCACACACCAAGCACACACTAGGGCCAATTTAGAATCGCCAATCCACCTAACCTGCATGTCTTTGGACTGTGGGAGGAAACCCACGCAGACACCGGGAGAACATGCAAACTCCACGCAGGGAGGACCCGGGAGGAGAACCTGGGCCACCTAACTGCGAGGCAGCAGCGCTACCGTGCCGCCCAAAACAGCCATTGATTTTTAATTTTTTAATCCTTTCATTGCCATATACAATTTCTTGTAATGGGAATTTGTCAGTTTTCACATATCCCAACTTATTCTCCATAGAATTATTATTTTTTTTAAGATCAGATGCAGGGTCAGCTATTTGTATAATGCCCCTGGAGCATTTGCAGGTTAAGGGATTTTCTCAAGGGCCCAGCGGAGTAGTATTCCTTCTGTCACTGCTGCTGTTGCCAGCCCAGATCCTTTGGCCACAGAGCCACACTCACTCATTGTGTTTGTTAAAAAGTCCAGTTAGAGGATCTGAACAGATTTTTTTCAAAACATGGCAGGATCTAATCAATAATATTTTAGAATACGCTCTTAAAGCACCGAGGAAGCAATTGTCCCTGCATTTCTTTTTCTTCTCCATTCATCTCTATTGGCTTATCAAGCTCATCAATTTAGGTAAGTTTACAAGCCTTAAGTTTTACCCCGTTGGCCATGCTCTCTCTCTCAGGGGAGGGGGTCGACTTCTCAATCTTATTTTTTGTAAAAATTGATCGATTTGTATGGAATGATTACAATAAAATTAATAATAAAAAAAAAAAAAGTCCAGAATCCATCCCATCTTCTTAGGGACCAAATAGAATTGATCAGTCAGTTTCTCAACTAATATGTGCGGCTGTCTATAAACAGCAATCTTGCATTGTTTTTCTGATCCTTCCAAGTGCTTATCGTACAATAAATTCAAAATTGTTGCTGCAGCATGCTCCACACTCCTCTTTGTTCTGTATGCAAATTGGTCCAGAAGAGCTTTAGTTTTGTTAAGTAGTTGTTTCTTAATTAACTTCTTATTGGATTTCATGATATGAGAAGTTAATGGCACTGCTCTAAAGTCAATTAATACTTTGGGATGGGCAGTTTTTGCCAGTGGAATAACAGTTGCCTGTTTCCATAGGCTGGGCACTTGCTGTAAATCCAAGGACATTTCAAATATGGAGTGGAATATTGGAGAGAGCTCCTCTGAACAGTAATGAAGCTGATGGCCACTTATTCCTTTAGGACTCTGTTTGTTTAAGGACCTTTCAGACATCATTCTGGTCAAAGAAGGGCTGGCTCCAGTCCTCAGTCTGTTTTTTTACTGACCTACTTCTGGAGCAAAATCCTGTACTTCAAATCTTGAATAAAACTCACAAAGTTCTGTGCTAACTGATGGTCAGTTTTGACGCCTTCCAGTTCAACTCGATTATTGCTTTTTGTATGAATGCCAGTGATTATCTTCATACCATTCCGTAACGAGCCCAGGTTATCAGTCCGCAGTTCATTCTCTATCCTGTCCTTGTACTTCAGCTCTGCTAGCTTTATTTCACTTTTCACCTTCTTCTGTAATTCCTTCTGTTCCGTTAATGTCCCATGCTGAAAGGCCCTATTTTTTAGGGTTATCAGTTGTTTTAGATCTCTGGCAATCCATGGTTTGCTTTTAGGGTATATTTTGGCTGATTTCGTGGGTATTATAGTGTCCTTGCAGAATTGTTTTTAACAGCTTACGGTGTCTTTCAGTTCATTAATATCAGCACAGGATTTTTCAAACCCTGACCAGTCAAGTGCACTCAAAACAGCCACACAGGCACTCAACAGAGTCCTTTTCCCAGACTTTAATTTGTTTGCTTTCCAGCATTTCTCTCTTGAAGACGAGTTTATAGATTGGAATAAGCTGGACACAGTAATGATCTAATGAAGCCAGCGGTTGTTTTGCTCTCAATTCATAAGCACTGATCAAGTACTCGGGAGTTAGGCATGTGACATATTGAAAAAATCTCAGTGCACACTGGTTAAAGTCTCCGGACATAAAGTTCGAAGTGTCCGGAGACCGTGATTCAATCATCTGTATCACTCTGGAGATGGTGTTAACGGTCTTGCTCTCCACTGCCCTCAGGTGGCTTACACGATCATCATGAAAATCTGTAGAAATTATCTGGGGAGATAAACAGGGCGTAGCAAGACTAACAGGAGCAGCAGAAAGAAGAAGAAGCAGCGAGACAGATAGAAGGCCCACATCTTTCATAACACCACTGTTTATTTACATAAAGGCAGACACCTCCGCCGTGTGACTTACCAGTGATGAGTGATTCTCTGTCCAAATGAATTGGTGCACCAAACCCATCAATTGTCAATTAGTCATAGGAATCGTTTCCATTCAGCCAGGTCTCTAAATGCCAAAACGCACACATCTCTGTAATCGCTCTGAAATCATGCACATGCTTGAAGCTCGTCCACTTTATTGTGGAGTAATCGAACATTTCACAATGTAATAGTCGGTAAGTGGGGTCGAGTTTTTTAGTCTTTTTTGAATACCACCTCTTTTTCCCTTTTTTCGTTCTTTCCAAGTTACGCGGCTGTTATAACTAGTTACACTGTTAATAATAGTGCTAAGATTTGCTGAGAAATCGGGTGGTAGATATGTGTGCACAGGTGAGTTCCATTGAAACAGGTACACTCTGCTGTAGGAAATCTGTCTAGGCTAATTGGGAGAGGTAGCTTGAAGACTCCAGGTTAGATGAAAGTATATCCAAACGATAAAGATAGGAATCAACATTCTGAATTTGGTTACGTAGCAACAACACTGTTAAGCATTAAAAAAGAAAAAGGATTAGATAGACAAAAAAAAAAAATGTAACAAATGATTTAACAAAACAAATCCTCTAGTGTGGCCCCCTTATTTGCGGATGTTTCTCATAAAATAGTTGTTGGTATGTATTATCTACCTTATTTGCAGTTGTGCTTTCGATTAAACATTTTGGAGTAACCCTCTTATTTTATGCAAATTCTGTTTGCAGGTAAATTATGTTTAAATCCATTTGTAATAATTTTG
Organism: Polypterus bichir lapradei; assembly: GCA_026402145.1. Taxonomy (NCBI): domain Eukaryota; kingdom Metazoa; phylum Chordata; class Cladistia; order Polypteriformes; family Polypteridae; genus Polypterus; species Polypterus bichir. Next base: position 86,847,869 of record JANRMT010062806.1, read on the forward strand.
ATGTGTATTAAGTTAATCTTTTTATCAGACACTGGTGCATCTTTTTAAATGACTTATATTTGAAATGGGCAATGCTAGCTTTTAGTTGTACTCTTTTTGCCATTTCTGATATAGAGCAATTCCTTACTGAAAGGCCAGTTACAGAGCTAAAGGTACTGAATTGCTCAGTATAATTTATTTAAGGCCTGTAAACACAGGTTTGGTACAACTGAGTACAGGTCAAAGGTCTGTAAATGTACTAATCTAGAAACAGTTTCTAGTACTAGAAATCATACTTTATTTCTAGAAATTCACTGTTTAGAACAATTCTCTACTGAAAGACCAGGTACAGGGGAATTCATTCATACCAAACGAAACAATAGTAAAGCTTCTCAGTTTGGTATGTCTGGCTGTCTGCAGCAAGCTTAGAACTGCAGAGCTTTCTGCCTTTACTTTACACTTCCTGTACATTTGGGCCATGTTCAGTAATAGGCAAAACATATTAGGAGTTTTGCAACATTAATTAAATGATATGTGGTTACTCTGGATGAAGGGGTATTGAGGAATTGCCTATGCTTACAGTATGTAAGTTTGGCTTATTTCTTTAAACATGTAAAATTATTGACTGTCATTCAGTGCATTTGCATGTGTTTTAATAGCCTGGTTATTCACTAAAGCCCAATTTTTAAAATGCTATGTAAACCCTTATCCTGGTTAGAGAAACCAGGATATTGGTCTCTGAGAAACCAGGTTAAGACATCTAGATTTCTCTGCAAGTAAATCGGTTATTTGACCATATAAACCCTTAACTGGGTTACAGTAAAAGATTTTGTAGTCTGCACATGTCTGTGGCCACCAGTCTTTGCTTCACATACGTATACAGCAGCCAAAAGGATACATTTCTTGAGGCATCGGCTTGGAGGATCATATTATTCATTCACTTAGTTGAATAATCTGTCTCAATAATTCTGAAATTCCTAATGTACATCTGAATGTACAGTGCTAAGCTTAGTCGCTAATTTCAAATCTCTCTATAATAGTTTTACACAAACCAAAAACCCCAAAGTTTTTAAAAGGCAGAATAACTGCAATGTTAATTTTCTAAGTCACTCTAAAAACGCCTCTTATTTTAAACGCCAGGTTTACGGTGTTGTTCACTATTTTTTTTTACTATTGAAGAAGTTCTTGAAGAAGACCAACATGGGGGTAGCAAAGATACTGTAGTTTGTTAAACTAACCCTGCTTATTAGGCATATGAAAAAATACCCAAATAAATGAATACTACAGCATAATATTCTCAGATATACTTATACCAGTTTAAGGTTATCTGGGTGCCCATGGGAATATGTTGAGCAGAAACCTATCCGAGCAGACACAAGGACTTATGGGAACTGGGCCTGGACTGGACACACGTCCATGGCAGTGCCTACTAGGGTACACATTGATATAATCCAAATTAACTTATCACACACATCTGTGGAGGTGCCTCAGGAAAATCCCAGCAGGCAACGGCTAAATCCATATGATAGCCTCGCTAAATAATGTGCCTCCCATGGATACTAATGCATTTTAAAATGTCTTCATGGTATAAATAAGATCATGCTTAATCCAGTTGAAATCTGTGAATAATTAATAAATAATAATAATACATTTTATTTATATAGAGCTTTTCCCATTATCAAAGCACTATCTTTGGTGCAAACATTTTACTTCTAATGTGACAATATAAGTTAATTAATACTACTGAAATATAATTACATGGTAGTTCTGTTTTCTTTAGAAGGTAACTACTGATTTTGAAATCTCAAGGAGAAATTATATGCAAAATGAGTACATATGTTTAACACCTAAATATTTCAATAGAATTAACTTTTATCTAGAATATACACTTTTTAGTTAGTTTTTTGAACAATGTAGTTAGGGATAAATATAGTGTAGTAGACATATATTTTTTTCTCTTTTTTATTGTCTTTGAACAATTTACTAGTGATAAATTTAGCACAGATGACATCTAAATATATTTTTATATATGATTTTTATAAAACTTGCAGAGAAAGAAAACAAGTTTTCTGGCATTTTTTTTCTTATGGGTGACTGCAGATCTTTATAGCTTGGTTAATATTATGGTGTTGACAAGTGAAAAAGCAGTAGGACTTCATGGGGACGGGCTTCATTAAGTATCTGTTGGTGAATATTATTGGCTTAGTTCAGATACCAGTAAATAAGTATTGATAAAGAGAAGCGCGTTCATTTTGAAGAAATTATCTGAATGTGTATTTCTGTCTTACATATTAAGTAATATAACATGATTATGTTTCATTTGATTAATTATACAGTCCACATCTTCATGTTTGCTTTACTGGGATGAACTTGCCTGCTCCATACTAACAAACATTTATGTGTCTTGTATTTTACTTGTTGAATTTAAGAGATGATAAGTGGCAGGGTTAGGAATATTTGTAACACTGCTTTACTTTAGTTTTTCAGGGTCTGATGCAGCGTTTGACTCTGTTATTGGATATATAGAAGATGTAATTATAGGTGAGTAAAATAATTAAAATTATTGTTAATGTTAATCTTTTTGCCAAATGTTAATGAGACCCAATGTCTATAGCACTGGACTGTAAACCACAAAGTTGCTGCCTACTTCCTCACCAGTTATGGACTTTCTGACCATGAGCAAACCACAGCTTCTTGATTTGTAAGTCACTTTAGGTAAATTCATAAGTTAAAGTTAATTTAAATGCTATAAAAAGTACACAAGCACACTCATGTTTTTTTCCTAATTGGATTGTGAGGCGTGATATGTGGGACTTGTGAGCCTCTGTGATCCTTAAGAGATTTGTTGTCTGGACATTCATGTGTTCCTGTTAGGATTACCATGGCAAGCTAGTTTAGAGTGGGGAGCCAAAGAAAGTAAAATCCATAAAATTATTTTCTTGGTTGTTCCAATTAAATCCAAGAGAATTCTTTTGGAACATGAACACTGGCACTCACTCCTGTGGAGGAATTATTTCTCTCTGTTGTCCTGGAAGGTATGGAGAAAGTTAATGTGGATAGGGAGGCTTGGTCAGCCCAGATAATTTTGTTGGTACCTTAAGCCTCACCAGGAAATCAGAAAGAAAAAGATGATGATGATGAACAGTCCAACAAAAGAGAGTCCTTTATATTACATTAGGATTGCATAAGATAATTTAGTGTAGCCAGCTCAACAGTGTTTGAGTGACCTCTTTTATCTGTGGATAGCTGATAAAAATAAAATTATCTAACATGCAAATTGTCTTGCCTTCCTGTTTATTCAAATCATTCATAATTCAGGATTGCAATCTTTATTGCCAGGCAGTTGTCAAAAGTGTGTGATGTTTGTGAAACCAGGGCTAAATTTTGTATTTTTTATTACTACGTTTTTGTGTATGATTCTCTGTCCATTAATTCACTTCCCTATTTTGTATAGATTTTATTGCTCTATACTATAGATTTTATTGCATTATAGTAAGTAATATACAGATCAGCAAGACATACAGTTTCTTCTTGTACTGACAGCAGATAAAGGAAATGTAAAAAGTGTAGCATTTTTTAACTTAAAAAAATGACTTTTTAAAAATCTTTTCACTGTTAAACATGCAAAACACTTAAAATACAAAGACAGACGTGTAAAAACTATAATAATAATACAAGTAATAATAATGAATAATAATATGAAATGAAAATCCATCCATTTTCCAACCCGCTATATCCTAACACAGAGTCACGGGGGACTGCTGGAGCCAGTCCCAGCCAACACAGGGCACAAGGCAGGAACCAAACCCCGGGCAGGGTGCACGCACACACACACACACACACTCACTAGGGACAATTTAGGAACACCAATGCACCTAACCTACATGTAATAATTACTTTCTAAATTCTAAAGAACATTTATTGTTCTTCATAAAGTAAATTTAATCTTTCCTTATTCCTTTTTTCTCTTAAGTTAAATGTACGCAAGTTACAATTCTTCCATTTCATCATCGTAACGGTGTGCTAGCACCGTTGTATAAGTTGTTATAATAGATTGTTCTGTAAACAAAAGTGTCCCATCAGCTGTCAAAAACAAATTGGTGGATGTTTACTCATTTTACAAGGTCACTTTCAACTCTAAAACAGTTTTGCTTTACTCTGTTGAGTGTCCCAGCAGCATCAGGCAAAAAGCAGAAGAAAACTCTGGATGGAGCACCAGTCCTTGGCACCTTTGAATATTTATGGAACAAATTGTTCCACCCAAACATTTTACGTAGCCATAGTTAGATCAGAAATGTCACCAAGATTTCGGCCTTTCATTTGTGCTGTCCTTGTATAAAGTGTTTTTTTTTTTTTTCTGTTCTCACAGTTAGTGTGTGTGTGTAAGTAACACTGAACTCTTTATTGAAAAGTAATCCTAAAAGGCTCTTACAATGGGAACTTATCTGTGAAAATCTGAAATATGTACAATAAACAGTTCCGGAGTGTCAACACAATAGCATTAATATGAAAGTAACAAGAATGGTAAACAAAGAATAAACAAACATGGGGCGTTTTCTCCACCTAGGTTAGGTTTTAGAGAGTAGATGTTACGTCTCCGTTTTCTCCTTTCGCCCACAATACTCCAGCGTTTTCAACCCCCAAAATGGAGACTTTTGAAAATGCTTTCCAGAGCTGTACAAGTCTGAAAACTCTGCCTCAGTGTTGTAATGTAAACAGGGGAAAAAGCAGATTTACGAAAATGCACACATGCACAAAAGGCAAATTATTTATCAATCACCACAGTTTTTGATAAATCCACTGGTCATCAGCATTACTGTCTCTTCAAGGAATTTTCTGCTGATACTTGTAGGAGAACGTCTACATCAGATTAGTTTTCTGTGGTTTTAGTGTGGACAGAGACTTTTGTAAAAGATGTGAAAATACTAGTGTAGTGTAAGATTGTTTTTAAATGAAAACACAGTTGTGTGGACGTGGCCTACAAGTCAAAGCAAGCCAGTATTTGTTCTGTAGAGAACTGTTCATGAAAAGCACTATCAGAAAATACTTTCAAGGGCTTTTAGATTACAATGCAGTACATAATACAAGACATTGCATTTACTATACAGAGTGGATAGAGACAGGAACATTCATGGGGCATTTGCTGTAAGTGTCACATGTTAAACTGTATTGAAAAGGAAATGGAGAGTTAGTGTCACAAAGGTTAAATTGTTTTTGTAAGAAAAAAGTAATGACAGGTATCACAAGGAAAACAAACTATTTGTTTATTTTGTTACTTTTGACTTGTTTGTTTTTTTGTGTAAATGTTTGTACAAGGCTATAACTCATATTGACTTCATTAGAATTGCTTTTAATTTCTATAATATGATTCACAACCATTCCTCCATCAAAAATTGAAGTACTCCATATGTTTGTTGAACTTACATGTTAATCAGTTTGTCCTAATTTTTTTTTTTTTTGAAAGCTCTGGTTTTCTACATTCCTAAAATAAAAGAAAAGTGTGCAGAAGGTTTGTGACTACTGGATCCATGAAGCAGCAGCACTTGCTATGACATCATTGTGTTGCTGGGTTCTGCCAGATAGAGAATATGAGTTGTGTCAAGATACAAGATATTACCAAAATCTTATAATGCTGTATCAAGTTTACACATGTTTTGTACACCGTAATTTCTTTACAAGCTCATTATAAAATGTCAGATTTCTCCCAGTATTTTGCAGTCTGAAGTAACGTTCTCTCACTTATACTGTAGATCTCTTTCAGTGCCTTCTCTTTTGAGTGGATAATCAGAATTATTTACTTGATTTGTAGTAAATGTCCACTCACTTAAAACAGGAAATTTGCACTAAATATTATGATTGATTATTGTTAAGGAATAAATGTTGGGCTTGTCCTTTATAAATTAATTGCTCCTCTAATTATTTTTCTTATTCTATTATTTTTGTTTAACAATGATCATTTCAGGTCTATAAAGATTTAATTGAAATTGCAGCCTCATTAATTTGTATTCAGTAGCTACTTAACTATAAGTAAGAAATTAAAAACTGTTCTTCTTCTACAGATGATAATTTTCAACAACTCCAGAGAAATTTTATGGAAAAATACTACATGGAATTTGAAGAGTCAGAGGAGAATAAATTATGCTATACTCCTATATTCAAGGAATATGTAAGTTAAATGTGAAAGGTACAGTCATATGAAGAAAGTTTGGGAACCCCTCTTAATTTTTTGGATTTTTGTTTATCATTGGCTAAGCTTTCAATGTAGCAACTTCCTTTTAATATATGACATGCCTTATGGAAACAGTAGTATTTCAGCAGTGACATTAAGTTTATTGGATTAACAGAAAATATGCAATATGCATCATAACAAAATTAGACAGGTGCATAAATTTGGGCACCCCAACACAGATATTATATCAATACTTAGTTGAGCCTCCTTTTGCAAATATAACAGCCTCTAGACGCCTCCTATAGCCTTTGATGAGTGTCTGGATTCTGGATGGAGGTATTTTTGACCATTCTTCCATGCAAAATCTCTCCAGTTCAGTTAAATTTGATGGCTGCCGAGCATGGACAGCCTGCTTCAAATCATCCCATAGACTGTTGATGATATTCAAGCCAGGGGACTGTGACGGCCATTCTAGAACATTGTACTTCTCCCTCTGCATGAATGCCTTTGTAGATTTCAAACTGTTTTTTGGGTCATTGTCTTGTTGGAATATCCAACCCCTGCGTAACTTCAACTTTGTGACTGATGCTTGAACATTATCCTGAAGAATTTGTTGATATTGAGTTAAATTCATCTGACCCTCAACTTTAACAAGGGCCCCAGTCACTGAACTAGCCACACAGCATGATGGAACCTCCACCAAATTTGACAGTAAGTAGCAGGTGTTTTTCTTGGAATGCAGTGGTGTTCTTCTGCCATGCAAAGCACTTTTTGTTATGACCAAATAGCTCAATTTTTGTCTCATCAGTCCAAAGTACTTTGTTCCAAAATGAATCTGGCTTGTCTACAACAACAACAACAACAACATTTATTTATATAGCACATTTTCATACAAACAGTAGCTCAAAGTGCTTTACATAATAAAGAATAGAAAAATAAAAGACACAATAAGAAAACAAAATAAATCAGCATTAATTAACATCGAATAAGAGTAAGGTCCAATGGCCAGGGGGGACAGAAAAAACAAAATAAAACTCCAGACGGCTGGAGAAAAAAAAATTAAATCTGTAGAGATTCCAGACCATGAGACCGCCCAGTCCCCTCTGGGCAAAATAAATAAGTATTTGCATACCACAAGCGACTCTGTTTGTGGCGTAAGTGCAGAAAGGGCTTCTTTCTCATCACCCTGCCATACAGATGTTCTTTGTGCAAATTGCGCTGAATTGTAGAACAGTGTACAGATACACCATCTGCAGCAAGATGTTCTTGCAGGTCTTTGGAGGTGATCTGTGGGTTGTCTGTAACTATTCTCACAATCCTGCGCATATGCCGCTCCTGTATTTTTCTTGGCCTGCCAGACCTGCTGGGTTTAACAGCAACTGTGCCTGTGGCCTTCCATTTCCTGATTCCATTCCTTACAGTTGAAACTGACAGTTTAAACCTCTGAGATGGCTTTTTGTAGCCTTCCCCTAAACCATGATACTGCACAGTCTTTGTTTTCAGATCTTTTGAGAGTTGCTTTGAGGATCCCATGCTGTCACTCTTCAGAGGAGAGTCAAAGGGAAGCACAACTTGCAATTGACCACCTTAAATACCTTTTGTCATGAATGGACACACCTTTCTATGAAGTTTAAGGCTTAACAAGCTAATCCAGCCAATTTGGTGTTGTAGGAAATCAGCTTCACACTTCCAGCAGGCTGCATTTCAATTTTTGTTCTCAGTGTTCACAAGGGCTTTCTCTGTGCACAATGGCTTCCTCCCACATCTCACAGTCAGTCTTAATTTGGCCTTTGTGGGTGTTTGAGTATACCCAGTGATACACTTGAGCCCTACTCTGGATTGTTTCCTGTCTTATGCCAGATGTTGCCAGGATATGCTTTGATTATCAGTTCAGTTTTTTTTTTTCGGTACAATGCTCTTCAATGAGTGCTGGCACAGGGCGCTGAGATGTGTACCTTTGATATTTTAGAAATATTTTGTACCTTAGGCATAAATTCTTCAAATTACTAGTAGACTTACTGGTTAGATATGGAAGATAGAATTCTATTGACTAGTTTAATCATATTTGGAGTAGAGAAGTAGTGTAACAAGCTAAACTTAAAAAGGATTAGGACCCCACTGAAAAAAGTAATTTTCTTTTTCAAGAGAAAATTCTACACTATGTGTTCATGCAGGTCTTTCTCCATTTGTCTTCCTTCGGGTGCATACATCAGCTGAATAAATACTTTAAAAATAACTAAAAAATGTTTAGAAATTGCTATTTGGACAGAGTTGTCTCATTACAGTTTTCTTTGACATTTTTATTGGTAGCCTACATCATCTTAGGTGTTTGATTAGATACTAAAGAAAGCCTGTTTTTCTTTTTTTCAGATTGACCTGCTCGAGACTTACATTGAGCAGCAACTAATGGCAAGGATGCCTGGGTTCAGCATGTCAGCATTTATTGAATCTTTAGAGTGAGAAGTTTTTTTTTTTCCCCCCTTCCTATTTGCCAACATATATTTATTTTCAACAACATTTATTGCACTGTTTGTGTTTGTATGTAAGAAAAGTTCTTTTCATTTCATAGATGCATCTCAAAACTTCAATTCATTATAAACAAAGGACACTGATACATATTTTCTTATATAATACGCTGCCGTGGCTGTTTGTTTGTCTGTCCAGGATTTTAAATCTCCTGTAGCTCGCAAACTGTTTGACCTATTGACCTGAAATTTGGTACACATATACTACGTGACGTCTGACTTCCAAGATTATTCCTATTTTTATTTAATTTTACTGTAGAATCAACTCTTGGCAGCGGCCAGCAGGGGTCTGTGTGGCCCATGCATACAGGCGCCATTCTCATCCCTCCCACCTTCGCCGTCACTTCTCCTACCTCTTCATATCTTAAATCATTCTTGAGGCAGATTGAAGACTTAAGTGCCAGCTTAAGTAAAAATTTAAGAAAAACATACTAAGTAATTGCAACACAAATGCTGACTTAATCAGTTTAAACGAGAAAAGATGCAGATGAAAGAAGAGAAGAAGCGGGTCACTAGAGAGGAGAAAACAAGAGCTGCTCAGGAAGGAGCAAGCGCATCAGCCTCAGAACAAACAAATGCTAAACGTACAGAGAAAGAGGATGAAAACTATAAGTCAAGTGTATTCACTGCATGTTATCGTGCAGTACGCCGTTACTGGTTTACAATATTTAGAATATATAAAAAAACTAACCTGTAGGCTCTTTCTTCTATTTGAATTAGACCGTTTCGTGTCCAGTACCTATTAAAAAGTATTCACCACTTGAAGTTTTCACACTTTATTATACAAAATTGAAACACAGTGAATTTAATTTGGCTTTTTTGACACTGGCAAAACAGAAAAGATTCTTTAATGCCAAAGTGACAACTGTTATCTGCAAAGTGCTCTAAATTAATTACAAATGTAGAATACAAAATAAAAGTATTCACCTCCTTCAGTATTTAGTAAATGCACCTTTGGAGTCCTGATAGCCTTGAGTCTGTGTGTAGAGATCTCTGCCAGCTTTGTACAAAACTGCTTAAGCTCCGTCAGGTTGCATAAATTCTTAATTAGATTGAGATCTGGGCCAGAATTTGATAATCATCTGAGAATTACTGCTAGGAACTGCACTAAAAGTCTGACTAGAATAAAATTTGTAAGAATTTGTCCTACTGTAGAGAAGGGCATGAGAAGCATTTACAAACCATCCTATCGCCAGTCCTGGCGAGGAGTAGAAGGCCATGTCTAAGAATGAATGATGTCATGATTTTACATTAGAACATTAGAACTATCTGAACGAGAACAGGCCATTCAGTCTAACAAAGCTTGCCAATCCTATCCACTTAATTCTTCTAAAACAATATCAAGTCGAGTTTTAAAAGTCTCTAAAGTCCTCCTGTCTACCACACTACTTGGTAGCTTAGTGCAAGTGTCCTTGGTTTTCTGTGTAAAGAAAATCTTCTAAATGTTTGTCTGAAATTTACCCTCAACAAGTTTCCAATTGTGTCCCTGAGTTTTTGATGAGCTCATTTTAAAATAACAGTCTTGATCTACTGGACTAATTTCCTTCATAATTTTAAACACTTCAACCACATCTCCTCTTAATCTTCTTTTGCTTAAACTGAAAAGGCTCAGCTCTTTTAATCTTTCCTCATAACTCATCCCCTGTAGTCTTGGAGTTAGTCAAGTCACTCTTCTGTGGATTTTTTCTAGCGCTGCTATGTCCTTTTTGTAGCCTCGAGACCAAAGCTGCACACAGTATTCCAGATGAGGCCTCACCGGTGTGTTACAAAGCTTCAGCAGAACCTCCCTGGACTTGTGCTCCACACACAGTGCTATATATCCTGACATTCTGTTTGCCTTCTTAATGGCTTCTAAGCACTGCCTGGAATTTGATAGCGTAGAGTCCACTATGACTCCTAATCTTATCATAAGGTGTACTTTTGATTTTCAGACCTCCCATTGTGTATTCAAACCTAAATTATTTACTTCCTACAGTTTTGCACCCTTCTAAAAACATCACCCTGAACTCCCACTTTTTTTAGTTTGATACCCAACTTATCATGTGGCACCTTATCAAATGCTTTCAGAAAATCAAGATAAATAATATCTTATGCTCCACTTTGATCATATCCTTTTGTTGCTTTCTCATAGAATTCTAGCTTGTTGGTAAAACATGACCTCAATCCTATCCTTAATAATTCCTTCCATTAATTCTCCTGTGATGCATGTTAAGCTTACTGGCCTTTAGTTGCTTGGACCTGCCTGGTGACCCTTTTTATATAACAGAACATTTGCTATTTCCCAGTCCTTTAGAATTTCCCCAGTGTGCAGTGACTTCCTAAAATATACATCAAGAGTTTCTACAGTATATGTACTCGCTAACATTCTTATGAACTTGAGGGTAAATATTATCAGGTCCTGGAGATTTGACTTCAGCCTGTTTAATCTGAGAAGTACTTCTTCCTCTATTATTTCTATATCCCTCTGTACCTCCTTAGTGGTCCTGTGTACCGTTGGGAGGTTATCTACTTCCTCACTTGTGAAGACCTCAGAAAAATGCAAGTCTAGAGTATTCGTTATTTCACTGACTATATTTTTTTATTTCCCCTTTGCTATTCCTGATGCACTTCACCTCCTCCTTGACAGTTCTTTTACTACTAAAATAATCTCTTTGGGTCATCTTTTATGTTATCTGCCTAGTATCCGTCTTGATGGTTGCCCTCATGTTCTCATACGCCCTACAATTCACATTGCACTTATTAGTCTTACACGCCTTATACAGATGTGTTTTTTTCTTTGCAGCTTCTCTTTTACCTCTATATTAACCCACTGTGGACTTTTTAAAAATTTCCTATTAATTCCATATTTAGATATGTACCTGTGCTGCATTACAGGTGAAACATTTTTATACCAGTTCCACTGCTCCTTGACTGTCTCCATGCTTAAAAGCTCAACCCAATCTATCCACCTTAGACTTTGCCACAGCTCCTCAAAATTTACCCTACCAAAGTTAAACTTAACAGTTTTACTCTTTCTACCTGCACTCTTCCAAAACACTGAGAATTGTATTATATTGTGGTCACCTGACCCAGGTGGTTTAACCACTTTACAACCCCAGTTTTATCTTGATTATTACAAGATACTAAAGACAGGCTTCACCCCTCGTTGGTGCTTTAACATACTGTGTTAAAAAACAGTCAATGATTACATGTAAAAACTCCTGCTGTTGTGCTCCTCTGTTTGCAAGGTTATCCCAGTTAATATTTGAGTAGTTAAAGTCCTCCATGACTATAATAGCCACATGTCCTCACTAAGATGGGGCTTATCATCCAACTGAATAGAACTTGCATTTAAACTC
>JANRMT010062806.1:86869852-86900842 GCA_026402145.1 Polypterus bichir lapradei
GACACAATATCTTCTATTTTAAATGTGGCATTCAATGCCATTTCCCCTCTTTTTTGAAAATTTAAAATGTAGTTTACAAAGTATGTTGTCTGTACATTCCAGAGATTATAAGTGCACCAGACAGAGGTTCACAGCTCTTTAAACTCCCATGAAATCAGTTTACATGTAGTACCCTGTCTCTGCAGTAAGAGACCCCGTAAGTAAATTATTAATTCTAAAAAAATGTAAAATAATAAAACAAAATGTCTATTTTGGCTTTTTACATTAGTAAACTAGTAATACCTCAAAAAATGGACTTGACGAAATAAATTGTGGAAATGCTTTAGAGTTAATAGAAAATTTAGAGAAGGCACACAACTGAAAATTTGCCATATACATTCTACAATTGCTTGGGGTATTAAAAAGGGTACTGTATAAATATTTTAAGTACTGGTGATTACAAATATAAAAAGAAACTGTACAAGAAACACCATCATTGGCATAAATAGTATTAATGCCTGGTTCATTATTACTGTTGTAATTAGAGAATTGAAAATCAGTTTTTGAGGAAGCTGGATTTTTTTTTTTACTTGCTTGGCATTTTTTAAAGCACATGTTCTCATCATGTATATTTAGTTTTTGTGCAATCTGTGTTATTCATACCAGTATTTTTTATTTATGTTTAATTTAATAATAACTTACAGAGTACAGGTAGTTGTCAAGGCAGAAAAAAAAAGAATCTCTTGGATTTGTCCTTCACTTTCTTTCTTCTGTGCTGTAGACTTTTAGTGCTAGTATTTATAATACGGTTTCTTATTTAATGTTAAAGATAAAAATGTTTAATTGGACTGTCGTTTCCTGTATTGTACATATTATATATTTGCAATAAATAAACTACACAGTATTTTGTTTTTCTGCTACACTGCTTACAAATCCTTGCTAATTGGATGGCATATCTCTCTATTATATAAAAAAAATCCTGAGACGAGACATTTTAGCTTGGGACAAGACAAGACTTTTTCAGAGAGATAATTTCATGTCCCGCGAGACAAGACTTTGTGCCAAGAGATTTAACAACGGCCGGGGTTGGAAATAAAAGAGAGAGAGAGTAGATGACAAAGTAGAACGTCGTAAAGAATTCCAAAATGTTGCCGCGATACACATGCAGAGCAGGCTAGAGATAATGAAAGTACTAAAATTCGAAAGTCTCAAAAAAATGATAGTAAAGATCGCATTAGCGAAAACAAACGGAAATTATTACTCGGTGAAATAACAGAACAGCGAAAAGAGATTGAATATATGGACATAGGTGTTATGACAGAAGTATGTAGTTATCGTTTGGCTTTAAACTTTAAGTCGGCGACTTGTAGATCGTCTAATTTGTGTTGCCATCAGGGAAAAGTAGTGATTCTTCCCAATGAAGAGGTGCGTCCGCGAGAATTAAAAGATTTGTTGTTTGGTGAAAGTGAAATCCACATACACGAGTGGCAGAGATGCAAAGTGGTTGGCACGTAGTGCAGGCCATGGGGGTTGGTGAGCGAAGCCCCCTAGTATTTTTTAAAGATTGTGATTTGTAAGCTTTTAGCAAACAAATGTTTTAATCTTTTATACAGTAGATGCTGGCTATTGCAGTGGCCAAGTAATCCAGTAAGGGTAGCGCCATTGACCCTGCATCCCTCCACCCGGTAAACCTTTGCTCAATCATTTCTAATTATTGACTTAACCTCATGAGAATGCAGGAGTAAACATAGGAGACTAAAAGAAAGCTCAAAGATCGAGTCTTATAACAATTTATTGAATTAAAACCTTCTAGAAACACCTGCATCTTGGCAGTGTTTTGGCCAAATCCTTGACGTCCTCCTCGAAATCACATCTTATGCATTCTATTTATGTGGCCCTCATTGCTTTCAAAACAATCTAAACTGTGTTCATCTTTCAAAAACTAGTTAATCACATTTAGCTCTTCTTTGTCACCCTCCTTCCTCACCCGGGTAGTCATATCAAGCAGTTGAAGTTTTTCATCACAATTACCAGTAGATCCACTAATTTCAGAGATTTCGGGTGTGTCCAGTTTTGGACGTTGTCAACAGCATTTTCAGTTAAAGACAGTTATCCTGCACCCATGGGCCCCACGCCTACTCCAGCACTTCCTCATCCTGTTCCCCTCTTGCTTCTATAGTCTGTCCCACAAAAGGCTTAATCAAATGACTCCCAGTATTAAATTGCACCTTTCCTACGCTGGATAACCGCATTCCTCTGGTCGTCTTAATCACCTCTAGCCTTTCTGTCTCTTGTCTTTTGTGCGAGTCCACCCCAGTAGTTCATTGGCTGACATTTGCCAGCTTGTCATCTCCAAAATGGACTTGAAGAAAAGTATTTGTAGATTTCAGATGAGCAAGAGGTTTTGATCTGAGCGTCCTTTACATTGGTAACGATGAACAGAGTGATGGATTAGGAGTTGTACCATTTTCTGTGAACCTTCTGTCCTCCCAAGTTTTATAATGCAGTTTATTTGAAACTGAACCTTCTTTTATATACATAAAATAGTGTTTGTGTTGAAAGAGATGGAATTTCTCCTGTAGTTTATGCTGGGTTGTTTCCTGTTGCTTGGCTGGTTGCAGCATTGCTTCCTGATCCTCTCCAGTTTAAGAAACTTAGAAAGGCACTTGCTCCATAAGCAATCATAGTTAGGCAGGCAAAGAACTGAAGGTTTAAACAAAAAGACAACCATTAGACTACAACAAATGAAACTCATGAGAAATACTGCCTGCTATTCATTCGCTATGATATCTACTCTGTGTATTTCACTAACAGTAATGTCACCTGTTTTGTGATGACATCCCAAAAGACAGCACTTTTCATGGAAATAGTATTTTAAAAACATTTAAAATGTCTTTGCGTATTTGTAATTATTCATCAGGGGTACATTTATAGTTCACTAAAAATCAATTCCAATAATATAGTACTTTACTAAGACACTTTAGCTCAGGGGTGTGCAAAGTCAGTCTTGGAGGGCTGTAGGTTTTTGCTGTAACCTGGTTACTTAATCAGAAACTAAACTTTGCCAATAACAGATCTTATTAATGTTATGGTTTGTTAGTGTATTCAATCTGCCACGACAGGTCATTTTTTCCCTTTTCCAGCATATCATCCAAATGATTTGTATCCCAAAGTGAATGAGTAATTCTCAGGCCTTCGCATTTTCCTCTTCAGTTTCCATCCAAATATATTATTGAACCTGATAGTTCATGAAATTGGAAATAAGTTAGATGGAGAACTGCTGGTTCCTTTGTCGTTTACATCTTATTACCAGTAAGTAACCATTTAAACAGTGAATACAGCTATTTATGACTATAATAAGCAATTAAATTTGGGAAATCGTAACAAGTAAAACAACTAAAAAGAAGCATAAAAAGCACAAAGTGTTTTAAGAGCAACAATGGACTTATTAAATAAATGTGTTGGAACAAAAATGTGCAACAGCTAAGGCTCTCCGGGACCTGCTTTAGGTAATTGTCCAAAATTAAAAAGAAGGTGGTGGGATGCATTGATTGCTTTCTACTTGGTGTTCTTCTCAGTTTGCCTTTTGAGTTGGCAGAATGGGACACTGGGAGTGAGTTAAGTGGATGATAAATTGGACTGGACTGCCAATATTGATGCTCTATGCAAGAGAGGACAGAGCTGACTATACTTCCTTAGAAGACTGGCGTCCTTCAACATCTGCAATAAGATGCTGCAGATGTTCTAGCAGACGGTTGTGGCGAGTGCCCTCTTCTACGCAGTGGTGTGCTGGGGAGGCAGCATAAAGAAGAAGGACGTCTCACGCCTGGACAAACTGGTGAGGAAGGCAGGCTCTTGTAGGCACGGAGCTGAACAGTTTGACATTTGTGGCAGAGCGACAGGCACTGAGCAGGCTCCTGTCAATCATGGAGAATCCACTGCATCCACTGAACAGTATCATCTCCAGACAGAGGAGCAGCTTCAGCGACAGACTGCTGTCACCGTCCTGCTCCACTGACAGACTGAGGAGATTGTTCTTCCCCACACTATGCGACAATTCTACCCGGGGGGGTAAACGTTAACATTATACAAAGTTATTGTCTGTTTTACCTGTATTTTTTATCACTCTTTAATTTAATACTGTTTTTTTATCAGTATGCTGCTGCTGGAGTATGTGAATTTCCCCTTGGGATTAACAAATTATCTATCTATCTATCTATCTAGTTTCATTGTACCTGAGATGGTACTGTACTAGCAGTGGGTCAAGACCAGAATACATAGTACGGTCTTAAGAGGAGATGATCCTCAGGTCTAAGTGCCGTCTCAGTGGACAGCAGAACAAGATCGGTCCCGTGTTTAACTGATACACAGCTACTCTTGTTCTGCTCTTGTGTTTCTTCTTGCATTAAATAATTGGTCGTCTGATTACCCATTAACAGCGGCATGCTAACTATTAATGTGTCTTCCTCTCTCAATTAAGGATTTGCCCCTCCACATTCTCCTTGATTTAAAGGGACAGAGCACAAAAAGGCTTTCATTACTATGAACATTATTTACTTCGAGTGTATAAAAAGGCCCAGAAATCCATATATGGAAAATAATGATGATCAGAGGCATCGGTTAGTAGAATCATATCAGAAGCACAATTGTTTCCCTGTAACTCATGGGTGGATCCACTATCAGGGTGACCTGGGTGGTCTGTGCTCTCGAGCCTTGGCATATGCTAGGAAAAAGAAAATGCTGGCAGTTTTCTGTTTCTGTTTTTTCCACACAACACACATACGTGGCTACTAGTACATTATATCGCCCACCTTGATGTAGTTTACAAGTGATCTGCTCACTTAAATCTCTGTGCTTATGTAGTGAGATTCTTCAGCATGGCTGTCCCATTCACAAACAAAGAGCTGCAGTCCTAGTAGCAGGGCCACTACTTTGAGATCAGCACAGATGTTCCAGTTGTAGTTGTTGCACACTATATGTATACTTATAATATGAGAGGAAATCGCAATAATAAAATGATACATGATAGGAGAATTCATAGGAGGTTTTTGTGATCAGCATGCCTAAATCCAGAAGATATTCTCAAAATTTTTGTTGTCCAGCGATATTAACATCATGCTGGTCTAAAAAACATCCTGAGGAGCGTCATTAGTGATCAGGACGCAGTATGGACGCATGGACATTTTAGGTAGCAGGCAGTACATTCACATTCTGGATTTATTAAGTGGGAGTTTTTAGAAAAGAAGTGGGGTTGGGGGACACAGAGGGCAGGCTTCACTGGATTGACTGGAGAGGCCCAGCATGCCCTTTGGTCAATGTAGTTTTTTCTGTGTCTACTGTGCTAAATAAAGCTTTGATTGTGAATGGGCCGTGTGTGTTTCAAACATCCTTTTTCTTAACCAGTTCATTACAGGGTTTTGAGAGCTCGTAGTCTAACCTAGCGACATCAGGTAAAGGGCAGGATCAAATCCTGGATGAGACACCAGTATGTCACAGAGAAGCACACACCTTCACTGGACCAGCAGTCAAGCTACATATAGAAAAGTAGAACAATATTCATAAAAAAAAAAAAGAACAGACCAAAATAAAATGCTGAAAGCCAGCTGGGATACCTCTTAGTCACACTAACAAGAAGAGTATTCCAGTTCATTTAAGTTCCGAATAAAATGGGATAATAATATATTTGCTTACTGCTGCTGCTGCTTTGTTGTTGTAATCCTGCCAAGACACCCAATATTTGACTGAGGTGGCATTCACGATGAAAGCCGTAATGTAAAGCACCGTGGCTGCCACGTTGAATGACATTATCTGTTAAAAAAATAAAAATGAACTATTGTTAATTCCCTGAGATCGAATTTGGAAATCAAACCCAACATTCTCACACATCCACGCCTTATCTGCCCCTCTCGTAGTGGCAGCTTGTTTGCGTTCCCACTGCTGTTCTCAGCCTGTCAGGTGAATGCCATGACATGCCTGCCTTGTTTTATATTTTTGACGTGTCTGTTTGTATTTGGCCTTTTCTCTCTCTACGGTTTGGAGGCCTGCTGACTTCATGTGCTTCCATTTAAAACTTTACTTAAATTAAGTTTAATAAGCAAAGGCCAATGCATCTTGATGCCCCCACGGTCTCTTAGATCAGGGGTGGGCAGTGTCGGTCCTGGAGGGCTGCAGGTTTTTGTTCCAACCCAGTGGTCAATTGTTGCTGATGAATTACTTATTGCTCAAGAGATATTTTGATGCTTCATTATAGTTATGTCATGCTCCTTATATCGCTTGTTAAGGTTCCCCACCCTTAACTGCTTATTTCAGTCTTAAATGGTTGCATTCAGTGTTTTTAATGGCTCCTTATTAGCAATGAGGTGCAAATGTCAAAGGAGCCAGCAGGTCTCCATCTAACTTGTTTCCATGTCCACCTCTGTGTGGATTCGTCGTGCACTCTTAGAAAAATGTGACAGACTGAAAATGAACCGTTTCAGGCTTCAAATCATTTGGATGATTTCATTGGAAAGGAAGAAATCTGCGCTGTAAGAACCTAACATTGCAGACTAACAAGCCATAAAATTAAAGCCTGAGATTTTTAAGGATTGCTTTTGGGTTTGAATGAATATGTGCAGCCACTGTGGCCTTCCAGGACTGACATTGCCCACCCCTGTCTTAGATCATGGATTACTTGACCAACAGATGGCAGTTTGTGAGGCTCGGGTGCTGCTGTGTGTCAGAGATGGTGGTGGGTAATACTGGAGCACCTCAGGGGACTGCCCTGGCTGTCTTAATTGTCCACACTCTACTCAACAAATCTCCAGAATAATTCCAGAAGCTCTCAGATGACTCCATCAAAACTTGCACTGATAATGGAGACGAGTTGGAGTCCTGGAAGCTGATGGAGGACTTAGTCTTGTGGATAAAGAAGAACCACCTACAGCTCAACATCAGCAAGACAAAAGAGTTAGTGGTGGATGCAAGTGTGTCAAGGAGATCCTCAGGCCAGTCATCATCGGGGGGTTATTGCAGGTGGCTTAGAGCTACAGGTACCTGGGGGTCCATGTGAACAGTAAACTGGACTGGCCTGCCAACACAATGGCACTGTGTAAGAAGGTTCAGAGTAGACTGTACCTTCTGAGGAGACTCGGATCTTTTGATGTGTGCAGTAAACTGTCTAAAGTCTTTTCCCAGTCCGTAGTAGCCAGTGTCTTGTTGTATGCTGTGGTCTTGTGGGGAAAAGGAGGATAGTGACCTAATTCTGCCCATCCCTCCAGTGGGTACTTCTTTGAGGAACGTTTATCCACAGGCTCATGTCTCTCACCGTGCAGTAAGAGGAGCCTCTGGCGAATCCTCTCTGCCTGCTGCCATTCGGCAGTTCAGCGCTTCCACCCGACGTTCTGTCATCCACTCCAGCCAGAAGATGTAAGAAGTCTACTAGTTAATTTAGTCGAACATTAATTGTAATTACAAGTTTGTCTTCTGTTGTGTTCTGTTTAGTCGTTATCTGTGTATTCTGTTTTTGCTGCTATATATCTTATCTAATCGAATCTAAAGACGTACCTTTTCATCACCTTCTAGAATGATTTTTTTGCTTTAGCTCCTTCAGTTGGCTTCACCCATGTTGGACTGTTCCTCCCTTTTTCAGTTTTATTGCAGTTTTGTCACGGTACTATGACTGCCTCATCTTTTTATGATGTCTTTTTCCACCTGTGTGTCAAAACTGCACTCTCCTCTCTGTGTTTATATTTAAACTCTACTCTTGTTATCTTGTGTATTGCAATTTGATCTTGCATGTCATGAATACTGCCATATAAAACAAAGTCAGTGGGGTCTTATGGTGGGTGGCTGTATCACAAACCCACGACATCTGGATGACAAATGCCCTTCGAAGCAGCGCCCTGTTCTACGCCATGAGCGGTACACGTCCTTCAGCGCCCATGTACGCAGGGACTGCCTGTAACTGCTGCAAGTGGACAGCTTCCTGATGACACCCAAGGAGCTTTCTCTTCTCACCGACATTTTGCACGGCACCACCACACCACTTTACCTGCCCATGGTGCATATCCTGCCATCTACGCCAATGTTTGTCCCCCTTTCACCTCCAAACTCTTTGCATAATCAGAAGGATGGAGTGTAGTGACAATGATGCACATAAGAAAGGGGCCGAGTAAGAAATACATCATCAGGAAACGCTCCACTTACAGGCAGCCCCTGTGCATGCAGGCAGAGCGGTCCCCCTATTTTTCTGCTTCTGAGGGTGTTGCATGTTCGCAGCTGGCCCCTGGCAGTTACCGCAGTGCAATGTCCAAACTAGGATGGATTGTGGTGTGATTCCATGAAAAAAACAGTAGTACAGTCCTGCCGCTTCATGCGCACAGCGTTCTGGGTTTGAATCTGCTGACTGGTTCTTGACAGTGCAGAGTTTGTATGTCGTCCCCCACACCACATGTCTTCATGTGTTTTCCTCTCGTATCCCCAGTGTCGTGCAGGTTAGGTTGACTGGTAACTTCAGGCTGTGCGTGATCAGGCCCTTCAATGGACTGGTTCCTGTTGCTAGGATACTCTAACCCCCCCAATGACCCTAAATTGGATTAAACAGGTGTGAGAATGATGAGATGTATGATGGGACATTTCTTAAAGGCCAGGAATTGGACAAAGAGGAGACAAGGTGCAAACTGCAGTGTATTAGTTTCTCACCTGATCATTTGCACCTCAGTCTGTGAGTGACTGCTTGATTCTCATGGCAGTGTGGTGTAGTGGTTAAGGACCCCAAGGTTGTGGGTTCAAATCCCACTCGTGACTCTGAGCAGGTCCCATATGTCCACATTAGATGTGGGGTCGGGTGGGGTTAAAAGAGGTGAGTGCAGATAACCACAAAATAACCAACACTCAGGAGGCCCACCTGGACCTGAACCTGACTCTGCTCTTCTAGTGTTCGAGTCATTATGGAGGGAGTGCATGCCTGCTGACATCCCGCTCTCGTCTACTGGTCTGACTATCCTTCCTTTAACCTTTACTGCGATCCAAGCCCACCTGTGGCCGTGCGTAGTGCAGACAGTTAAATAAATTACTTGGCCTGTTGCTTGGCAGTTTGTTATGAAATGAATAGAAATCCTGTAAGGGCTTATCCTTATGAAATAAATTGGAAAGGGGGCACAATTACTATCATAAAAGTGAATAAGTACTGTTTTTTGGTTGGCTATAGTTAGAAACAGTGGGAAAGGGACACCTACAATGGCGTCCATCATCAAAGAACAAGCAGAGTCTGCCAAGATGCACAAAATACAAAGTTCTCATAATGATGGCTTTCCCTGGTTATACTGTAATCCTTAATGGAGACCTCACATGATCGCCCTGTATAGTACCGTGGTAAATAAATGTTTAGGGACGTCCCCTCACACACACACACACACACACACACACACACACAGAGATATTACACAATAACACTGTTCGATATACAGTGAAGCCAGACACCCCTCCCTAATGCCACCTTTGGCCTGGACAGATGCCTACTGGCTAAACTGGCAGGTCCTCACACATCTTTCCTCATTTTTTGTTTCTAAACACTTCAGTGTACAAATTCATAAATGTGAAAGTAACTTTCTCAGCACCCACCCATGGAACAATCATGGTAACCCGGAGCCCTTGTGACCCATGGCACTTACCGTTAATGTCCAAGGAACAGCTGGAACTTTTTCTTGTGTGTCAGTAAAGTAGATTCCAAAGAGGAAAATAGTTAAAATCCACAGCAAGATGCTGACAAACATCACCCATCCAAATGCGGGCGACGCCGTGTACCAGGAGCCTGCTATCAGAGCCCATACCAGCAATCCCAGAGCCTGAAATCAGAAATGCAGAGAATTCTCGGTTAGAAAGCATTTCCTCCGAGCTAAGCGGCTCTTGGCGTGGGTATCTAGCCACAGGTATGATTGGCTGTGCAGTTCTGGTTGGCACATTTCAAAAACAAACTCTTGTCAAGCTCAGAAAATGTGCAGCAAGGAGCAATCAAATGTTTCTTTCTCCTGACTGAGGGGGTAGATAAGAGAACTGAAACTCTTTATTACTAAACGTCTGAGGGGCATTAATAAATCTCATGTCACTGAATTTTCAGTTAGTGATAACGTAGTCAAGACAGCAGCTGAAATTATGAAGTATATTCAAGGTAGAAAACAGCAGGCCAGTCAGTTTCAGACAAACCCCCAAGTCACGTCGCTGAAATGCAACTAGTGATAGCTGCTAAATAACTCCAGATGAGGTATTGACGCAGCTCAGTTATTATCTGACAAACCGCCTAATGGACTAAATGGTCTTCTGTTGTTTGGAATATTTCTTATGCTGCAAGGCTAGGAAGCACAATGAAAAGGCGTCTCTGAGTGCTTTACAGCTAATAGGTGACTTATTAACCAGCCTGCTTATTTGCTCAGTACAGCAGTGCTTACATTTTGCCAGGATAGCAAGACTGACTTCTACTAGAGGATTAGAAATGATGCTCAGGGTGTAGAGGGCCACACTAATAAAATCCACTGAACCATACTCTTAATCTATCCATCCATCCATCCATTATCCAACCCGCTATATCCTAACTACAGGGTCACGGGGGTCTGCTGGAGCCAATCCCAGCCAACACAGGGCGCAAGGCAGGAAACAAACCCCGGGCAGGGCGCCAACCCACAGCAGACCCTTAATCTAACCTAATCTTATTTATATCAAACCGAGACTCCACAAATGATCTTCAGCTCTCCACTGTGCAGGGTTTGCCTTCAGCCGTTCGTTAGGTGCCAGCCTGCTCCATATAACATCACGCGCCCTCAGGCGTAGGGTGGGGCAGGGGTTAGCGCTGTCACCTCATGAATCCAGCATTCTGGGTTGACATCTTGTGCCCGGTTGAGTGTGTGTGGGGTCTGCACATTCTCCCACATCCCATGCTAGAATAGATTCTGGCCACCCCAACCAAGGCCATGAATTGGATTCTCTTCCAGGGCAGACTTTTGTCGAAATTCAGGGGCAAAGGACGGTAATCATCTGTAAAATGTGATAAAACTCGCCCGTTACGTTTTAGTTTGACTCTCTTTGCGAGAAGGAAAGTTAGCTTCGTAGGTTTGATCTCGATTTCCTGCCCGTGTATGAATAGCAAAGTGCAAACGACCTCTAAGATGGCATCCACATCTGGCGAGAGACCAAATCGAATCCGTAAAGCGAAATACTCTGAGGATGGCGTTTTGTGTATTATCGTTGAGTCGGACTCTGACTTGTCGGACTTCGATTTTAATGCTAGTGATCTGGAGATGGATATCAAAAATGAAAATGAGGTACCAGCATCATGTGATCGGTCCCCAGCTGATCGTACTGCTGGACAAGTTTGTGTAGCTGATGCGCTTACAGCAAGGTTCGCCAGGGAGGACCGTCACTTACGATGCCAAGAGGTACAAACCAGATTGCGTCACACTGTGACTGCCATTGCCACCCACCTGCCACGCAAATACAGCTGGCCCGCTGCACATTCCTGCTGGGCATCAAGCTGCCCCGGTGCAGCCGCTGCTGCCTGAGACGGCAAACAAGGGCTGACAGCAGCCACACCACGCAGCAACAGACATTTTATGTTGACTTACAGTACAGGCCAAAAGTGTGGACACACCTCCTCATTCAATGTGTTTTCTTTATTTTCATGACCATTTACAGCACTCCATCACTCTCCTTCTTGGTCAAATAGCCCTTACACAGCCTGGAGGTGTGTTTGGAGTCATTGTCCTGTTGAAAAATAAATGATCGTCCAACTAACCTGACTTCTGCACAACACAACTGCTGGTCCCAACCCCATTGATAAAGCAAGAAATTCCACTAAATAACCCTGATAAGGCACACCTGTGAAGTGAAAACCATTTCAGGTGACTACCTGTTGAAGCTCATCGAGAGAATGCCAAGAGTGTGCAAAGCAGTAATCAGAGCAAAGGGTGGCTATTTTGAAGAAACTAGAATATAAAACATGTTTTCAGTTATTTCACCTTTTTTTGTTAAGTACATAACTCCACATGTGTTCATTCATAGTTTTGATGCCTTCAGTCATGAAAATAAAGAAAACACATTGAATGAGGAGGTGTGTCCAAACTTTTGGCCTGTACTGTGTGTGTGAAACCATTGCTTTGTGTGCTTTTCAGAAAACTGAGTTTTTTGGAAAAATCTATTCAGCCCTCAAAGAGTTAAGCAGGTTTGAGAATGTAATTATGGTATCAGATCCGTGATACTCTATTAACGGCAGGCAGGCAGTGTGGCCTAGTGAGTATGGTGATGGAGTGTAAGCCATATGACAGTCACATATGACCATACTGGGGTGGTCGCTGTACTCCACTGTAACGTCAGGTGTAACTGAGACTTGACAATAACTTTGGGTAGAGTCCTGTCATTACTGCCTAGCAATCCCGACCCTGGTGATTGTTAAGGTGGACTAACATACAGTAGTAGTAGCCCACCCCAAGGAGGAATGACACATGAGAACCAGAAGGCACCATTTTAGACATCAGATGTTCTCTGACAACTGACGACTGAATAAACCATTGAAGGAAGTCACAGCCAGCCAAGCTTGAGCCAATTACATCATTATATCGAGTCACTGCCAAAACTCGGCCACATAATGGGACACATTTTATGAATGGTAATGATTAATGTGACACTCCTTTTCATTGTTGGCCTCAGGCAATCCCACTTTCCAATCTGTATGTAAAGGTGGAATTAAAACCGTGATGCCTGACAGGCAATGAAAAACTCAAATGGGCGTCAGGAGTGAGTTTACGTCTCCCAAGCTC
Source organism: Polypterus bichir lapradei (assembly GCA_026402145.1). Taxonomy (NCBI): domain Eukaryota; kingdom Metazoa; phylum Chordata; class Cladistia; order Polypteriformes; family Polypteridae; genus Polypterus; species Polypterus bichir. The sequence continues at coordinate 86,882,617 of JANRMT010062806.1, forward strand.
TTTATGACGAGATGCTAAGATGGCACGAGTTGTATTCATAAATGAATGGTGCTGGGCAGGCACCACTGACTCGAAAAAACGAGACGAGAAGCGAGAGCATACTGCTAAAAGTTTGTATTGTTTCTCTGGAAAGCAGTGGAGGCTGCAGACGTAAGGACGGCATGGTGACAATGACAATGAAGAGTGACATCACTGTCTCACGGCACTCTGGTCTTTGGGTTCTGCGTGGACTTTCCAGGTTTTTTCCTGAATACTCAGTTGCTGTGCTTGATATGCAGTATGTTTGATTCTCAACCTCCCTCCGTGCATGCGTTTCAAAGTGCGACTGCAAGCGAGAGTCCTCTGACGGACTGTTATCACACTCAGTAATGGATCCTGCAGAGACACAGACCCGAAAAGAGGGAACGAATGATCAATGTTCTACCAATACTGGAGAGAGCAGATCCTAATTGAATTGGTATTTTTAAAATTCCCAGCCGTGGTCATTAAAATGCGACTTTCAACTGGCAAGCTTTGGCTCTTCTACAAATCATTACTCCAAGTAGTAAAGATCTGTCCATTTCCTGAGCTGCTAAATCCAGTTTTAGTTTTAGTGTTGCCGGGGGCTTAAAACTGATTCAGGCAACTGTGGGCACAGGTGAAGCACTAGTCCATCACAAAGCCACACGGACCCTCACACAGGGCCAAATCAGAGACCCAAATTACCACAACCTGCACATCTCAGAGACAAGGAAGAAGAATTCTGAGCGCTAAAAGAAAAACCCGCATAGACACAAAGGGACTCCGCACAGACAGTGGGCAGCCTTGGGGCAGTTACTCAAAGATGGCTGTCCGTTACAAATTCATGATTACTTCTCTCAAATTGTAATGGGATTAATTTACTCCTAACTTCCTGTAGTAGTAGGGTGTTGCATCCATTATGGCTAACACAGTACAATGAGAAGTCAAGCAAAAGGACACCATTTAGTGGCTAAGTGAACAGATTAGCGTCTGCAGGCCCATCTTGGGTGTTATTTTGCTTGACTTTTCATTGCATCCTTACTTCCTGGAAACAGCAGTCATGTTGCTAATTACTTCACTTTTACGTTACTGTCTAAACTCATACAAATGTGCACCGCTCAGAAAGTACAAGGATAACACGTACATATCATTTCAGTATACTGTATTAATAAGGACTGATTAAGAACCGATAACCGTGAATGCTGTTATGATTTATCACCTAAAGTGGTGCGAAACACTTCAAAAACAGCCGGGACTGAATCCCACCAACCTGCCCAGAGGAGGTGCAGCAAAAGGCTGCCCAGTTTCCACTAGAGTGGCTGGCTTTGTCCTACACCAGGCCAAAATGTGCTTCAAAAGCAAAGTTCAAACAATATGCTATGAAATGTTGTGAAAAGCACTCAAAAGGAAGGGGATCACTGTCAGCCCCTGGCTTGTACAGATGAACTTTATAAAAGAAGGACTAATTGGAAGAATAGGAAAAAAAAATACAAAATAGTTCACAAGATAAGGTGACCATCCGTCCCCGTTTTCTGGGGACAGTCCCCTTTTTCGGACAACTGTCCCCACTCAGAAACATGTCCCCGTTTTGTCCCCGGTTTAAGATTTCGTCCGCGATTTCAGCTGGTTCACGTTTTTGAATGTATCTCATCACCACGATAATTTGAACTCGGCGCTCGTGTACGGTGTTCTGACGGAGGTCATGCTTTACCACATCCTGCAACTTTGGCGAGAAATCACGTGATAAGCTTTCGCTTTGTACTCTGTAGTGTTTAGAGTCCCTACTCGTGATCTGTAGATTCTACGCTCCTCTACCCCCCACCATGTCCCTGGATTGGCCCAACAAATTCTGGTCACCTTATCACAAGATGAAAAAAAAAAGTAAAGCTGACAAAAAAGACAACCCAAGGAAAGCAAAATTCAAATTGAAATCCACAAGAAAATCCGGGATACCGAAGAAGAAGAATAAATAGTCAAGAGCCCGAGGTCAAAAGTAAAAATACTTACAAATCCCTCCAAAATCCACTACAGTGCATTTGTGATGTGCCACCGTTATAAGACTTTGGGGGTCTTAACAGTGATGGATCCACAAAAACTAGAAACATAAGAGTTCGGCAAAACATCTGTCGATACTACATAATAACTAAATGGAATAAAATTAACAGATCATAAATAATAAATGAACAAAGTAATATCAAAAATAAAGGAAAAAAATAGACAATAATAAAAATTGAGCAAAGATGATAAAAAGAAGCAATCCAGCTTAATAATTGGATAAGTTTCTGTGTGTCTGTCTGTGTGTCCGTCCAGTTGCCATGTCTCTGTCATTCCAAAAGACGGCGCATCACAAACATTTTTATCAATAAAACGCATTGCAGTCGTCATTCTAACAAACATTAAGACTGCTTTTACAAACCCCATACCAAACGGCATATAACAGAGACGCACACCCTGCATGGTGCACTGCGGATGTCAATGCTGAGGTCTACGTTGATCACTTGGATTTCAGGCCGTCTCAGACGAGTAGCTCGGTTAGTTGAAGCATAAGCTGGGGACGGACGTGACAAACGAGAAATGAGCAGTTAAACAAGTGAACTGCATGACTTACTCCAAACATGTGAACAAACGAGTAGAGGACTTCAGTTCACAGAATAGTCTTAATAAAAAATGACATTTTCAGACTTAAAATGAAACTAAACTACTCAATCATTTTCAAACATGGAGTAGAAGCCATTGATTGGCTGGGGTGGGCTGCCTGTAGTGTTTATTGTGTGAAACAATCAGTACACGCATGTCTCTGTGTCTCTCCCATCTTAGTGTTCTTTACATTAGCAAAAAAAAAAAAAGGCACATTGCAATCAAAAGGACTGCAATTTCATTTAGCAAGGAATTATTTTACAGTCGCTAACAATGAAAGTTCAGTTTAGTTACACAGACTCCTCAATTTTAGACAAAATATTAAAATGAAATCAAAACACCTTTGGGGATTCACTAGTGCATTTTACGACATGTCACGCCTGTAGCGTTTTGGATACTAAAGGCTTTTTGTTTTCGTAAAGCTAATTCCTTATAAACATTTTTGATTAAGAGGCCATGCTGTATGGCATATCATAACTCACAACAACAAATACATTAACAGTGCTGTCATATGGTAATTAAGAAGTTCATACACACACACACACACACACGCATACACACTGCAGTTCACTTTGTTGTGTCTTCCTTGAGCTTGAATGCAATTCTCTCCATTAATCATGTTTTTTCAATTGCGGACCACCAGGGTGCGTACAGCCGCCCTAAGCCCGACACAGACGGGCAGCACACAAATTGTCTTTATTTTTCAGCTGCCAATTCCCAGCAATATACAAGTAATGTCCACAATGACAGCACAGTCTCCTCTCCCAGCTAACTCCCAGTGACTCTGAGAAGTGGCAGCTCGCTCCTTTTATAGCACGGGTGTCGAACTCCAGGCCTGGGGGGCCGCAGCGGCTACAGGTTTTCATTCTAACCCTTTTCCTAATCAGTGACCTGTTTTCACTGCTAATTCACATTTTAATAGCCCTATTAGAAGGATTCAGTCCTCTGAATTGATTCGTTTCCTCATTAAAATGCAGCCAAACAGAAATGAGACGTGAAACAAGCCAACAGATGCCAGCTAAACTGGGGCTTCAAACTCCAACCAGTTTCTTAAGGAGAAGCCAATTCTTGCTGTTAATTAAACTCATTATTTAATTCCACGGCTTGTTGTTGCTCTCGTTCTGCCACAGCAGACATTTCCAAAACTGTTGATTTTCTGTTTTTCATAAGAACATCGTCAAAGTGTTTTGGTGAGTTGAGAGATCAACCTTACTGAGACCTTCACCTTTCTTTATTTTCAGATATTGTGTGATGTGGCGGCTTGTTTTGTGTCTCATTATTGTTTGGCTGCTAATTAAGGAAAAAGAAACAACTAAAGGGCATGAGCCAAGTTAATTAAAAGAAGTAATCAGCAGCAAAAACTGGTCACTAATTAAGAAGATGGTTAGAATGAAAACCTGCAGCCACTGCGGCCCTCCAGGCCTGGAGCTTGACACCCCTGTTTTATAGGGTACCCGGAAGTGCTTCAGAGTCTGGTAATCTTATTCCAGCAGCACTGCCGCGTGTGGTGGATGCCCAACATAGTAGGTCTGCCAGCACCCCCTGGCAGCACCCACGGAACCCAACAGGGTTGTACCAAACTCCAGCTCGCAGTACATCCTGCGGGAATCTGTGGTGCTGTGCGGCTGCCCTGCATCCTCCCCGGGGGGAGATAAAGCCCTGACGACGCTCTCTCTCCCCCGGCCCATCCACTATACAGGCGTCCCAGCCGGGTCAGCCACACAATGCTTTGTCAAAATCATTCAAAGTAAAGACAAAGCCAACCTCAATACAATCCCAAAGTAAAGCGAACTATCATGCAGTGCTGTAATAACACACACGTCTCCAGTGCAAGTCTGACAGGGCACTCTACGCCCGCGTGAAAATACAGCAGTGGTGTAAAGATCAGGTAGCTGCAGTCCCCTGCTTGAACGTTATGTGAAATGCAATGTCTTCCCCTCAAGACATTCTGCATATTTTGCAATGCATGTAATGAAATACTACTTAAGTCAGGAACTGCAGTGCGTAATACTACTTCATTCCTGGCAAATGTACAAATCGTTTACAGTAACACGTTACTTACTTTGTACCGCATTACCCCAGAGGTCAGGACTCCAGGAGCTGTGAGGCACCAGTGCATACTATAGTGCCACCATGCTGCCCTGGAGCTAATGATGGCACAAAGTAACAAGCTTTACTTGTTTCAGTGCCCACTTAGTAATCTGCTCTTGTCCCGCTGTGAGTTGGGCTTGTGTTTCACACGCTAATTAAGTGTGGTGCGGGGATGCTGGTCCAAATCAACGGTATCTGTTGTAAATGAACTGGTGTTGGATCTCATGCCCTGAAAGGACCCTTCCAACCTGCTGGACCACAGTCAGGCCCTGAACGGCTTTGAACTCAACGTCAAGTTCCTGACACCATTCCATGACTCTCCATACTGTGTTCCATTTCAGATGGCCATTTTCCCACCACAGGAACTTGCGTTCCTGGATGATGGAGTATTGTGTGCCGTTCTGGTCGCCACATTACAAGAGAGACATCGCAGCAGTTGAAGCTGCCTGGTGCATCGCAGAACTCGAGGACGTGTCCTACTGTGACAGAGACAGGAGTTTAGTCACGAGGAGAGGAGACTGCATGGAGACCTAATACGGATCATCAACATTTACAAAGGCACCAATTATGGAGATCCAGCAGACCTTTAAGGACATACTTGAGGACACCAATGCAAATTAAGGGTGGAAGAGCATTTAGGGCTGAAGCCAGGAAGCACTTCTTTACGCAAAGAGTTGTGGGAATCTGGAATAAACGACCAAGACAAGGAGCTGAAGGAGAAACCGTGATCATCTTTAAGAAGTGTCTGGATGTCATACTGGGACGGCTTAACTATCAGCTAAACAAACAAGGCTTGATGGACTGAATGGTCTCCTCTCGTTTTTTGTCAGATTTCTTATGTATGTTCTTGATTCATCCATCCATCCATTATCCAACCCGCTATATCCTAAAATGTTTGTAATTTGCTCCAAGATGTTTCCTAAATGGTAAACTTAGCTTCCCACTGAGGCTGTCATCCAGATGAACTGACGCAGCATCGCCTTCTCTTAGGCTTTGGCTGTGCATACTGTGACATCACGGCCACTTTATATTCGCCGTAGCACACCTTAACAGTTACTAGCAGCGGACGTGGTGAAGCATTGCAAGTGGCTTCATTTAATCTCTGGGTAAATGCTCCAATAAATATGACTCTTTGTCAAAGACGCCAAGGGCTTAAAATGAAGACTGTAATTAGTCCATCCATTATTAAGAGCATTGTGGAGAAATGTTATTTGATCCTTTGCTAGAATGAAGTTCAAAGAGTTTGCTCAAGGATAAAAAATATAAAGAATAAAAAAAAACCAAATTCTCACTGCCTGAAACACTTTAGATTGAAGGGGCACAACATTATATTTTAAACAAAAAGATACAAATGCTAGAAAAACTTGGAAATTCAACACCTGCATAATGGACGACGAGGGAAGTCGATTGTCATGATGTTTCATTATTTTTTTCCCCATTGAATTGCTGCCCGTCTTGACGGAGCTCCAAGTGTGTGTTTGCCGTCTCCGCAGGCTTTGTTAGACTTGACTTTCATGCTGAGGTGGACGTGTGTGTGTGTGTGTGTGTGTGTGTGTGTGTGTGTGTGTGTGTGTGTGTTTTTTCTTCTTTTGTTTGACTGTTTTCACTTAACCGTCCGGACTATTTACTTTTCTGCTCCATGTCTTTTGGATTTGACTTTCTTAGTCACACAGAAGTTATCTGGTATTTACTGTAGTCCACACCCCAGTCATTACGAAGGATCTGCGCTGATAAAGAGAAGCAGGCCACGGCTTCTGCTCTTCTAGAGTCCATTCTTTGTGGGTCACCTTCCAGCACCTTTCAACTTTGGTTCAGTTCCTCCTTCGAGCTTTGATTGGGGGCACTAAATGGGCACAATCCTATAAAGAATAAGGAAATGACCCGTCTTTCAACAATTAGTCTACCTTAATTTTTTAAAGTGCCTTCTTGTAGTCATAGAAAAACATTGTACAATTGTATACAAGGACAGAGCTATATATTTTTTTACAGCTACAGCACAAGCAATTTCCATTCCTCAATCAGGTCGTGTGCTGGTCGGTGGTGGAGGTTTAAACCGGCGTTTTGTGGCTGACACTCCATTGCCTTAGCAGTTATGCAGTGACTGGCAGCGAGTGTCGAGCCGAGTTATTGTGTGGTTTCCCCTTTGAGATTTGATTTCGGAGTCAAGGTGGACGCAGCCCAATGACGGTTAAGAAAGGGAGTGCCTTTAGGCAACCAGTCCAACTTTATTTGATATATTGCCTTTCAAGGGTGATTATTAAACAGGCTTGCTTTTGAACAAACAACACGCCTTTTTGGAGCAAACGCCACTCCAATTCACTTTATGTGTTGTAAGAAAGGCGCCATACAGCGCCCGACCCGACACAGATTGGACACGGGAGGCATGTGTAAAATAAAACAAATGTTTATTTTTTCTTCACCTGTGAACCCCACAGGCAATACACACTCCCAAGCGCTAAGCACACACACGTAAAGAAGGCACTCTTCTCTTACCCCTCTCTGGCACCACCACCACCACTCCTCCTCCCAGGCAACCTTGTCCTCCTCCTCACCCGACTCTGGCCGCTGGCTCCTTTTATAGTTCACCCCGAAGTGCTCCAGGTGCTTGATCACCGAGTTCTGGCTGCACTTCCGGGTGTGATGTATATGCTGCCCACACGGGCTCAGGAGTCCCGAACACAGCACCCCCTGGCAGTGCCTGCGGGACCCAACAGGGCTGCACCCAACTCCAATTGCCATGGAGCCCTGTGGGAAACCGAGGCACTGCTCCAACCCAAGGGGGGCGGCCATCTAGCGTCCAGGGGGAGGTATTGCACTGTCCAGGGCTGCTCCCCATGAATATAGTGTGCAGGGGCGTCCCGGCTGGGCATGGACCCCGGCCGCCTGCCACAGTGTACAGCGTCAGATATGGCTGATTAAGTGCTTTGCCCAGGGGTCACACAGATTAGACTGGCAGCCCAGCGGGCCGCACTGCCTTCACGTTGTGCCACACAGGACCAAAGCTTCATTTAAATGTAATGCTATGTTTTATCGCGCCACACAATATCAGAGCCATGTAGGTGAAGCATTTCAGTTAAGGGAGCCTAGGATCCTTGTACGTGTTTAAGACAGCAGTTAACAGTGTAATAATAATAATAATTAATAATAATGTACATGTATAGAGCGCTTTTCTCTCTACTCAGAGTGCTTCAGCTTAAGTACTGTGTTGGGGCCTTTGGCGGTGACGATGTGCTCTCCCCATTTTCTCATATATTTGGCTAGCAAACAAACTCTTGAACAAATGTTTTAGCAAGCAACAGGATACGCTGGCTCCTGCCCTTCATGAGGTGGCGGCTAACCCAACACCCATTCTCACCAGGGAGATTTGATCTGTGGCTTCATTTCTTTTTGTCTTGATTTGCTCCACACGTATCAAAGGAAAAAAAAAAAAAAGATTAATTTCTTTATTATTGTTAAAGAGGACAGCATTGGAGCTGCTTAAGTGAATGGCAGGCGGAGGAGGAGGAGAGGAGTTATCTGTAAACGTGATATTTTCTTTTTCCTCGTCTTCTAAACTGTAATAATAGGTGAGAATACCAGAGGCAGTTTTCAGCTTCTCCCAGGTGCTCTCGGGGACAGGCCTTTTGTCCTCAAGGTAAATGTTTGACTTGATGGCTTAGCTGCCCAATGCTGCCTTGTACCTGATGCTGCCAGGATGGGCTCAAACCTCCCAACTGCATAACTGGATTAAGTGGCCTTGAAAACGTAAGCATGGATGGATCATTGGGTTCTTTGTCACCAGCAAATAAGCACCTGGGCTGAGAGCCACCCTGATGTGACTTACATTTAAAGGGCTGTCATCGTGTACAGTTTGGTGACAAGCCAGGTCGCCGGGGGGCTTGAAGCGTGTAGCTTTGTGTTTCAGAGGGCAGCGTCTTAACCAGAAGGCTACACCACCTTCAGCATCAAATGGCTCCACGCTGGGAAAGGGAACTACAGTTGTGAGAGTTTAAATTAGTGAGACGTTAGGCAAAATGACGCCTTTTACTGGCTAACTAAAAAGCTTTCTGTTAATGTCCTGCCTGAAGAAGGGGCCTGAGTTGCCTCCAAAGCTTGCATGTTATAATCTGTTCAGTTAGCCAGTGAAAGGCGTCCTTTAGCTTGACTTCTCACCACATCCATAATGGCTAACACGGTACGACACCCTAGAGTTTTAATCGAAAGCGTAAAAATACCTCAAATTATAAAGTGCAGTTTGTTTTAGCTTCTTTAATTATATAATTAACTAATATTAATGTTTCCATATTAACAAAGCCTTAAGGCAGTGCTTCCCAACATTTCCTATACCCTGAACCCCTAGAAAATGTTTATGTCTGCACCTCCCACAAAAGTAAAATCACATTTGAAGATGAAGAAGTCTAAATTCTCATTTTTGAACCATAAATTGAACTAAAATAAATATAAACAGAGCAGTTTAGCTCTCAGTAGTCTTGTAGATTTGTCCCCCGTGAAAACTTAAGACACTCGATTGATGATGCAGGGTTTGGGGTATCATCAGGTGACACCAGGTAAATGACATGTGATCAACAATAAAGGAGTTAGGGGGATTGGAGACCCCCATGAAACAATGGGTGCCGATGTGCCACTACGCAATGAAACACAGCTGGCCAGCTTTGTCGCCCCATAACACCTGCACTGCAGTTCTGAAGCAGAGGCGGCGCACAGTTAAAATTGCTGTGCTACAGCCAGGACCACCAGCAGGAGACATGGGCTGAGTGTTAAGCAGGCCTTGCACTGACGTCAATACAAGACCTCGCCCTTCTTTACAGATCATCACAAAGTTCAAATTCCCTTCTCTTAAAAAAAAAAATGACTCGCCTTAATGAACGCTCCACCCGTAGGAAGGAACCTGCAAGGACGTGCATTTCTGTGGCTCATTCACGGGTGACAATTGCACCCACAATGCTCGATTCTTCTCATATCAGAGAACAGGAGCACAAACTAATAAATGACCTACGAATGACAGCACACTGTAAGACGCCAATCGTACCAGGACAAGGTCGGACAACACGCCTCACTCAGTTATGGTCTTCCTCTTTGTCATGCCTCCTGAAATGCCACCTCGCACCACCTGAGGGTGGGTACCCCTGCTGTAAGGCTACCAAACTGCCCCCCACCCCAGCCTCTGAGCGAGTGTTTCTTTCACATTCTCTAAACCTGAATTTACTGTTTGAAGGGGCCTTCCCTGCTGCCCTTGTTTTCATTGACCGTTGCTGCTGTTGTCCAACTGTCGTTGGGTCCTCGGCGGACATGCAAGTAAGACATTCAGAGTGCCATGTGCACATGATGAGAAGCTTGAACTCACATCTCAGTTTCTAAAGGGTATTCTTTACACAACAGGGTTTAAAAGGACGATGATCTGAAAGAGTGGCGCAGTGGTGGGGCTGCCGCCTCACAGCAAGAGGACCAGAGTTCAAGTCCTGTGTGGAGTCTGCATGTCCTCCTCATGTCTGCATGGGTTTCCTCCCAAAGACGTGTGCGTTAGGTGGATTGGAGATGCTGAACTGGCCACAGTGTGTGTGTGTGTGTGTGTGTGTGTGTGCGAGTGTTCACCCTATGATCGTCCAACTCCCTGTCCTGGAAGCCTTGTGCTCAGTGCTTGCTGGGATAGGCTTCAAGTTGCCTGCATCCCTGCTCTGGATAAGCGGGCTTACAAAACAGATAGATGGATGATTTGAAAAATGGATAAAACAAAGAATTATGCATGCAAAGCACCTGAAAAAATATTTCTAGAATCCTCTGCACATTTTTGGCTGCAGTTAAACTTTTAATCAGAAGGTATACGATTGCACATCTTGCCTGAAAAGCTGGAAAGCTTGCATATTGTAATCTTTCTAGTTAGCCAGTAAAAGGTGTCATTCTGCTTGACTTCTCACTGCTCTCTGATTGAAAGCCCTTATGATTAGACGCTGAAGTCGTTCTGTGGGTTTAAGAGCTGCGGATGTCAAAATCTCCTAGCGAGGGGTGTGTGGTGGATCAGATTCCACACCTCCCACAGTCTTTCAATGACGGACACTTTCACGTCGTTACCTGAAGTGTTTGCTCAGTCGCGCCAACCCTTTGTCTATGCACACCAGCTGGATGGCACAACAACAAACCTGGTAACTTTGCATTTAAACTTAATCTCATTTAAGACGGCAAAGTTTATGTAGAGGCTTTGTCGAGAATCCCGAGAAGCTTGATTTGAGATAACTAACTAACTTAATTAAAAGCGACTTTGTGCTGGTACTACTGGGATTGACTCCTGCAAACTGGGACTGGAATAAGCAGAATCAGAAAATGAAAGGATGGTGCACAGTTGAGAAACAATGGTCAGTGATGCACCCTACAGCCCAGGTCATCGATCACAAGTCAAGGACTGGGATACGGTTTGTATATTTGTAGCTGGTAATCCACAAAGGGGGGAAATGAATCACGTATCTTAACCTACACCTACCGGGTGTCATCATCAGAGGAACAGGATTAGACAGGAATCGGAGACAATGGAGGGGGGGCATCAATAAGGTGGGTTTCAGAGGGTGTTGGTCATGAAGTCTTTTTTATTGATCCCCCCCCCCTTATTTTCTATAGATTGCCTTTCATTCCTGGATGTCTAATCATTTTCCTCTGATGATGACACCTGGTTGGTTGTCAAACACTTAGGAACAAAAAAAAATAAAACTATTTAAAGATATGCGATTCATTTTATCCCTTTGTGGATTACTTCTCTTAGTATATCAGAAATGTATGTACAATATAGTAATGAAAAAAGAGTCCTTGAACATAATTAATAAAACACCCACCTTTACTAAATAAACAGAATGCAAATCCTAGAAATAAATGCAACTTCCTAAGGTAGTTTGATTATAAAATAATTCATAAACCTGCATTCTAAATTTCCAATCAAAGAAACAAAATGTCAGCTTAGTGACATAATGGGGTAGAAGACCTCTTCTGTAAACTGTAGGACAACCAGAACCAGTTTCTTCACTGACGGAGAACACCCTTCTCATACTGTGGACAGGACCCTCAGTCAAGCCAGGAGCAGACCTCGTAACATCAGGAACCCCTATAATGAAACCCGTACCCCTCTGGTATTCCCATTCCATCCTAACACTTTGACAATCCCACAGGTCACTAAATAACATCTAGCCACTGGAGCCTTATTCCTAACCTTCCCTTGATCTCCTTCCACCGACCACCTAACCTAACCTCTCGTAAACATCTCATCCACATCTCACTTCACAGAGGAGCGCCACATTCCTCAGCAGGCACTTTGATCTGTAACAGTAGCCGCTGCGTCACTTGCTGACATGTCACCAACAATACGCTTGTATCTGGGCCCTCTGGTAAATTCAATACTCAACAATGGGCCTGTTGTCACTCTGAAAATCTTATTTACTACATGTCCTGTAGGACGTGACCAGCCATCTACAGTACATGAGTGAAACAGGGAGACGGCTAGAAGACCGTTTCAGGGCGCAAATTCAAGCCGGTAGGACCAAAGACCTCACAAAGCTCACAAAGTAGAACACTTCAGACCCCCTGATCATAGCCACACTGAGCTCTCCGTTTGTGTTCATTCACAGGACTTCAAAGACACTTTTCAAAGAAAACTAGAAGAAGCTAAGCTCATTTTCAGCCTGTGATCACACACTTCTTACTGACTAGCTACCTTTTAAATCTCTCCCTTCATCTACTCCAATGGCAGCCTTTTCTCACATACTCTCACTTTTTCTCCTTTCATCTTCCCTGGCCAGTCCACTTTTTAATCTCTTCCTTCATCTTCTCTAATGGCTGCCTTTGTCTCTCCTACTGTCACCTTTTCACTGGCTTTGTTCCCATCTTCCCTTTCTATTTACGTTATCTGCTCTTTCCTTTTTAGTTGCACACCTGATGAACGCCATACACCTGAAATGTGGTGCCTCTCACTTTCTTTCATTTTCAATCTGGAAATTACCTTTAATTTTTTTTTTCTCCATATTAATTAAAGTTATGTAGACTGGGGCGGAGTGGTGGCTCTGAGGCTAGGAAGGTTGCTGGTTCAAATCCCATAAACGGCAAAAACTCTGCTCTGTTGGGCCCTTTAGTAAAGCCCTGAACCTGCAATTGCTCCGTCCTGGGGATGACGTTAATCTGCATCCTGCCCATCCTGCAAGTAGGCCCAAACCTGGGGGTTGGCGGCAGAATTGGCACTCCAGCCACCATAAAAAACCTCACAATCTGAACTAGTGTGGTGCCGTGGTGTCACCCGTTGCATGGCTGCGCTCGGGTCCTAACCTGGGATCTTGAGGTGGTTTGTCATGTGGTGGGTGCGGCAATGCGCCGTATCAGTGCGTTCTCCTAACCTCTGTGTAGACTGAAAATGAAGACATTAGGGGATTAAAAACAAGAAGACGTGCTCCTCATACCTGAATTTGGGATAAAGTTTTAGTGTTGGCAGGGAATTATATTTAAGGATACACAGTGAATACCAAATATAGTTTAACTGGGTCATTACTGTTGTGTACAACATACAGTGAAATTGTTACTTGAACATGCCAATCAACATTATTAGCATTATAATAATAATATTATAATATTATAATCATTAGCAGTGAGACGAGAAAGCCTTAGTGTGAGCACAGCATAAATAAGAGTCCAAGAAGAAATACTCCTCAAACGTTTCACTCAGAGATTCTCTTTGTCCACACTCTTAAAGTAAAGGTGCCAGGGTGGTCCTTCAAAGTAATGCCAAAGGTCAGGGGTGGGCAATGCCAGTCCTGGAGGGCCACAGTGGCTGCAGGTTTTCATGCCAACCCAACTGCATAATTAGAAACCAATCCTTGCCAATCTCAGGCCTTATTTTATTTTATGGCTTGTTAGTCTGCAGTGTTAGGTTCATATATCGTAGATTTTGTCATTTCCAAGGAAATCATGTAAATGATCTGAAACCTAAAACTGCTAATTTACAGTCTGTCATGTTTTTTTTTCTCTTAAGTGTTTTATTTAACCAAATAGTGCATGATGTATCTACACAGGTGGACATGGAAACAAGTTAGATGGAGGCCTTCTGGCTCCCTTGTCATTTGTATCTTAGCCATTAGAAACACTGAATGCGGCTGTGTAAGACTAAAATAAGAAGTTAAGAGTGGGAATCTTAACAAGTGAGACCACTAAAATGAAGCGTTAAAATGTCTCTTGAGCAATACGTCCTTCATCAGCAATAATTGACTTCTTATTAGGAAACTGGGTTGGAACAAAAACCTGCAGCCACTGGCACTGCCCACCCCTGCCACAGGTGAACTGCTTTTGGCTCTCAGAAGACCCATCCATGTGAAGGTTCCAGAAAGAACCTTTGTTTATGTAGCACTGTAGCAGGCTGCATATGGCAAATAACCATGAATAGATGGTGACAAATTTGTGACCTTGGTGGCATTAGTTTAATTACAGGCACAACAATGACTTTTCTACTCCTAGTTTAAAATGGCATTGTTTTGTAATTTTATCTTTACACAGGGTTGACACAGTTCCTTACGGCTCATTTACTGCAGACTGCCAGGCTGGTCGCCATCTGTGTGGAGTCTGCATGTTCTTCTGGTGTTCACGTGATGCGATTCATTTGACCCCATATTCTAAAGATACACAATTAGATTGATTGATGGGTAAATTGGCCCTCATGGATGGGTATGTGTATGTGCATGGGTGCCAGTGATGAACTGGCAGTCCTTCTTTCTGCCTGACATCTGATGCTGCCAGTATACACTACCATTCTAGAACATGCCAGTTTAGCATTACCTTTGGGTACTTGTTGAAAACTGGAATGCCCATAGAAAAACATTATGGGAAACATGCAAAGACATTTCCCAGACACGGTGAATTGGACCCAAGCCCATAGAAGTGTGAGACCGCAGCGCTAAACATTTCATCTTTGTATAGCCCAGCAAACTTAAATTCTATTTTATTTCATTGTTTTTTTATTATCTCAAGAAGTACATTTAGATTGTCAAACAGGTTTTTAGAGAGGCCAATGCATCACCTTAAAAAGACAGCAGACAAAAACTCTTATTACTGTACTTAGTTCTTGTGAGAAACCGCCCATCCACGGCGATTGTTATGGGATCATTCGTGCCAGTGGAGCAGCGGCTGGTTTAGCAATTTGCGCAGCGCGTCGGAAACGCTTCAGCAATCTTATCCCGTAAATAAAGACTTTAGAGAGCAGCGCCTTCTTCAACCCTTTCAAAAATCAGCCACCAAACGTCAAAGGGTAACCACGGTGGGAGGTGAGACGTTCAACAGGATTAGCAGCTGCGGGACCCGCTCGAGAGAAGCGGCTTAGCGGGTCGTCGGTCGTGACGTGCGGGCACCCGGAATTCTTTTAAAACGCGTCCGTCTTTTAGGCAGGTTTAGATTACATGCAAATACATCGGGATATTCGTAGCTGAAAACTTCACTATCTGGAAACAACACAACACGACGTCCTCTCAGGCTGAGTACTGGACCAGTCAAAATGGTTCTGCTTATTAGCTGCACTTCATACAAATGAACGTTACATATTTACGTGTTGTAATAGGCTGTATTATATATACACCGCATATGACATTTTACAATTCACAACATTTTAGGCGTTTGACCGTTAATCGTGTACGAGTGTGCTCGGGTTCAATTGGGAATTCAGCGACCATAACTCACGCAAACATGACGAAGCCATGTAGTGCAGTTACTTACGATTTCAAGGATAGTTAGAATCCCAGTAAGACTTCTGAGAAAAAGTAAATTCACTTGGATACTCGCGACGGTGACTCTGCTGGAGGTGCTCGAAGACTGCGGAGGACTGCTGGTCTCGGTATTCACTTTAGCCGGAAAAGTTTCCATCATGAATCGTGATGATCACCCGGAGTCTCCAAAAGGCTTGATCCAAAGTGTCCTTAAATCGGCGCTTTTAAAAATCGCGCAAGTCGAGTGTGGTCCTCCGGGGTCTTGTGAGGCTGTGCATCTGCGGACTGCACACGCGCACCTGTTCTTATTCGCTCGCTCTCTCTCTCTCTCTCTCTCTGTCTATCTCTGCCTAATGACACCCGCCTACCCACTCGGTCAGAACACACACACACGCACACACACACACACACACACACACACATCACGAGCTGTCGGGGCGTTCACCGCAGTTAAACATTGATGCCGATCGTTCGCTGCTGTCCACAGTCCACATCCAGCTGCACTTTCCAGGCCCTTGTATCATTATTAGGTTACCAACACCCTGCTTGGCTACACGGTCGAGAATAGCAGCCTTGCCCATTGAGACCGATTCAGTGTGTGCAGACAAAAGTGAGGAACAATAACCTTTTTGTCTGTCGAATTACCTTTATTTATATAGATATGCTACTCTCCAGATCTCCTATCACACTTTGGAAAGAATTCCCATTATATGTGCATAGCAAAAATGTGATACACAGTACAGACTACAATGTGCTGGCATAAGTGGACGGTCCTTCCGAATAAGAAAAGCAAACATTTTCAGTTTAAGATTTTTAAAGGATTTGATTATCCTTTGTACAACATACACAAACACAAAATGTCTGGAAGATAAGGTTTCAGTGTTTTGTTTTTGTATTTTCAGAGTGCTTCTTTCTGAGTTTTTGGGGGAACAGCATGGCTGCTGGTTTCAATCCAGCCACTTTCTTACTCTGAAATCTTTTCCTGCCTTCATTGATAACAGTTGCCTCATTATATGTGGTTTTCCGTTGTGTGCTGGTCCTGCTTTGACAGGCTGAATAAGTTGGCTTCATAATTACTTCCAAAGCGATATACGACATTTGAGATACAATCTTTGCTTTTCCAGTTGCGGCACTGGCAGGTGTAGTGACATGCTTGTGGTTACACGACATCAGTGGCAGGATTTGAACCTGCAACCACTACACCACACTGCCCAGCATAATAGTAATAAGATGGAAGGCTGTGTGAGCAGTATGGTGGCACAGTGCTCAGCCCTGCTGGTTCATAGCCCCTAAGACCCCTTCCTCAGCGATCCTGAAGAACTGCCTAACAGGCTGACTGGCATTTACAAACTGGCCTGGCATGATGACATGAGTGTGTATGTGTGAATGTGACCGAGAAGACAGAGCATGGCATCCCATCCAGGGTATATTCCTGCCCTGCGTCTGACAGCCTCTGGGATGGGCTCTTGCTTCCCAGTAAGCTGTAATGCGTAGAAGAGGTCCAGGAAAATGGAACGGGTCAAATTTTCAGAATTGGAATCCAAATTCAGAAAAAAATCTAATTATGTAGACTGTAGGACATTTCTGCCACATTTTTTGATTCACTGTAGTCAGTGAGTTTATTGGCTCTTCTGTTTTATTTAACTCAATTATGGTTTTGCTTGTATTGCTTAATTGTTTCTGGATGGTTTATCTGAATTACAAATGTCTGGGCTCAGACGCTACCTCAAATGCAAATAATAATCCAATCAGTGACGCAGACGTTCATGAAGTGTTATCTGATTATTTTAAATGACTTACTAAAGTAAAGTGTACTGTGGGGAATCCTCCCTATTAGGCCTAGGAGAGCGAAGTCACTCTTATGATTAAACGCGGCCCAGTCTGACACAAGGGACATGATGACGAGATAAAGAAGAGGCCTGCTGCCCTGTTTGCAATTTAAAAGGCCCGACAATCACCGTTACTGATGAGACAAAGCAAACCGCCTTGAAGTCTCATCTCGGGCTCTTTGTGGACTCTCGGCACTCGCAGTTGGGATGTTTCACACACACACACAGACAAACAGAAACACAGAAATACACACACAGAGACAAACACAGAAACACAGAAACACAGAAACACACACAGACACAACATACCACACACACACAGACACACACAGAAACACAGAAATACACACACAGAGACAAACACACAGGGACACTCACACACAACATACAACACACACACACACACAGACACTCACACACCCACCACACACACGCACAACATACAACACACACACACACAGACAAACACACACCACACACACACACAAACACAACATACAACACACACACACACAGACAAACACACACCCACCACACACACACACAACATACAACACACACACACAGACAAACACACACCACACACACACACAAACACACACATGCACAACATACAACACACACACAAATACACACAGAAACACACACACAGACAAACACACAGAGACACTCACACACCCATACACACACACACACACCCAGACACACAAACACACACCACAGATGCACACACACACCCACACACACACACATTATGTCAAGAGTGAAAAAAAATGATGCATTGGATTTATTTTAAAAATTAGACAGTTACTTGCTTGCCCCTTTTTAACTCAACATAAGAATTTCTATTTAAAGTATACTAGAATAAATGTGTTTGCACTCCATACATTTTAAAGTTGAATCAAAATATTACAGTTTTTTTCAGTCGCTAACAAGCGTTTGTCCAAACAGTTG
>JANRMT010062806.1:86910842-86997508 GCA_026402145.1 Polypterus bichir lapradei
CAACTGTTTGGACAAACGCTTGTTAGCGACTGAAAAAAACTGTAATAAATTCTTCTTCTTCTTTCGGCTGCTCCCATTAGGGGTCGCCACAGCAGATCATCTTCTTCCATATCTTTCTGTCCTCTGCATCTTGTTCTGTTACACCCATCACCTGCATGTCCTCTCTCACCACATCCATAAACCTTCTCTTAGTCCTTCCTCTTTTCCTCTTCCCTGGCAGCTCTATCCTTGTCATCCTTCTCCCAATATACCCAGCATCTCTCCTCTGCACATGTCCAAACCGTCCAACTTGAGCTGACCCCCTAAATGTCCTCATTTCTAATCCTATCCATACTCGTCACACCCAGTGCAAATCTTAGCATCTTTAACTCTGCAACCTCCAGCTCTGTCTGTTTTTCTGACATCTTCACAAGTGAGGAAGTAGATAACCTCTCAACAGTAAAAGGGACTACTAAGGAGGTACTGAGAGATTTGGAAATTGTAGAGGAAGAAGTCCTGTCAGGGAGTCAGTCAGTCTTTTTCTAACCTACTTGGTCCTGAACAGGGTTGTGGGGGATGCTGGAGCTCTCCCAGCTAGCATAGGGCACAAGGCAGGGACAAACCCTGGTGCCAGTTCATTACAGGATGAACATACATTCACACCCCGGCCAATCTACCTAACCAGCATCTCTTTTAACTGTGGGAGTAAACCGGAGCACCCGGTGCAAACCCATAGGGACAGACAGAGAACAGGCAAACTCAATCCACGTGAGGCAGCAGCGCTACCAATGCGCCATTGTGCCAACTGGGAGAAGTATTGCTTAGATTAAATAGGCTAAAATCGAACAAATCTCCAGGACCAGATAACATTTATTCTGGAGTTCTTAAGGAGGCTGGTGAGTACATATATAAACCCTTGATGCATATTTTTAGGAAGTGACTGTGCACTTTGGAAATTATGAAAATGGCAAATATTATTCCGTTATATAAAAAGGGTGATTGGGCAAAATCAGGCAACCATAGGCCAGTAAGCTTAACATGCATCACAGGAAAATGAATTAAAGAAATTATTAAGGATAAGATTCAGCAACACATACAAGGACAGGAGTTTTACTGAACAGTCAGCATGGGCTCAGAAGAGGCAGGTCATGTTTTACCAACATGCTGGAGTTCTATGAGGAGGCAACAAAAAGATACGATCAAAGTGTTAAATTAAAAAGTGTTAAGTGTAAATATTATTTATCTGGACTTTCAGAAAGCATTTGATGAGGTGCCACATGAGAGGCTGGGCATCAAATTAAAAGAAGTGGGAGTTCAGGTTGATGTTTTTAGATGGGTGCAGAATTGGCTCAGACACAGGAAGCAGAGGGTGATGGTGCGAGGAACCTCATCAGAACTGGCCGATGTTCCACAGGGGTCAGTGCTAGGGCCGCTGCTATTTTGAATATATGTAAATTATTTAAATAGGAATATAAGTAACAAGCTGGTTAGGTTTGCAGATGATACCAAGCTAGGAGGACTGGCTTACTTGCTCTCTTAATGGGATAGCAGAGTGTACAATTTGGGATGTGAGTCTGATGGCACACCACTGCTGGATAATTAATAATGACAGATAAAGCGAAGAAATAACGGGCCACCAAACAAAGTTTTGGATTAAGAAAAGTGAGAAAAGCTTAATCAGTTAAATGTAAGACAATGAATATGTATTTTTTTTCTTTACAAATATATTAAAAACTATTTGACTAAATATTTTCATGATAAATTGTTTGAGAAGAACATTGTACACATGAATAAACTGTTACATTTGTTAAATTTTAATTATGTCTGTAGCAGTAGGGTGTTAGCTATGATGGATACAATGAGACTGCTTATTAAATTTGAATTCAATTTCTTTTCACTTTTGCACTTAAATGTACGGAAGTACGGAAGCGTATTAGGGCCACGGTGAAAAAAAAAAATACGGACACAGTGAAGAAAAAAAAAATCTAAATGTCGAGATTAAATTAATTTCACAAAGACGTTTATCGTGTGGTGATTGGTTATATGCAGAAAGAAAAAGGAAGGATAGGAACTGGAGGTTTAGTACCTCAGAGAGAGACAGCACGCATGTCGTGTCTTCGACCACCAGATCACGAACCCAACATTTACACAATATTTAAGTTAAACCTGTGCGATACCCATTCATGTATCCAGTTTTTTGGAGCCTTGTCACACCTGCCATAAAGTTATCTACACTGAACATACACTTGGGGACCCCTTAATGCAAGAGAGCAGCACTACAGCCACGCCACCGTGCCCCCCGCCACCCGTGTCTAATACATGCTTTACTGCATTTCATCGTGAAAAACATATCAAGTATTTATCTTAGTATTTTGAATGTTCATAGAGCAGGAGGAAGTCAGTTTAAGAAGCGCATAGAGATTAACAACTGGGTCGGGGAACACTGAATATAAAGGATTTAATGTGCTACATTAATTTATAACGGAGTTTGAGAAAATCTAGTAAATTAAACATTCATTTTAAGATGAAGTTTAATTTGCGACATTCTACTGACAAAATAAACTACGAGAATAAAGTGGAAATGGCGAGAATAAAGTCAACATGTCGACTTTAATCTCCGTAAAGTCCGCATTTTTTTTTCATCAGCCCTAATACGCTTCCGTATAAATGTGACGTGATGGAAACATTCTAATTACATTTTTTCATGAATTGAAATAAAAATATTCATATATTCACAGTTAAAATCACTCACGTATCCGTAAAATAGAATTACAACCAGAAGAGGGCACTCTTCATTTGACGAACTGGACGACCAGAAGAGGGCAATCTAGTCAGCAGAAACGAGATCCGTTTATATTTATATTGTTACTTAACTTTGATAACACAGTGACCCTTCACCCTAAGCTCCCCCTGAGCTTAACCGTTTAGTAAATGCTAGCGATCTTATTTCATACTCGTCTACCAACTTAGAAATACAACTCATAGATACACAAATATGATTTAAGAACTGCACAGCGCACGCTAAATTTCCGCGTGGTGTCAGGATGGCCGAGCGGTCTAAGGCGCTGCGTTCAGGTCGCAGTCTCCTCTGGAGGCGTGGGTTCGAATCCCACTTCTGACAAACGCATGATTTTTCTGCTTCATTTCCCTTAACATATGTGTCACAACAGTTTTTTCTACTTAGTCGCTAATTTTCGTTCGGTCCACTATATATTTCTTGATATCAGCTGCCCGCCGAGACTCTACAGTTTTCAATGGTATTTTCCCTTCGTTTTGTAACGCTTTAGTATTAAAGCCGATGGCCCCTAATAATAATTTGTAAGCGGTATTGGTATTCCCGATTATTTGAAAAAACGATATTTTTGTCAGAAGTGGGATTCGAACCCACGCCTCCAGGGGAGACTGCGACCTGAACGCAGCGCCTTAGACCGCTCGGCCATCCTGACACAGCGAAGATTTTTTTTTTTTTTGATTTTATGACCTGTGCCTGTGCCTCCTGTACCTGTGGTAACGGTCGCTCCGGCACAGATTTCCTTTTACGTACCTCGTTCGTATACTCCGCCCCCTGAAACTGCGTAACAATACGGAAGCGCAGACACAGGAAGACCGCGCCAAGTCCGCCGGGGCCGGCGCGGCGACACAATAAGAGAGGCGGAAAGGTGTCGGCAGTGGCTCTTGTAAATGAGGGCGAGAAGCACCGAGTCCGGGAGATATCAATTGAACGGTGAAACGCCGCCATGAGGAACAGACACAGATGGATGTGTATGTTGTCCTTTGACACTTTCAACTGATCGAGCGGTCCTAAGTGACCATCATTGGTGTGAATGATCCAGTGCTCAGTCTCCAAGGGATCCATATCATCAGAACGACAAGTCACGACGTGATCAACGTTTAATGACCCTGGATTAAGTAATCAACATGAATGGATTCAGTGATCGGCATTTTCTGAACTGCTGTTGTTAGGACGCAGGATTGGTTATAATACGCTGGACTGAGTATTCATCATTTGAATTCCATGAATTGATGCTGTGATTCTGTTTCTTTGAGCCAGGAGGAATAAAGTGGAGGGCATTGCAGGATCCAGGATTTGCTTTGACTGAGACGATCAAATATTGTCACCTGCACTGGTCTGCTCCAGTTTTGTTCCAAGTGGATGAGTAGCACTGACTTGCCCACCTGCCTTCTTCCTGCACAGGTGCCCTCATGTCCAGCCATTGCTTCTTTTTTCATACACTTCCTATTCCACCAGCCAACCCAGGGTTGTTGATCTTTCACTTCATTACCTGCCTCCCTCTTGTTTCATCTCCAGGTCTTTCCGCCTGATTAACCTCTAAGCCTGATACTCCTAACCACTCCCTATCCACTTGCATCTCTTTTTGTCTGCTTTCCTGCTTGAATTGTCTCCTTCGTTTATTTCTCTGTCTGTCTCCCTGGTATTTGCAAGTCTGAAGCCCCCACTGTCACATACCCACCCCCGGGTGTCCCCACTGCCCTCCCCTTTTCACCCCTCTACTCAGTTTTACTTCTCAGCTAACCAGCACCCCCGTCTTATAATGAGGCCCCGGTCGAGCCGTTTCACACCAGAGATCAAGGTGCTCCTGGCCGCCGCTGTACTCTTCCTGTCGGCCCTGCTCTGTAGATCTTCACTGTCAGACAGCGTGGAGCAGCAGACCCGCTCTCAGCTGCTCCGCTTGCAGATGCTGCTTTTGCTCAGTTCACTGATGCTGATTGGTTCGATGTACATCTGGAAGAGACTGAACTTTCTTCTGAGCCAAGGGTGTCTATGGCAAGCCGCTGTGCTTTTTTTCCTTGTGATGGCCCATCTCAGTTTCTTCACGCTGCTTTTCCTGGTATCTGAAGAACCACATCCCATTGCCATGGTGGCCTACACATGCTTGGGCTCTTGGGTGCTCCTGGTTTTTTTCCTTTTCATATTTTCCATTGTAGAGCAGTGCCACAAACTTATCAGAAACCGGCTGGCTACTGGGCCCACGGCAGCTGTCCCAGGCTCCAACAGGACTGTGCTGCTGGCTCTTGCAGTGACGCTTGCATTGACGGTCATAGGTCTGTACAACGGGGCTCGGCCACCAGCTGTTGTGCGTGTCCAGATTACAGTGGACAAGCTGCCCTCCTCTCTCAATAACCTTAGACTTGCTTTACTCTCTGATATCCACTTGGGACCCACTGTTGGAAGGAACAAACTGGAGAGGGTGGTCAGGATGGTCAACGAACTGCAGCCAGGTAATGGTTACTGATGGTAAAATGAAAAGTGTGGATGGATGAGGGGAATTTTCGGAAAGCGGAGTGATTTACCTGTGTACCTAAGGAGCAAATATAATGAAATGAACACATTTAATTTCAAAAAACAGCTTTGTATAGTGAGTACTACCCCCAGGGTCTTTGCAAGCATCACATCATAGCAGTCCAAGAGCACTGCCACACTGCCTACAAAGCTGACTGTAGTTAGACCAGTAGAATAACCAGAGGTATTTGTGAATTTGAATATGTAAAAAGACACACAAAGCAATTATTGTTCTTGGCAATCTAAAAGAAGAGATAACTTAAATAAGATCCAAAAGTCACACCTTCACATTTAGAGCAGGTACAGTAGGAAATGTCCACCCTGAGTAATACCAAGACAACACTGTTCTAAAAGAGGTCCACCACAGCACCATTTAGCCACGGCAGTGAAAAGTGGGGTCTAGTCAGTGAGGAGCTGGTCCTACAGCAATTAAATATAAAATGTTTAGAAATGATATTCAATATGGAGGATTCTATAACATACAGGGTCTGTCATAAAGTTCAAGAGCTTGACTTTAAAGGGAATTCTATTGTAAAAATTACATGGTAGCTCTCCCAATCATGGGAATATTCCTGGAAACGACTGTCCATGAGGGCCTTCTGTCCATTATGGCTCTTGGGATGTTTTCAGCCAGTCTCATTAATTTCATTACAGTCATATATGGGACTAAGTGACAGACAATGAAGACGTGCTGCATGTCAGAGGGACGAACAGCTCCTGTCTGGATTTGTTATCTGCCAGTTAATCTGAGTACATCCTCAATAGCAGCCTGTCTGGATAAACTCCAGAGTGGTGACTGAGTGCAAGTAACATGGCTCTTACCACATGCCATCCTGTTAAAAGTGTTATTCAGGAGTTGAGGGATGGTTATCTTAGAACTTTAATTAGAGCCATATTTACAATGCTTCTTTACAGTAGAAGCAATCTATTTGCTTGCCATGATGGGCATTACATTTTAATTTTAACGGTAATAGAAACTGGGCAGCAGTGACATCCATACTAGTCAGGACTTACTGCCAGAGTTGCAAGGTAGAAGATGTCAATCTGGATACAACAATATACATAAATGTTTGAACCAATAGCTAAAATATTAAAATATGAATTATTTCACTATTTCAATTCACACTATTGTGTGTCTCAAGTTACTTAATCTGTGTCCCATTGGTAAAAAGTTTAGAACTTTATTAGAACTTTACTAATACAATTTTTGTACTCGTAAAAGACCTGGAATAGTGTGAACTATGCCACTACTGACCTTGACAACCATTAAGAAGTAACTAGATGAGAGGTTAGGACAGCTTAGCGCACGGGTGTCGAATTCCAGTCCTGGAGGGCCGCAGTGGCTGCAGGATTTCACTCTAACCATCTTCCTCGTTAGTGGCCAGTTTTGGCTGCTAATTAACTTCTTTTGCCTTAGTTTTAATTAACTTGACTCAGGCCCCTTAGTTGTCTCTTTTTTCCTTAATTAGCAGCCAAACAATAATGAGACACAAAGCGAGCTCACCTGTGCCCATCATACAATATCTGACAATAAAGAAAGGTGAAGGTCTCAGTAAGGCTGATCTCTCAGGTCACCAAAACATTTGGACGGTGTTCTTAGAAAAAACAGAAAAATCAACAGTTTTGGAAATGTCTGCAGTAGCAGAATGAGAGCAGCAACAAGCCATGGAATTAAATAACGGGTTTAATTAACAGCAGGAATCAATTTCTTATTAAGAGATTGGTTGGAGTTTGAAGCCCCATCTGTTGGTTTGTTTCACATTTCACTTCTGTTTGGCTGTCATTTAATGAAGAAAGAAATCAATTCAGAGGCCTGAATCCTCCAAAACAGGGCTATTAAAATTAAGGAGTGAATTAGCAGTGAAAACTGCTCACTGATTAGGAAAAGGGTTAGAATGAAAATCTGCAGCCACTGCAGCCCCCCGGGCCTGGAGTTCGACACCCCTGGCTTAGTGATTAGCTAAACCAGGGGTCCCAAACTCCAGTCCTGGAGGGTCATGGTAGCTGTAGGTTTTCATTCTAACCCATTTCTTAATTAGTGACCTGTTTTTGCTGCTAATTAACCTCTTTTGAATTAACTTTAATTGAATTGCTTTTTTAAGATTTGCTCCTCTGAATTTCATCATCGTTCCTCTGATTGCCTTATTTCTTTCCTTAAATGGCATCCAAACAGAAATGAGATGTGGAGTGAGTGAGCCAACAGAAGACCAACTAAGTCAGGGCTGCAAACTCCAACCAATTTCACTCCAGCCAGTTGCTTAATTAGGCGCCGAGTCTTGTTGTTAATTAAACCCGTTCTTTAATTCCATGGCTTGTTGCTGCTCTCACTGTGAAATAGCAGACATTTCCAAAATTGTTGACTTTCTCTTTTCTAAAATGTTTGGGGACTTCAGAACATCAGCATTCCTGAGATCTTCATCTTTCCTTATTTTCAGATACTGTAAGATGGACACAGTTTGCTGGTCATGTTTTGGCTCATTTTGTATCTCATTATTGTTTGGCTGCTAATTAAGGAAAAAGAAACAATCCAGGGGTCTGAGTCTTCAGAAGCAAGTCAATTAGAATGAATTGAAAAGAAGTAAATTAGCAGCACAAACAGGTCACTAATTAAGAAAAGGGTTAGAATGCAAACCTGCAGCCACTGTGGCCCTCCAGGAGCAGAAGGGGGACCCCTGATCTGAACAAATGAGTTTGATGGACTGAATGGTCTCCTCTCGTTTGTCTCATTTCTGATGTTCTTATTTTGCTGTGCAGTGAGTGGCCACTTTATTATGTATGCCTGTCTAGTACCAGGTGGGGACCTATTCTGCTGAACTCCTCGAGACTTAAATTCAATAATTCGTCAGGGATTGTGATCCATGCTGACTAGGGAAGTGCATTCTGACTAATTTTAATATTAGGGTTACCATAAGTTGTAACAGATATTTCTTTAACCATGAAAATAAAATAGTTAGCTTTTGACCGATATCAGTGGGAAAGACCACCAGCACCACCACCCCTTTATAGTAGAACCCCATAAAAATCTTATTTTTCTGTCTACCATTTACAGTACAAAACTGATCAAAATAGCTTGCACCTTAATAACATTATCAATAACTTTAGCTTTCTTTAATTTTTGCCTTAAAAGTGCAGTGGGATTTTCTCACTATATTAACTAAGACTATGTGGGATCTGTAAGTAAATCTCGTAAAGCATTCAAGGGGTCTTATACATTGAATTGAATTTTGCATTCAAATAAGTTTTGTTTTATGTGTCCAGTCAGGCAGGCCTACTAACTGGTGTCTCTATGAAGTTCTCTTTTTGTGGTTGTCACTGTTTCTGTGTCTTGCTGTTTTGATGGTCTTCTAGGAGGGGGCTTCATACTTTGGCTCAACAGTTGTCATCAGTTCTCTAAAGCCATTACCTCCCATTGTCCAGTGCTGGCATTTCTATGATCAGTTCTTCTATTTATTGTTTTATTCACATTTTTGAGATGATGTAGTGAGTGCATTTGTTGGTTTGCTTGAGATCTTCAGCTGTTGTGTCAGATGTTTTGCTGGATGCTTCAGTCTTTAAATCAACACTGAGTCGCCTAAAGGAAAGTTTAGCATTACAGATTTTACACACAGTAACAGTTCTGCTTTCTGTATCAAAAGACCCAATTTTCTTTTCTTTTTTTTAATGTCATATTCTCTTCACAGCATTTGGCTATGCAGTAGGCTTACTGAACACCCGAATAGTAATTTCAGTATTTAGATACTGTTACAGGGTGTGCGACTACCCGTGCACACCCTTAATGCTGACTCAATAGAATCACACATTTCCTGCATTTTGTTTTTATCTCTGCCTTCATGGTGCAAACCTCCCATTTCACCTTATCCCAAACCTGCAGTGCTGGGTTGAGATATGGAGACTGCAAAGTCATTGGAGTAAACTTAAAGTCACTGTCCTAGCCGGTGGACCAGCTTGAGATAATGTGTGCTTCCTAACACTGTGCACTATCCTGCTGGAAATGCCAATTTGAAAAAAGGTAGACTGTGGCCTCAAAGAGATCCACTTGGTCAGCAACTTTGCTATTAAAAGGCCTAATGTCTGCCAAGAACACACTCCCTACATCATTACACTGCCAGCACTGGCCCATACTATAGTAGACCTTCACGCTGCCCTTCTTACATCTGCTTTAGAGGGATGTAAACTGGTATCTACTCAATTTTATGCTTATAAAGTCCATGACATTTGAGACTAAAGTGTCCTTAACTATTTGCTTTGCGTTGTCTGATTTTACATTCCTAGTTATCACTACGCTGGAGAGTGGCAATGTGTTGAATGTTAGTTAGACATGCAAATTTAAATTTCACCATATGCTATATACAGTGTATCTGCAAAGTATTCACAGCGCATCACTTTTTCCACATTTTGTTATGTTACAGCCTTATTCCAAATTGGATTAAATTCATTTTTTTCCTCAGAATTCTACACACAACACCCCATAATGACAACGTGAAAAAAGTTTACTTGAGATTTTTGCAAATTTATTAACAATAAAAAAAACTGAGAAAGCACATGTACATAAGTATTCACAGCCTTTGCCATGAAGCTCAAAATTGAGCTCAGGTGCATCCTCTTTCCCCGATCATCCTTGAGATGTTTGTGCAGCTTAATTGGAGTCCACCTGTGGTAAATTCAGTTGATTGGACATGATTTGGAAAGACACACACCTGTCTATATAAGGTCCCATAGTTGGCAGTTCATGTCAGAGCACAAACCAAGTATGAAGTCAAAGGAATTGTCTGTAGACCTCCTAGACAGGATTGTCTCAAGGCACAAATCTGGGGAAGGTTACAGAAAAATTTCTGCTGCTTTGAAGGTCCCAATGAGCACAGTGGCCTCCATCATCCTTAAGTGGAAGAAGTTAGAAACCACCAGGACTCTTCCTAGAGCTGGCCAGCCATCTAAACTGAGCGATCGGAGGAGAAAGGCCTTAGTCAGGGAGGTGACCAAGAACCCGATGGTCACTCTGTCAGAGCTCCAGAGGTCCTCTGTGGAGAGAGGAGAACCTTCCAGAAGGACAACCATCTCTGCAGCAATCCACCAATCAGGTCTGTATGGTAGAGTGGCCAGATGGAAGCCACTCCTTAGTAAAAGGCACATGGCAGCCTGCCTGGAGTTTGCGAAAAGGCACCTGAATGACTCTCAGACCATGAGAAACAAAATTCTCTGGTCTGATGAGACAAAGATTGAACTCTTTGGTGTGAATGCCAGGCTTCATGTTTGGAGGAAACCAGGCACCGCTCATCACCAGGTCAATACCATTCCTACAGTGAAGCATGGTGGTGGCAGCATCATGCTGTGGGGATGTTTTTCAGCAGCAGGAACTGGGAGACTAGTCAGGATAAAGGGAAAGATGACTGCAGCAATGTACAGAGACATCCTGGATGAAAACCTGCTCCAGAGCGCTCTTGACCTCAGACTGGGGCGATGGTTCATCTTTCATCAGGACAACGACCCTAAGCACACAGCCAAGATATCAAAGGAGTGGCTTCAGGACAACTCTGTGAATGTCCTTGAGTGGCCCAACCAGAGCCCAGACTTGAATCCGATTGAACATCTCTGGAGAGATCTTAAAATGGCTGTGCACCGACGCTTCCCATCCAACCTGATGGAGCTTGAGAGGTGCTGCAAAGAGGAATGGGTGAAACGGGCCAAGGATAGGTGTGCCAAGCTTGTGGCATCATATTCAAAAAGACTTGAGGCTGTAATTGCTGCCAAAGGTGCATCGACAAAGTATTGAGCAAAGGCTGTGAATACTTATGTACATGTGATTTCTCACTTTTTTTATTTTTAATGAATTTGCAAAAACCTCAAGTAAACTTTTTTCACATTGTCATTATGGGGTGTTGTGTGTAGAATTCGGAGGAAAAAAATGAATTTAATCCATTTTGGAATAAGGCTGTAACAAAATGTGGAAAAAGTGATGCACTGTGAATACTTTCTGGATGCACTGTATGTGACAGTACAACAGCTAGTACTACTACTTATAGACAGATAGAACTTTATTTGTCCCTAGGGGGAATTTTGACTTTTTACCGAAGCTCTTAAAATAAATAACTACATAAATAGGTAGGTAAGTAAATAAATATACACACACACTTTGGAGTGAACACTCATGTTCTATAAAGCAAGAAAATTCAAAAGAAAGAAAAGTTTTGACTTGGCTGTTGCAGTTCCAGTGAGACATTATGCAGATGTATTGGTGATGATATAAAGGAGCCCCATCACGTTAGTTGACACACTTCTGCTGAATAATTCATTGGCTGAATAGTGTGTCAGAGAGAGGATGTGCAGAATTGTACGTAATTGCACTCAGTTTGGATGGCACTTCACTTATACTACTAATGTTGACGTAAGACTGAATAGAACCATGGATCCATGCTGTTTTGGCCAAATTCTAACCCTAGTATCTACATGGTGCAACAAAACTTAAAATAAATCAAATGAATCCTCAATTTTCCAGGTATGATGATCATAGACCCTTCCTGTTTTTAGCTGAGAAGATTTCACCCAGGTGTGGCCTTCTACTGTTATAGCCCGTCCACTTCCAGGTCTCACATGGTGTGTGTAGAAAACTCCCAGCAGGGCAGAGGTTTCTGAGATGCAGAAACCATCCCATCTGTCACCATCAAACTAACCCTGGTGAAAGTCACTCTGATTGTGTGTGTTGTTCATTCTAATATTTCCAAAACCAGAGCTAAATCTCTTAATCCTATCTACATTATGGGATTGCAGACACATGATTGGTTGCTCAGAGCGGCAGGTTATTGATGTTAATGAACAGGTGTACCTAATAAAGTGCCCACTGAGTGCATGTTTTCCTGGCTTTGGCTTGTATGCTTATAACTATCTGGTTTTGTCCTTGTGTGTTTATTGTTTAAATTCTACCGACTGCAAAGCTGCACATCTTTGATTTTTTTTTCTGGGTGTACTGTTTTCATATTTTTACCTGAAAGATTGTTTCAATTGTACTAGGAAAATATTTCAAATTTCAAAATAACATGGCAACACCAGCAAATGTTTAACAAGGTCAAAGGCTTTGTTGGAGTTCTTTTAGGCAACTTAAGACAAAGGCAACCCAAGCATGCTCAAAGAAATTGACAAAATAAATCACTGCTTGAGGGTTATAGACTAGCAATAGGCAGGAAAGGTTATCTGTTGAAAAATGAAGCAGCAGCTCCTGTTCATTCAAGAAATGTCTGGAGTGTTACATGGGTGTGCCAAGAATAGAATTGCTGAGGACAAGTGTGTCAGTTTTATAAGAGTTCACTAGATCTTTCTTGAATAACCCATATATCAATATGACATTTCTAGAAAAACCTTTTGTTTTTTTTGTTTTGTTATGCTAATGGTTTTGCTAGTAGCAAATGAGCAGTTCTTATTCCACATCACAACTGATGACTGCTTGTACATTCAACCATTTTCCATTCAGCTTACATTTGAAATGACAAACAGCAAGGCACATGTGTGTGAGCTGCATTTACAATAAGGTTAATCCTGCATGAAACACACTTTATATCTGAGGACGTTTAGATGCATTCTACCAAGTAGGGTGTTTTCAGTTGTTTTGTTGGCCCCTTTAGAGCAATGGTCTTTTTCCAGTTTTGCTGGTATAAAACAAGCATTATGTAATGTTTAAGCATACAAGGAATATACAAGCCTTCCTGAACTTCAGCTTTTGTTGATGCAGAGCCTGAAGCAAGCCAAATCAAGTCAAGTTTCATTCCTCATAACCAAAGACATTTAACTAAAAACAAATAGATAACATTTAGGAAAGATAACACAAAACGCTGAAGGACTTTTAACATACTTTGTGGGAGCATACTTTGCTTTCATTTTAGCTGAATATGTCTCTTTGCATGGGACTTTCATCAGCTATATCAAACCTCAGTTTTGCAATTTGATTCCGCTTTGAAGCGTTCATTCTGATCAAATTGCAAGGAGATCACCTGAGCACAGCCATCTTTAGGCAAGTCCACAAATAGATTTTTTATAGGACTGAGGTCTGGGCTCCGACTGGGCCATTCCAGGACACTGATTTTCCTATTTTAAGCCACTCCTTGGTCACGTTCTTCAGACCATTGTTCAGTTTAAGCAGTCAGCAGGATTTGTGCTATATAGTATCTTCATAAATGGAGCCATTCATTTTTTTGACTACAAGACATTCTTCCATATATCTTTGGGGAACTGAAAATGTCTTACAAATTTTTTTCTGATATAGATATTATTTTTTAGTGAGAAATGGTTTCCATTTTACTACTTAACCCCACAACTCATAAATGGAGACAATATGTAACAAATTACTTGTATATATTCTTGTGGCTCTTTGAAGACTGCTAGTAGTCTCTTGGTACCTGCCCTGGTGAGCTTTTTCCTTGCCTAGTCATCAAATCTGGAGGGATGTCTTCATCTTTGCATTGTTCTGATGATGCCATATATCCTCCAACTCTTAATTAGGTTGGATTAAACTATATTAATTCCAGGGGGCAGTGTTCAATGATATGTTTAATTCTTTTATATTCTTCAAATGATCTGTACTTTTACTGTAAGATCCTGTTGACCTGCTCTTTGATAGCTTCTTATAGGCCATATTTGTCTTTGCAATATAAGCAAGAAACTTTAAGGGGAAAACCTTTTGGAATTTGTAAATATATTTAGTGCTAAACAGAATCACTTCAGTTGATGCCATCTGAAGGCAGATTTCTTTTGAATGTGATTTGTAAAGTGACCATACATTTACCTTGTCCACAATCCATAACAAATGAATACACAATTCTGCAGTCTTTATCGAACATTTCAAGCAATTCCTTGTCATTAAGTGAATTCATGTATCGTGTTTTTACCAGTCCTCTGCATCCACAGCCATCTTTTCACTATGTAACATGCAGTGTATTCAGAGTATAATCAGATCCTTTCACTTTCTGCCCATTTTTTTGTGTTGTAGATTTAACTGTAAATGGATAAATTTGCAATTTTTCAGTCAAAACTCAACAATTCACAATAACAAACTGAGAACATGTTTTCAGAAAGGTTTGTGAATATAATAAAATCAAAATATGAAATCTATCACTCATACAAGTATTCAGACTCTTTGCTGTGGCACTCCCGAGTTGTTGTCAGGTGCACCATGTTTGCTTTAATTCTCCTTTGGATATATCTGGAGTCCATCTGTGAAAACCTGATTGGATATCATTTAGAAATGCACACACCTGTGTATTTAAGGCCCCACAATTCACACTGCATGTCAGGGCAAAAACAAAGCCACAAAGTCCAAGCAACTCTGTAGACCAAATTGTGGTGAGGCATTGATTAGGAGAAGGGTATAAAATGATTTCTAAAGTTTGTGCATTCCCAGGAGCACATTGGCCTCCAAAATTGTGAAATGGAAGAAGTTTGGAAACACCAGAACCTTTCCAAGAGTTGGTTGTCTGGGCAAACTTAGTAACTAGGCAAGCAGGGTCTTGGCTGGGAAGATGACCAAGAACCCAATGGTCACTCTAACATAGCTTTAGAAGTCCTCAGTTGAGATGGGAGTAACTGTTGGAAGTCTGACCATCCCAGCAACACTCCATCAATCAGATGTAAATCACTCTTGATTAAAAAGCAAATGACAGCATATTTGGAGTTTGCTAAAAGGCATTTAAAGGACTCTGAAAGCATGAGGAAAAAGATTCTCTGGACAGATGAGACAAAAACTGAACTCATTGGGCCAAACACCAAGCACTATATTTGGTAAAGACCAGGCACTTTTTATCATCTGCCTAATACCATCCCTAAGAATGGTGGTGGTAGCATCATGCTCTGGGGTTGTCTCGCAGTGGCAGGGACAGGAGACTGGTTAGAATTGAGGGAAGGATGAATTAGCTTATTACAGAGAGTTCCTTGAAGAAAACCTGCTCCAGAATGCACACAACCTCAGTCTATGGTGATGACAATAACTGAAGTATACAGACAAAACAACGCTGGAATGGCTTCAGGACAAATCTCTTACTGAACTTGAGTGGCCTACCCAAAGCCCAAACTTAAATCCCATAAAACATCTGAAGATGGCAGTTTACAGACGCTTCCCATCCAGTCTAACAGGGATTGAGAGGTTCTGCCAGAAATAATACATTTGCAAAACTTTCCGAAAACATGGTTTCACTTTGTCATTATGGATGATGAGTGTAGACTGATGGGCAGTAAATGTCAAATGTATCCATTTTAAATGTCATCTAGAACACAATAAAGTGTGCAGAAATTGAAGGGGTCTGAATGTAGCACTTTTTATTTTGTTAAGGCGGCACAGAATTTTGCACTGCTACCTCACTGCTCTAGAGCCTGGGGATAGAATAGGGAGTTTACATGTGCTCCCCATGTCTGTGCATGTTTCCCCCAAATCTTCAGGTTTTCTCTTGAATATTAAATACATATTTGTTAGGTTCTAAATGACACTAAACTGACTGGTGTGAATGGCTTTTAATGTTTGCATGTATGTGTTTTCTAATGAACAGGTGTACGATTCAGTGCTGACAGACACTGGCACATGTGCAGGCCCTACACCTGTCATCTCCAGAAGAAAAATTGGAATCACAAGGCACTGTGGTGTGCTGATCTGTAAAGCTTGACTGCTAATGTGAGCCTTGGCTGGTTTGCAGGCTGATTAAACAGGAGACTACTTTAAGTGATATGGCACTTTAAGCAAATGTGTATTATAATACTACAGCCCACAAAAAACAAAAAATAGGATCAAAACAGGTAGGTGTCAAACAACACAAAACAGCAAAGCACAGCACAGGCAAATGTAAAAAACCACTAGACAGAAGCAGAGTCCGAAAGTCAGGGAGAAGGTCAAAACGCTATACAGAAAGCAGCTAACACAAGTGAGAGCATGACAGAGACTTTGACAATGTCACCACGCACAATCCATGAGTGAAGAGCATCTGCCTACCCCCACCTGTTATTTCTGTTGGCCCACTCATCATATGACCGTCACCCGCCTTGTATAGCAGCATACACTCTGAATGGGGCTGAAGGCCA
This sequence comes from Polypterus bichir lapradei, assembly GCA_026402145.1. Classification (NCBI taxonomy): domain Eukaryota; kingdom Metazoa; phylum Chordata; class Cladistia; order Polypteriformes; family Polypteridae; genus Polypterus; species Polypterus bichir. The sequence continues at coordinate 86,927,173 of JANRMT010062806.1, forward strand.
AATTCAAGGCAAAGGAAGTGGTTAGGGGGTAGAGCCCCCAGCTAAATCTTTACAACTACAGTACATGAAAGTTTCCTGCGTCTGTCCATTTCTTGTAATACTCAAGGGAACAATGTATCCTTTTCCAGGATGGCAGATGTGCATAACATATTCCACCTTGAATATGGTTCCTCACCATGACTGCTTCTAAAGATAGCTCCCTTGCCATTGTGCCCAGTTGAAGGTTTACTTTAGTTAAAAGCCTAAAGCTTTGCTGTTTCCATCAGGGTTGCCTTCTGTAAAGCAGCAAGTTGTACGTTCAAAGATTGTCATTTGGGACCTGCAGCGCCTACAGAATATTCTTATTGTCCAATAATTAGCCTTCTGTGATTACCAATACGTGAAGTGCAGGTCCCCATAGTATTTCAGGCAGTGTTAGCGAGTTGTTTTTTGAACACTCCTGAGAATTGGACCTGGAGATTTAAAAAAGCTCAGATTTGAATTCCCATTGTCCTAAAATTATACAGAACCTCTGATATATTAATTCCTTGTGGATCCTTCAACAGGCATTCACCACAGTAACCTTCTTGTACAATGTAATGATTCCATAGTCCCGGCTGAACAACAGTTTTCACCTCTGCCCTGGAGGTTCTGTCATATAGAAAGGAAGACTTGAGTAACTAACTACCAAACCCATTTACCGGTATTACATTATCTGAAACTGCATGGTTGCATGGAAGCAGAGCTTATCTAGACAAGATCAGGCAGAAAACAGCTACAAACACCATATTGAACACAAACCACTGAAGGGCACAATCACTCATCCAGAACAGACCAGCTTAGAGATACCAATAACCTAATGTGCATGTTTTTGGATCTAGGATGAACCCAACTAATCTCTCAAGAAAACTAATGTGTACACTAAGAGAATGTAGAAATCTCCTAGAGTGACTAGACCAGGAATTGTCTCCAGGTCTCTGGAGTTGTTAGACAGGAGTTGTCAAAATACCGACTTCAACCAAAGAGTGACGGTTCACAACTTTAGTAGCATCATTTATTCCAGCAGATGATTTTAGGGTTTTGTAGGTACTGGAGTAGGGCTCTTAAGTGACATTATAATTACGTCTTGGGATCTGGCAAATCTAGACAATTGTAGTCTATGTCCCTTTAAGGTGTTGAGGACGGAGATCTGGGATCCTTTTACTATATTTGGTTTTTTAGACTTCTCTTAAGTTAAATGAGCTAATCTGATTGTTGCTTCAGTGAAAATGTTAAAGTTACTTTACACCACAAAGCTAAAAAAAAAATAACCTTCAGCATGAAAAAAATAAAAACGGTTTGTGACAGAGAAGGACTGGGTGAAATGTGACAGAGAAGGACTGGGTGAAATGCAAATGAAGAGGGTCTGCCCAGAGTTTGGTACCATAACAAGACTGTGCCAAATGAAGTGTTAGGAAACACTTGACCCATTTTTATATATTCCTTTCCATTTTCAGATATTGTTGCAATCGTCGGAGACCTCACAGATTCCCAGGTGGTTAACCTGCAAACAGCCTCTGAGCCTCTGCGAGAACTCAAAACCAAACTAGGGACATACTTTGTCACAGGTAAGCAGGGAACAGGAAGGGTGACATCATGTGGATTACAGCAATGACTCTAGTTGTGAAGACAGCAGTAAGAGGCCTTTTCATTTTTGGTATATCAGTAATTGGCAAAAACATTAATTTGCATGCATTTATTGAAGTAACTCTCTTATTCAAAGCAATTCAGACAACCATAGTCCGTTGTTTCCATGTTTTAACAGCTGGAGCCCTGACATATTAGCTGACTTGCTGAGAGTTTCTATATATATAATCAGATAATGGTAGGTACTGAACCAGGCATCTTGTGTTCACTTAACCTTGGACAGGTAGATAGTCATGTGCAAATTAGATTAGACTATATACAAATGTATTCATCCGAAGGAGAATATTTAGATGCACACAGCAGCAGAAACAAACAAACAAAAAAAAAGAAAGATACAGACTTATAGCACAAATGATACAATCAACCAACAGACAGATTAATAAACTGAATAAATATTGAGCAGAAATATCAAAAATAGTGTAGCCCATAAATTAACAACTAAGATCTGGGAGGCAGTAACAATTCAATGAAAATCCTAATGCATATATTTAGTACAGAAAGCACAGACTAGAAGATAAAGACAAGCTGTTGGGAATGATGTCTTTGGTTTTAGTACCTACTAGGGGACCCTGCTCGCTTCGCTTGCCAACCCCCAGGCGGGAGCTACGCACTAGCCACTTCGCGGCTCTGCCACCCACGTATGGGGATGCGGATGTACAATTTAATCAGATTGTTATTTTCATGGGAATTGTTACATATGCATAATAGACCTAACTATTTTACATTACAGCAAGTAGTTAACCATAGTAAAATAGTAAAACGTAATAAATTGAAAGAAAATTATGTTAGAGGTATTTGTTGCATTATACATTTTCGTTCTGTTTCGCGTTGAAATTAACATGCAAGTACTTTTTAAACCTACACTTTTACTGTAAAACTTCAGTAAAAACATTATTTGGAATTAACTTTTCATCGATATCACATTGAATTTTGATTCCATGTTTGAAGTTACATCGTGAAAACGCAACGTATAACTGCCCGTGAGTGAATATCGTTTCTTTCTCCCTAATAACTAAACCGACTTTTTCGAATGTTTATCCTTGTGATTTGTTTATTGTCATCGGAAAAGCTATTCTAATGGGAAACTGTAAACGTTTTAATATGAATGGCATATCAGGATCTCCTTTGGTGTCTAATGTTATCTGTGGAAGATGTAGTACATTACCTTTCTTGTTGCCTCTTAAAATTTTACATGTCAGAATTGTTCGACCAATTTTGAATACATATGTCATATTGCATAGCCCATCACTCATTCGCAGATTACGCAATAACATTACATTACATCCTTCTTTCAACAGTAATTCGGCCGGTGGAAGACTGGACGGTCTTAACGTTTGTAGATATTCTAAGGGATATTGTAAGTTAATGTTTTCATCTTCTGCACCATCACCACCAACTGTTTCAGCATAGTCTATTGATATAATTTGCCGTGTATCCAATCGATAATTTTCGTGTTAATTCGTTTTACTTCATCGTTTCTTGCTGCTAGGATTGCCCATGTACTCATTTATTCTGTTGATAACCCTTCGGGATTAAATTCTTCAATAAGATTTGGACATAATACATCTTCTTTTATTGGGAACTTAAAGTGAGGAAAACGTAAAAATATATAAGAGCTGAGAGCGCAGGAACTGTGTCTGACAAAAGCATTCACACGAATGAGAGGTGAGAGGACCATGGGAGTGGGCCGTTAACCGTAAATGGTTGAGAAGAGGGCAGGACTTGAAAAAATCTCTTGACAATAGCCTCGTCTCAAGATTTTTTTTTATAATAGAGCGATATAAAGTGTTTTATTGTGTCTTTTTTCAATCTCCAACCTAGGCAATCATGAGTATTATACAGTTGATGTCAGTAACTGGTTCAGTTATCTGAAAATGCTAAATGTTCAACCACTTCATAACACCAATGTTCGAATTGGTCCCGTGGAGAGGAGCGATGAATGGCTTTGCTTAGCAGGAGTTGATGATGTTGAAGCCCATTTGTTGAGGTAAGTAAATTATTACCAATCCTTATCTGCTAATTAATACAACTTGTCATGTACTCGGGTCTCAGTTTTATCTGTGTAGAGACAACACACAATTAAAAACAAAATAAATATTACAAATGAGAGGAGATCACTCAGTCGGTTAGTTTAAATGTTTTGCCATATTGGTGAGGTTCGTGTGGTGGCACAGTGATTAGCACTAATACCTCCTAATTTTTTTACATTCTCCTATATCAGCAAGAGTTTCCTTTAGCTAATCCGATAAGCTAAATAGTAAACAGATGAATAATAGAGGAGTTGTTGCAGTATCTCATCCATTCATTTTTTAAAGCTTTCAGGTGTCCCTTCAAATGCATGGTGAATCATATGAATCATTTTGCAAACATGATCAAAATGACTCAGTGGAGCTCAATGGAAGTGCTAAATTGCATGCATATCCTTCACAATGTCATTGGTGTCTGTTTGGTTTTTGCTGACACTGCTAGATATTTAAAGTGCATTCGTAAGAACTGCCTGAATCATAAGTTTTGACTCACTTCGCTTATGATTCTTTTGAGTGCAAACTATATCAATATCAACAAATGAAAACTCTGTCACTGATGATTCTCTCATTCATTATACAAGTGCGATACAGTAACAGCAAATTTTTATTACAATGTATTCATTGTTTTGTTTTGTACAGTTTAATATTGGAATTGTTTTAAATTAAATATGTAAACAATATTAAGTTATAAATATTCAACAAATTAGTCACACAAAACTGAACACTATAAAAATATTATTCTAATTCCTAACAATTATTTGCTTTACTTTAGCTGCACTGGAACCCAGCCACAGGGGATGCACAAACCAGTGTGTTTCTTCGTGCCGGTCCCAAGCCTGATAAATGGGGAGGGTTACGTCAGGAAGGGCAACTGGTGTAAAATTTTGCCAAATCAATATGCAGACAATACAAATTTCCATACCGGATCGGTCAAGCCCCGGGTTAACAACGACCGCCACCAGTACTGTTAGCCAACAGGATGCCAGCGGAAATTTGGCTACTGTTGGCTGAACAAGAAGAAGAAGGAGAAGAAGAGGGGGAGACGTGTCCGGAGGCAGGAGGAGAGGAGGAAAGTAAAGAGAGTGGAACTGAGGGTAGGAACTTTGAATGTTGGCAGGTAAGGGGAGAGAGTTAGCAGATATGATGGGGAAAAGGAAGGTTGATATATTGTGCGTGCAAGAAACCAAATGTAAGGGGAGTAAGGCCAGGTGGATTCGAGGTGGATTCAAATTGTTCTATCATGGTGTGGATAGGAGGAGAAATGGGGTAGGAGTTATTCTGAAGGAACAGTATGTCAAGAGTATTTTGGAGGTGAAGAGTGTCAGACAGAGTAATGATTATGAAGCTAGAAATTGGAGGTGTGATGATGAATGTTGTTAGTGCATATGCCCCACAAGTTGGGTGTGCGATGGACGAGAAAGGACGATTTTTGGAGTGAGATGAATGAAGTGATGAACAGTGTACCCAAGGGACAGAAAGCGGTGATTGGAGCGGATTTCAATGGACATGTTGGTGAAGGGAACAGAGAAGACGAGGAGGTGATGAGTAGGTATGGTGTCAAGGAGAGGAATGAAGAAGGTCAGAGGATAGTGGATTTTGCCAGAAAGATGGATATGGCTGTGGTGAATACATATTTTAAGAAGAGAAAGGAACATATGTGACGTACAAAAGTGGAGGAAGATACACACACGTAGATTATATCCTATGCAGAAGAGTCAATCTAAAGGAGATTGAAGACTGCAAAGTGGTGGCAGGGGAAAGTGTAGTTAAGCAGCATAGGATGGTGGTCTGTAGGATGACGTTGGAGATCAAGAAGAGGAAGAGAGTGAGGGCAAAGCCAAGGATCAAATGGTGGAAGTTGAAAAAGGAAGACTGCAAGGTTGAGTTTAGGGAGAAGGTGAGACAGGCACTGGTTGGTAATGAAGAGTTACCAGACAGTTGGGAAACTACAGCAGAAGTAGTAAGGGTGACAGCAAGAAGGATGCTTGGCGTGACATCTGGACAGAGGAAGGAGGATAAGGAAACCTAGTAGTGGAATTGGGAAGTACAGGAGAGTATACAGAAGAAGAAGATGGCAAAGAAGAAGTGGGATAGTCAGAGAGATGCAGAAAGTAGACAAGAGTATAAGGAGATAAAGCACAAGGTGAAGAGAGAGGCGGTGAAGGCTAAAGAAAAGGCGTATGATGAGTTGTATGAGAGGTTGGACACTAAGGAAGGAGAAAAGGACCTGTACGATTGGCTAGACAGAGGGACCGAGCTGGGAAAGATGTGCAGCAGGTTAGGGTAATAAAGGATAAAGATGGAAATGTACTCATAAGCGAGGAGAGTATGTTTTGCAGATGGAAAGAGTACTTTGAGAGGCTGATGAGTGAAGAGAAGAAGAGAGAGAAGAGGTTGGATGATGTGGAGAAAGTGAATCATAAAGTGCAATGGATTAGCAAGGAGGAAGTAAGGCCAACTATGAAGAGGATGAAAAATAGAAAGGCCACTGGTCCAGATGACATACCTGTGGAAGCATGGAGGTGTTTAGGAGAAATGGCAGTGGAGTTTTTAACCAGATTGTTTAATGGAATCTTGGAAAGTGAGAGGATGCCTGAGGAGTGGAGAAGTGTACTGGTGCCGATATCTAAGAATAAGGGGGATATGAAGGACTGTAGTAACTACAGGGGGATAAAATTGATGAGCCACAGCATGGAATTATGGGAAAAGGTAGTGGAAGCTAGGTTAAGAAGTGAGGTGATGATTAGTGAGCAGCAGTATGGTTTCATGGCAAGAAAGAGCACTACAGATGCGATGTTTGCTCTGAGGATGTTGATGGAGAAGTTTAGAGAAGGCCAGAAGGAGCTGCATTGCGTCTTTGTGGACCTGGAGAAATCATATGACAGGGTGCCTCGAGAGGTGTTGTGTTATTGTATGAGGAAGTTGGAAGTGGCAGAGAAGTACGTAAGAGTTGTACAGGATATGTACGAGGGAAATGTGACAGTGGTGAGTGTCTGTGGTAGGAGAGACGGATGCATTCAAGGTGGAGGTGGAATTACATCAGGAATCAGCTATAAGCCCTTTCTTATTTGCAATGGTGATGGACAGGTTAACAGATGAGATTAGACAGGAGTCCTCGTGGACTATGATGTTTGGTGATGACATTGTGATCTGTAGCGATAGTAGAAATTTTACTGAATTTGAATTTATTATCTTACTCTTCTTTATTTATTCATCTGGTTTAGTACAATGCTATATACTGTATACCCTGCCATTCTTTCTTAAACTCTGTGAAGTGCCTTGAGCATGGGAAAGGCGCTATATAAATAAAATGTATTATTATTATTATAGGGAGCAGGTTGAGGAGACAGTGGAGAGGTGGAGATATGCTCTAGAGAGGAGAGGAATGAAGGTCAGTAGGAACAAGACAGAGTACATGTGTGTAAATGAGAGGGAGGTCAGTGGAATGGTGAGGATGCAGGGAGTAGAGTTGGCAAAGGTGGATAAGTTTAAATACTTGGGACCAACAGTACAGAGTAACGGGGATTGTGGAAGAGAGGTGAAAAAGAGAGAGTGTAGGCAGGGTGGAATGGATGGAGAAGAGTGTCAGGAGTAATTTGTGACAGACGGGTATCAGCAAGAGTGAAAGAGTAGGTCTACAGGACGGTAGTGAGACCAGCTATGTTATATGGGTTGAAGACGGTGGTACTGACCAGAAAGCAGGAGACAGCTGGAGGTGGCAGAGTTTTGCACTGGGCGTGACGAGGATGGATAGGATTAGAAATGAGTACATTAGAGGGTCAGCTCAGGTTGGACGGTTGGGAGACAAAGACAGAGAGGCGAGATTGTGTTGGTTTGGACATGTGCAGAGGAGAGATGCTGGGTATATTGGGAGAAGGATGCTAAGGATAGAGCTACCAGGGAAGAGGAAAAGAAGAAGGCATAAGAGAAGGTTTATGGATGTGGTGAGAGAGGAAATGCAGGTGATGGGTGTAACAGAACAAGATGCAGAGGACAGAAAGATATGGAAGAAGACGATCCACTGTGGCGACCCCTAATGGGAGCAGCTGAAAGAAGAAGAAGACTTTAGCTGCACTGGGCATTTATATTTATTGATTCTTTGGCGGAGTGGTAGCGCTGCTGCCTCGCAGTTAGGAGACCCGGGTTCGCTTCCTGGGTCCTCCCTGTGTGGAGTTTGCATGTTCTCCCTGTGTCTGTGTGGGGTTCCTCCAGGTACTCCGGTTTCCTACCACAGTCCAAAGACATGCAGGTTAGGTGTATTGGCGATTCTAAATTGTCCCTAGTGTGTGGTTGTGTGGCTGGCACCCTGCCCGGGGTTTGTTTCCTGCCTTGCGCCCTGTGTTGGCTGGGATTGGCTCTAGCAGACCCCCGTGATCCTGTAGTTAGGATAGGCCTGCAGTATTCATTTTGTTTTTTTATTTTTTCTCTTGTTATTTGCTGTATATTTCAAAAAGCCATTGATCTGCAGCTTATACTGAATAGTATTTCATGTTTCCAACACAACTTAAAAAGATAAATGTACAGTATGCATAAAACATAGAAATATTGCCAAAAAACCATAAAGCGGAAATTACATTGAACTAAACATAACCTAATTGATTAGGGTTGCTGCACATTACATTGCTGCTCAGTCCAGACATCTAGTTGGCTTCTCTTCTCTGCACAGCTGTTGTCATTTTGTAAGCAGGGTGATTGGAACTGTACAAAAGAATCTAAACATAGTCTTACAAGCAGATTGTAGACATCTTTTTGTTTACATTTAACAGCAGGTTGGGGGAAATTTTATTTTACAATATAACATCTTATTCATTCTTTCACCTACTTTCGCACATTATCTGAAAGACAAGAATGTTGAATCTGTGCAAACATCTAAATTCTTTTAAGTGTTTGTTTCCTATACATTAAGATCATCTATCTTGTATAGTTGTTGCTGCTTTTACCTGCATGCAGTTGTTGTGCTTTTCTTCAACTGAGTTTACTCTGCTATTCTACCATGAGCTAACCTGATCTTGCCTCTGTTTCCCTTTTTGTAAATTCCTCTAACCTCTCTGTCTTGAGCTGCCATGACATTGAGATGTTTGTACTGTTTCAATACTTCTCTCATTTCTCAGTCTCCTTTCTTCTCAATTCCTAATGCTAAACTCCCTCTAATGCTGGATTTATGCCTGCTGTGCCCCGTGAACTTTGGTTGGTCTGGTCAAAACTAAAAATGATGTCCTCAAGCTATTTTTTGCTATTCCTTTCATGATTTTAATACAGGGTAGCTTGTCTCTCTTCTTTGTTCCAAGTAATATGGCTATTTTTTTTTTTTTTTTACACATTTTTATAGTCTGCGTTAAGTCTACACAGCATTCTACTTTATACCTTCATTCTGTTGTCATTCTCTTCATGTTGAGATTGAAAACTTTGCCTTTCAGATATCCAGGCCATGGAATGAACCTGGAAAGAGCACTTGATGGCTGTGGACCCGACAGAGCAATTATTCTGCTTGCACACCAGCCTACTGCTGCCAAGAAGGCTCTTCAGATGCGACCTGATATCAGCCTCATCTTATCAGGTAGGAAAAGACAAACAAGTTCCTAATTCCTTGGCTGCTTAAAGCTTTGAACCTGTATATTAAGACATTGTCCTATGTTTGCTGGGATGAGCTCCAGCTGCCCCATGTCCCAGCCCTGGATAAGCAGGTTAGGAAAACGGATGAATTTTCTTGATGGAAAAAAAGAAAAAAACAAATTTCATCACGTTTGTCTAGGCAAACAAAGAAATCTGAAAAAGACGGAAGGAAAGGTACGGTTTTGAGACTACAAAGTGTAAATGAGAGCAGTTGATTAAACTGCATAACGATAGGAACCGTTTGACCAGGTGGTTCAATAAAAGGGTGCCACCACCGTGAGTTGTGTGCGGTAAACCTCTTTTCTTTTTTAGGAGAACATATCACCCATCCATGCATTTCCCATAAGTGTAGGTTGGCATCCTCACTAATTTAGTTTTAAAAAGTTTATCGTGAATTCCATTCAGTTACCACAACCAAATAACTGGAACTGAATACAACCTTTTCAGTAGTGGAATTGGTGTCACACGTACAGAGTATTGTTAAATTCTGTATGTCCTATCAAAATACAAAACGTCACTGCTCTCTGACACGATGACAAATAAGACTGTGTTAAAATTAGACAATGCAGTGCAAACAGTAGTTTAAGTAGCCCATGAGCACCAAATAAAGGAGTCGCGCAGAAGGAGGATAAAGCACAGTACCTGCCGCCGGAGCGAACTTGCTTGCATGGCCGTATTGCGCCATGCGCATGCGTATACTGGGCTGTACGCCACACGGTTTGCAGCGCGCGCGTGCTCGCGGAAGTCGCGGTTTCTCGCTTAACATTTTGACACTTTTTTTGTAACCATGCACTTCACATAATGACATTTATTGAATTCGTTACTCACCAGTGTAAAAATTGCTGTTATTGTGAGAAGTTCAGGTGACGGGTCCATTGTTTCAAGGTGGAATTTTGTAACTTTGTTTTCATCGCCCCGAGAAACTGCTTATGATTTCAAGAATCCTGTTTTGCAAGAGCACGTTTATCATTGCGGACATTTACTTCGTGTATGTAACTCTTTTATTAGTTTCACTTGTTGTATTGCTTTTTCCAGAATCCTAAATACAATTTATTAATATTTCATTCTCATGGCTATGTTGTGTTTGTGAGATCAAATGATTGTATTTTAATTTCTTAAAGATAGTACTGTGGTGCAGTGGTTAGTGTCCGGGGTTGACTCGGGCATTGCCTGTTCCAAAGTTTCACCTAGTCAGTGTGTGCATATGTTTGCCCATCATGTGTTCACTGTGGTCTTGAACCTGGTGCTGCCAGGATAGGCACTGGCACTGCACAACCCAGAACTGGATAAGAAAGTTAAAAAATTAATGAATGGATCAATCTGATAAGCTTTGATTAAATGTGATTGCCTTAGTTTTGTCAGATGGCTAAGGCTGATTTGCCCCGGATGAGTAAGTAAGTAAGTGAGTGTGTTAAGTGAGAAAGGAATTGGTTTGTTCCTTCTTTGCCACAATGCTGCTGGAATAATCTGATTTATTGCAGTCTTAAATTGGATTATCTAGGTTTAGAAATTAGATTAATAGTTAGGTTTAGGAAGGATAGAAATTTTATTTTCAAAAAAGGGAAAAAAGGTCGTGAATGGCAAAAGAGGTTCCTCACTGCTCCATTCTGTATGTTTAAATTGGATCAATATTTGAAGAACTGAAGTCTCATATCCAACCACACCAGTGACACCAAACACAGCTGTTTGTAGTAAAATGAAAGAGGTGCAGTACTTGTTAGACTTAACCTAATACAAATCTGCATGTAATACTACATTTTTCTTTATGTCACTATATCTGGACAATACTGTTATGAGTTTTATTCACATGTGCATGTTAACTGTGGCACACAGGGGCTCAGCAGTTAGAATTGCTAGCCAAGCATTGGATTAGATAGCCAAAGACAACTGGAGGCTTGTATAGTCAGCTTAAACACAGGTTAGGGTATTTCTGTTCTCTATCAGCACAAATCTTCTTTCCTTATTGGGAGAATGAGAATCGGCATGTAAGCACTATGATATTTCTGTATTTTGTGGAGGAGGAATTCAGCCCTTGTTTGGAGACAGAAAGGACCAGCAAGTTGAAGAAGAACAGTATAAAAAGGCTTGGGCAGCAGCCAGACCCTCGGAGGCTGTGTCGACAAAGGTCGAAAAACCTTCCAGCGTGGGGACGAGAGAAATGGAGGGCTGTGTTGATCCAGATTTCCCACCTGGATAAAGTCGGTCCATATGCCTCCCTGTCTGTAACCACGTTAACCGTCAGTAAATATAAGCTAAAAGATATTTTTTCTCATGTGATTCTTGAACCGCCGTAATCACGATGGGAGGGATATCGCCTTTTCTGGTATATTACGATATTGTTTAATTATTTAATATGCCACAATTTTAAAAGAACACATTTCCAAGAGAGCTAATGCCTCTTCAGGAAACACTGCACAATTTGGAAACAAGGAATCAACCATTCACATTTTAGTAATTTCCCCTTTTTGTTTCATTTAAAAGTTGCCTAGTTATTTTCTTGTTTTATTCAGACTCATATCTGTATAGTAAGAAGACATGCCCCTTCCCGCCTAGGGGGAAACTCTGACATGTGTTTTATTGAGGAACAGATGAACTGTAAGCAATTAAATTCATTATAGGTTCATTTTGATGGTTCACCTGATGGGTAGAATATTTCTTTCTAGCAAACCTCAGAATCAAAACAGGAAAGCACAGTTAATGCTAATACTATTCACTTCCTGTTTAAAGGCTGTTTGAATAAATCCAGCTGCTTTTAGAGTTGTCATGTTTTCCATCTGCCATGTCAATTGTATTTTGTGGCTAATATTGACAATTTATTCTTTGCTGTCAGCTCTAGTATGGACTATAACCTAAACATTCTTATATCCAAAGATCTAGTGTAGATGATAAACTCTTTTGATGAATTGAGTTGCTGTTACACACAAATCTGGCACAGACCATAAACTAGGCCTCTCTCATATTGTCTCTCTCAGCTCTGTCTCTATCTTGGAGATCTGTGTTTCAGATTTAGACACAGTTTCCTGGGTCTGTCACTTAGTAATATAATGCAGCAGGGCTCCAGTATAAACAAGAGTGCTGTAAAATGTTTACGTGCACAAGTGAGACCACTCCATCTCTCAATCATCTCATTTGAAATCAAAATTCCAAATAGTCACATGAAGTAGATCAGCTGTTTTTGGCTCAGTTGGCTATGAAGATCTGATCTTTGTGGTGAGAGCCCGAGTCCACAATGTGCATCTCGAAGTTTGTGGTTGCGGTGTAGAAGTGTCAGCTTAGTCTCTGTCTAGTACAACAACAACAACATTTATTTATATAGCACATTTTCATACAAAAAAATGTAGCTCAAAGTGCTTTACATAATGAAGAATAGAAAAATAAAAGACACAGTAAGAAAATAAAATAAGTCAACATTAATTAACACAGAATAAGAGTAAGGTCCGATGGCCAGGGTGGCCAGGCGGCTGGAGAAAAAAAATAAAATCTGTAGGGATTCCAGACCAAGAGACCACCCAGTCCCCTCTGGGCAATCTACCTAACATAAATGAAACAGTCCTCTTTGTATTTAGGGTTCTCACGGAAGGACTTGATGATGATGGTCACGTAGACCTCTGCCTTTTGTTAGTAGTACAACAGCAACCAAGCCACTCCATATTAAAACATCCCAAACTAAATTAATCAAACCAATGAGTACAAGGGTATTGTCAGGAAAAGTTTGTTAGTGGCTTTCCAAAATAAGGGTATGGCTTTCATGAGCCGGAATCATTAGTGAAGAGAAGTAGTGGAGCTCTACAGCTGTAAAAATAAATTACAATCAAATAATCTGTGCATTTATACCTTTAGTAGAAAACATTTTTTTTAAGTGCTGTAAGTACTCAGTTTTGGTGAAGAACTAGTAGCAATTAATTTCCTAAGAGAACTTTTGGAAATCCAAACTTTATAGAGCTGTGCTTTATTTGCCATACTGTAAAGTCAAAAGCATTTCTGTTAAATGTAAGGAAATAGAGTGAAAGGTGGTAAATCTGAATTAACTGGGATCTCGGATATTGAGGATATGTGAAGATGAGCATTGGTTTCATTAATCTATTTCCTAATATTTTGATATTTTCCACTTTCCTTCCTTATTACTTATTAAGATTAAACAACATAGAAAACTGCATGGATTTTATGGTTAGATCTTACTTGCCCGGTGGTGACACAGTATTGAGACAGGGTACAAACAGAAAAGCCCTGACATAATGTGCTCCTTTTCAGAGCCCAAGCAATAGTTTTGATTTTACATTTGCTTCTCGCTAAATGCTGCACAACAGTGTGCATTGGAAAAGGAACTATTTAAATATGTTATTGTGATCTAGTTTTATATGCTGTGACACTTTGGTATTATTGTATTAGAGGAAAGTGTAGTGCTCATAAGATGATTTGCATAATACGGGAATTTTAGAATTATGAGTGTCTTTATAAGATTTTTGATTTTGTGCCTTGAATCATAATCTCTTTAAGGCGTATTTATCGAGTCAGTTAATAGTCAGCTTGAACAGTTTCAGAAGCACCACTGAGCTGTTTTGCAGTCATTTCCTGGATTACTTTATTTGCTCTATGATTTTCCATAAATGACAGTATTTATAAATCCTCTTGTATTATGAAACTCCTTTTCCCTCCATGTGGGGTCTGTTTGCTTTTCGGTGTCACGTCATATTGCAGTGACGATGTGAGCCAGAGGGCCAGTGTTGAAATGTGAGTCAGTTAGTGACAGGGAGATGAGAAAAGCATAAGGTATGGCGTGGCTAGAGTGTCTAAAACAAAGACCTGCCTTTGTCCCCACTCCTTCAAATCCAGTAAATTCCTCTTGACTTACAGAGTGTAGTTGAGTTTACAGACCTGGAGATAATGGTTAATCAGTTATAAGCTGGTATGTATCAGTCGCTTGCCATTTGAAACCAACATTAATACATAAAGCACACATATCAAACTCTGTTCTTGGTGTTTTTCAATAGTTCTAGTTAGTAGCTGATTTAACAGAGATGTCATTGACTTAGAAGAAGCTTATTCAGTACTTAGTCAAAGCCTTTAGTTCCCATTCTTTTATTCCTTTCATTTAGATTCATTTGCTTGAAATGTAAGTGCTTAATTTTCACCAACTACCATTTAAGAATGGTGTGCACATAACAAGGTTGACAACTAGGTATTATTTACATCTGTGACTTCATTGTTAAGCATCTAGTGTAGTGAACTTCATCCACTGGTCATCCAGCCATTATTAAACCTGCTTAATCTAGGTCAAGATCATGGTGGCCCGAATCTATACCAGTAGCAACTAAATCTAAAACGAGTACCAGTCACTTCTGGGGAGCACTAGTCAATCTCTGATGCAGTACAACGAGAGCAGACACAATCCATCTTACTAAATGAAAAGTTTATTAGCAGAAAGACTCATTTTATAATTAAGAAACCACTAAGAACAAAACCCTGAAGAAGCTGATTTTTGGAAGGGACATTAATAACTGTCACATTCATTTTTTTTCATGGAAGCCAAATCCATTCCCAGTTGCAGTGTGTGTGTGGAAGGCCTGCACCTTTCTAGAAAGCACACCAGGTCATTGTAGGGCACACAAAAACTCGCCCAGAACCACACACTTCCACTTAGAACAGAGACATGTAATTCTTCCATTTTCCAAACTTCAAATGTTGCAGTTGTGGGGACAAAATCAATATGAACACATTCCAAAAGTGTATGGAGGAACAGTGGGCCAAACATCGGGAGGAATACTGCTTTGATTCTGTGCGGCAAAAAAATGCAAAAAGTTGCAGAGTGAGGTCTGCTGCTGAATTTAAAACTTTTTGATGGTTTCATTGACAGAAATGGATTGAGGGACTGTGCAGAAGCAGCGTGAGAGCGAGAGGGAGAGAATGAATTTGCATTTTCTCTGTTAATAATTATATTTTCCATGCGTACCTGTACTGTATTTTAAATATTCTGTGTATTTCTCCTTTATGTCATTAAACGAAAGTAAGCTGTAAGTGTTGAAAGAAAGAAAATGTTACGTTGTTGCTGACATGTACTAAGTACAGTTTTTTTCTTGTATTTTTCCCCAAACAATATAGCATTACCACTATCTACATAACATTTACGTTGCATTAGGTATTAGATATGATTTAAAGCATTGGGGAGGATGTACGTAGGTTATATGCAAATATCATGTATGGGGAACAGCCCGGACACAGACAGGTAGACATTGTTGCAAAGCACCACACACATTTATTTACAGTAGTATTTACAATAAAGTGAAGCACACACCCCAGTGCCGCATCACCAATCACCCTCAGTCCAGGCCCTTCCAGTGCCTCTCACTCTCCTCACGTCCGCCTCCACTCCTGTCCTCCGAGCGCCGTCCTTTTCTACCCGACTCCAGCCATCGAATGCAGGGAGGCGGCCCCTTTTATACACACCCGGACGTGCTCCAGGTGCCTCCCGATAACCTTCTGCCGGCCCTCCCAGGTGTGGCGGAAGTGCCGGCTGTGCACCCGGAAGCACTCTGCGTGTCCCTGGTCTTCTTCCCCCCAGCACTTCCGGGTGTGGTGGAAGTGCTGAGGGCCAGGGCTCCACTGGCATTGGGGCGCCCCCTGGCGGTGTCCACGGGCCCCTATAGGGTTGAGCTTCTAAGCTCTGTTCCCATGGTCCCCAAAGCCACCAGGGTGGTTGCCCCCTCGTGGTCTGGAGGAGGGTGGGTACCACCCCAAGCCCCTCGCCACACATGCCATTTTATATAAGGGATTTGAGCATCTGTGGATTTTGGTATCTGTGGGAAGTCCTGATACCAATCCCTAACAGATGCCAAGCGATTACTGTAATCTAGCATTTTATTCACATTTCCACTTTGCCAGAAGTGTCTGAAGATTTTACCAGTTAAGGCTCCTAAAATATGTTAAAAGAGTTTTCTTGTTTTACACCAGCATTGCATAATTTGCATTTATATTTAATATTCCTTTTACTTGCATATGACACTGTGCACTTGTCTAAAGTGTATTTTATGCTTTTAAGATATATTAATAGTTAGAAATACTTCTAGGTATTTTTGAGAACTGTTCCGGAACAATACAGAATGCCAGGATGCATTGATTTCTTGGCAAAACGATATTTCTTGTAACTCTGACAAAATTCTTGCTTTCTTTTTTCAGGTCACACTCATGGTGGTCAGATTTTTCCGTTCACTCTTGCAGCTTATCTCTTCAACCCTTACTTCAGTGGACTTTATAAGGTTGGGGAGAGAAACTATGTATATGTCACTCCAGGAACGGTGTATTATGGGATTCCCATGCGAATTGCAAGTCGGGCTGAGATAACAGAAATAACCTTGAAGACACCATCCTGATGTCCTAGGAGGAAACTGCCTAGCGCAGTAAAAGGTGTAGCCACTGTGAAGATTTAGTCAGCAGTTTTTAAGAGTATATTAGTAATAAATTCTTGCATTTAGATGCTTCGGTGGAAGGTGAATTTGGGTAGTTGTTTGTCACAAAGATCAAGTTGTATGCATGTTTATTAGATTTATTTATTTTTACTGTGAACTGGGGTCATAGTGACCTATTTTGTTGTGCTGGTGTCGACACACCAGCAAAGATTAATTTTCTCCTTTGTAGATGGGCTACAAAAAAAGGAAATTGAATCATTAATGTGAATATTTGTATCTATTCTTTGCACACTACAAAAATATGTTTGCACATAATCATAACTCAGGTCTACAGACATCAGATCAGTACATCTTGCCTGTTCCTTTACAGGGTTTGAAATCTCTCGATCAGAGTACCTCTTCTGCTGGCCAACATGCATTTTATCGCCAGGGTCTTACCTGCAGAGAGCGTACTTTATGCATGTAAAGCGACTTAATGCACTGATGCATTGCACACCTTTCAATTTCTAACACCTTTCTCATAGCAGAGAGGGGAACTAAAATGCCAGCCCTGACAGCAGTGTCCATCCCTGTGTGCCCTGTTCTCGACTGTGATCTAAAGGCTCAACATGGGATGCCCAAGTGTGACCCAGGTTGGCCATAAAATTGTGGCTTTGCTGATTAAGTCGTAAAAGAAAGAAGAGTTAATAACCACTTCCATCTCACACCCCAGATGAATGTCACGTTGGTTAGATTTATTATAAACATGGCTGTGCTTAAAGTTACTTCTATAGTGGTAAAGGAGAAGGTGCCACTCTACTCTTCGTGTGCACCATAATGGAGTGGACAGACTAGAGTTTGGGCTTTTAAATGTGCGGGGTGCGGGATATTTGTGCATTACATTGACCAATTCATTATATGCTGTTACGTTCGACATATAGAATAATGCTTGAATAATAAGGACATTATTACAAATTTGTGTACACAGGAAAATATTTGTTTCCTGCCTTGCGCCCTGTGCTGGCTGGGATTGGCTCCAGCAGACCCCTGTGACCCTGTAGTTAGGATATAGCGGGCTGGATAATGGATGGATGGAAAATATTTTTTTTAAAGATTTTTAGTTCTTGGTCACACTGTTTATTAAGTCATCTGGCCAAGTGAATATCATGCTCTTTACTTATTATTTAAAGTTATCATAAGTTTGGGAAAAGCAGCCGGATCCAGGCACTTGTGTAAATATTTTTGCGTGACACTGAGGGACGAGCACTGTGCCTGACTCTGTGTAAGATAAAGTGGGGAATGGGTCAGTGGGATTTAAGTTCTCTGGATGTTAATGTGTTTCCTTAAAGTCAAATAATGTTCATATTCTGGCTATTGTATAACATTTTAATGTCTTTATAAAATTTGCAAAAATTGTGGTTTATTTATTTGAAATAAAAAGATTTTCTTTATGTGTGGTGATGCCCTCTCTTGTTCTATATCTTAACATTTATCCTTTTTCACCAGCCTTCTGTCTGCACATTTAAAGCAGTGATTGATACCTACCTGTATATAATTAACTACTGTACAGTAAATTATTTATATATAAATTTACATTTTTAAGATTACAGTCTTATTTTGGTGAAAAGTGAATTGTTGAATCCAGGAGTATAAAAATAACTACAGAATTATTCACTGGGCAGGGCAGAAATTGAGAGATTTTATCAAATTAAAGAATATAATCCCAAATTAAATTTAGTGACAGCATCTGTAAAAGATGCTTTACAAAACAACTGATAAGATAAGTAAGAATTAAAAGACAAATTACTGCAGAAAAAAAACATACGGGGCAGAGCGCACAAATGTCAAGGCAGCTGAATGAAAAAAAAATCATTTCAATGTACACAGGAGTCCGTTATAATAACTATTGATAAAAAACACATTGATAAGCAGAGCATTCATTATTCAGTAGAATTTGCAGAAAATGTTCAGACTCTACAGGTTTGGCTGTCCTCAACTACAGCGTGATTCATCCAGAGAGTCAAACTACACCCCGCACAGATGTGTAAGGTCCCACTTCTCAGAATACATCTCTGAAAGTATCATGTCAGGAAGTCGCAGAAAAGGTTTTGTGTGTGCTGGATAGCTCCGAGAGTTCGATTTCCAGATTTCACAGGTGAGGTCACAGTTAACACCGAGATTTCAAGCCAGCCTCCTCAGTGACTCACACTCTTCTGACATATAAAGAGATGGGGACTTGTGAACTTTCTGCAGTTTGGATGCCCAGCACTGTTTGCAGCAGCAAGACGTCCCGAACAGACTGAAGCAGAGCACAGGAATGGCAAACACTTACGGTAAGAGCCCCTCACCTCTCTGGTCTTAAAGGTATTTATCTTTCTGTGGTACAATTCGGGTTCCAAACAGGACAAAAATATTGTTTGAAAGGTAGACTTTTTAAAAGGAAAGGTAGTTTGCATAAATAATAATTCATCTGAAATGTCTAAAAAATTGGCCTGTGGTGCAACCTGGAAAAATAAATCTGTGCTCATTTTGTTGGTTATAAGCTGATGGTACTCACAGTTCAGTTTTGTAATTTTATGTTTTGATGAAAATGTACTTTTTATTTAAAATACACTTTATAAAACATTGTGAATTTTAGCTTAATGAGACAGCCTGTAATGTTTTCAACATATCTTCATAGAACACTTTGACTTTTTAAAGATAGGTATCTAATACAGTTGATGAGCAAATGTCTGAAAGTCACTCTGCCTTTTTTATAGTAACTTTTGCAGTGGTATTAATTTATTTGAGTATGTTTATAAATGATAAAACCAGTATAAAACACTGTTCATTAGTTTATATGCATTTTGAGTTTGGTGGATTGATTGACTTAAGGACATTTAATTAAAGATTTATGCCAGTGTTTGTCAATGCCATTCCTACCTCCCCAGTCTGTCTGCTTGTTTTCATTGCCACTCTTGGACTCCCCTCCATGTTAACATTGCTAACAGACATTGATCAATCAATCACTTGAGTGGACACAGTGCTTGTGATGTCACATTTACACAGACCTACTTTTGTATAGTCATTCAAACTGATAGTAAATTAGTATAATAAATTTAAATTGATGAATATCCCAAGAACTGAAGCTTTAATTTGCATCTTCGTGGACTCCTAGAGGTAAGCAAAATGACTTGAAAGTTTGATTACCTAAAACTTGAATTGTCATCTGGACACTTATAAAGGCATCATTCGGCAGTGTGCTCAGACTCATGTAACAGGTGTTGAGCAGTTTGTTCTTTCTTACTTTTGTGTCCTAACAATCGGCAACACAGGTTGCTGGCAGACTGTTGATAGATTGATGTTTCACTCATGAGACTGTGATACCAGTTAGTAGGGGCCATGTTCTTGGTTTTCAGAAGTTGGGAACAAATGGCTGACTCATTACAAACATGTGAAATGTGTTTGTTTCATCCAGCTATTAGATTATTGCATCATTTCTCAGCTCATAATTACAGAAACTGGGGCTCAGTCGGACACACATATCCACATCAGGGTGCTACATTTTACCTAAGCTTACAGTGATGACATCATAAAATGTAGGTCACTGCATCATAGCAATGACTCAACAAAATGCTGGCACATCTCTTAAAAAAAAAAAAAGAATTGAAAACACAATATTGAACAACAATATTAATTAAGGAAATAATTAAATATTCAAATTACTTGGAGTGACAACCCTCAAATTAATTTTTTAGTCATCAGAAGAATTAATATACAGTGGATTTAGAACCCTTCACTTTCTGTACACTTTGTGTTGTAGGTTTCTTTTTAAATTGATACATTTGCCATTCTTGACCATCAGTCTACACTCGCTAACTCATAAGAAAAAGTTAAAACATGTTTTCAGAAATACTTGAAATTAATTAAAAATCAAAAACTGAAAATTCTTATTCGCATAAGTATTCAGAGCCTTAAGTACAAGCTTCTTTAGCAGCAATCCCAGCTCTTCTGGCCTTCTTGGTTAAGTCTCTAAAAGATTTGCACACCCGGATTTGGGCTGTTCATAACATTCTTCCTAGCAGACCCTCTCAAACTCAGATTGAATGGGAAGTATCTTTAAAATGCCATCTTTGGATCTCACCACAGATAGTTTTCGGAGTTCAAGTCAGGACTTTGGCTGGGCCATTCAAGTTCAGAGGCTTGTCCCAAAGCCAGTCCAGCAATGACTTGGCTGTATGGTTTGGGCCATTGTCATGCTGAAAGGTGAATCCTCACCCCAGTCTAAGGTGGTGGGCACTCTGGAAGAGATTTTCTTTAATGACCTCTCTGTATTTGGCTGAATCCATCCTTCCCTCAGCTCTGACCAGTCTTGCTGTCCCTGCCACTGGGAAGCACCCCCATAGCACGATGCAGTCACCACCATGCTTCACTGTAGGGATGGTCTTAGGTAGGTGATGAGCAGTTCCTGCTCTTCCCCAGACATAGTGCTCGGTGTTCTGCCAAAGAATTCCATTTTTGTCTCATCAGACCAGAGAATCTTTTTCATCATGCTCTCAGAGTCCTCTAGATGCCGTCATATGCCTTTTATTTAAGAGTGGCTTTCATCTAGCCACTCTACCATAAACGCCTGATTCATGGAATGCTACTGAGATGGTCATCTTTCCATCAGGTTCTCCCATCTTGGCAGTGGAATTTTGAAGCTGTGTTAGAGTGACCATTTGGTTCTTGGTCACCTCCACTTCTCTGATGAAGGCCCTTCTTGCCTGGTTATTCAGTTTGGTTGGACGGCCAACTATAGGAAGGGCCCTGGTGGTTCCAAACTTATTCCATTTTGCAATTATTGAGGTCTCTATGCTCCTGAGAACACTCAAGAGCTTCAGAAATTTTTTGATCCCCTTGCCCTGATCTATACATCACCACAATTTGATCATGGTGGTTTAGGGGGAGTTCCTTGGACTTCACGGTTGTGTTTTTGTCTTGACGTGCAGTGTGAATTGTGGGACATTATAGACACAGGTGTATAACTTTCTAAATGATGAGGTCCAATCAGTTCAATTTGCCACCAGTTGAGGGAATTAAAGCAGACAGGATGCACATGACCACAATTTGGAGTACGACAGAAAAGGGTCTGAATACTTAAATGAATGAAAGATTTCAAATTTTAATTTTTAATACATTTGCAAACCTTTCTGAAAAACATTTTCACTTTGTGATTATTGGTTATTGAGTGTATATTAATGGGTAGCAATGGTAAATGTATCCATTTAAGATTAAATCTACACCACAATAAAGTGTGCAGAAAGGGTCTAATTACTTTCTGAATCCCTTGTATTAAGTTACCGAGATTCACATACTCAAACACCGGCTTCCAGGAGCTGTGAGACAGCAGCGTTAGACACTATACCACCCCAAAGACTTTAACATATTAATATTTAAAAGTCAAAAATATTGTTTCTGCTGTTAACAATGTTTGAACCTGAGCCCCAAGTAAGGCACACATTGTACCTAGAATATGTAGTTTTAAATCTTTAATACAAGACACATATATAAAAGTGGTGTATGTACACTGTGTTAGACTAAAAGCAGTGGAAATTATCATGCAAATATTTGTACTTGGCATATATCAGACATGGCTGTCTTTCACTATTGTACCTCTGCTTCCTCTTGTGACAAAGTGAACTTAGACTAGACAAACCGCGATATGTTGGTGGATTTGGACTTAATCTGTTTTAAACTAGCCATTAGTGGTCTTTTGTTGGGCTGTACCTTGCACACCTCCCATAGGAGGCACCATTGGGCATCTTAAGTACACACCCAAACCACCTCAACTGGCTCCGTTTGGTCCACAGAGACAGCGATTGAGCTCTGGGGTTTTCCAACATTACCGACCTCCTTGCTCTGCCCCAGAGAGTAATCCCAGAAAACCCCATGGAGGCACCTCGTTTCAGCAGCTTGAATCTCACAATCTTATTCTATTGGTCACTACCCAAAACTCATGACCATAGGTGAGGATGGAGAGGTAGACTGGGGGTCTGAGTGACAGGAACCCATTAAGTATTTGTTTCTAACATTTGTTGATTTGTTGTTCTGTTGTGGGTTTGCAGTGTGTTGTTCTCACAGTGACTGTCATATTGTTTATGGTAATGCCTGTTGCTAGTCACATGAGTATGGTACGCGATGTCACATTGACATGCCTGGTGACATCCAAAGGTCATGTGAAAAAAGCAATTTTCCCTTGGGAATAACAAAGTATATCAAAATCAAAAAATCATTAACCACGATCATGAAAAACCCCATCCACAATACTCGGCATCCCAGCTTTTGGATGAAATCTATAAACTGGCACAGTTGCAATTGTTTGATGTAGTTATTGACAAATCTTTGTGAGATCGGTTTAGTAGATTTGCCCATCTTTGGAACAACATTTTTGTTCCAGTGTTTTGAACTTTTGACCATTGTTTCTTGTATTGTCTTTTTAACATTTTAACCTCAGCCTCTCCTTAACTATTCTTTTTGGTTATCTTCAAGGCACCTTTCTTCCGTTTCCTGATCTCCAATTGCTTATGCACCCTTTTTGAGTTCTTTTTCTTTTATCTCCTGTGTTCACAATACAGTGGTCCACTCACAAGTTATGGTGGCATATTTGGGGGGGGGCATAGACATCTGCCATGTTCTCTAAACGTGTGGAGAGAATGGACAGGCACCTACAGCCACTTAAATACAGTTGTAAGAACAAAGATTGTTTCAGGGACATTACACTTGTTAGGTGCCCCCATTTCATCACCTTGCCAGAAGGTAGAGAGTGTCCTCATTTAGTAAAGGAGCAGCGGTCCGTTTTTTCAAAAAACACAGTACTCATGTGGTGCCACATTCAGGCCCAGAGAAAACCAACTGAAAGAACTTTGCAAGAAACACTTAGTCAGTAGTATGGAACAGTAGGCAGATTATGTACCACCATGAACATTTTCTGAGGCTGTTGTTTTTCCTTCTTGGTAATTTAAACGTTTATTGTAATTAAGGATTTATATAGGTTGAGACTTTCAGATGTACAGTGAGTCACATTCTTTTATAAATTAGTCTGTCATCTGGGACAAACCCTCTGCTTAATTTCTATTCCTCCCCACTTCAGCTGAAGATGTGCTATAAAGCCTTGTGCTCTTCGCCACTTAATTTCCATTACTTTTACTTTCCCCACATCTGTAGATATCTTGAAGACAATTGACCTGCAGCCATCAACAAACAACAGGTCTCACCACACTGAGGAGATAGATACGAAGAGGCTGATTGTCAGGAGGGGACAGCCTTTCAGTATGACGATACAATGTCGAGATGTGTCTCATCTGCAGATCGCAGGGAGTTTGGAGATTATTCTGCATACTGGTAAGTTCTGTTTTGAATTAATGGGAGGCTCTGTTGTCTGTTCTGTCTGACACACACTCTTTGGGGTCATTGCAGGTCTCCTGTTTGATTCTCATACATAGCAGCTTCTGTTTCCTCAGCCAGAAGAGCAAATATGCCACTTGGCAGTGAGGTGTGACAATTTCCCCCAAATGATGAGACAGCAGTGTCTTTTATTGCTGAGAATAAATCTGGAACGGTACATGCTGAAGCTGCTGAAATTATTTTAGTTGTGGATGAACATCCGATTCTGTCATCTTTGCTTATTCTATAGACGAGGCTTTGCCAGGTTGTCTCTTGTTTTTCAGCCATGATTTTCTGCTTTCCTAGTTGTCAATACTGTGAAACAGCCGCCCCACCTCCCAATACGTTAGATCAATGATGTCCACGATAGAGCTAAGTGGGTGTATGCCCTGATTTATTTAAGAAGACTGTCTGAGCTGGTGACACCAGAAGGCCACACTCTGCAGGATACTTTTAAATGGATTCTGTGACAGTTAGTGGGCTGATTGAGAGCTGTACTTTTTCCAAAATATTTGGGGAACATGTAACAATTTGAGCCCTTAGAAAACAAAAAAACTTTAAAAATGCAAGTGGAGCAGATGCAAAGGCATCCTCTTAGCACTTTCTCAGGCTATAACCTTTTCTGTATCCTGTCAGTTCTGTAATATAAGAAAATGAGATAACGTTAAATGACCAATACTCGTGTATGACTAATAGTGCCGAATGAAACTTTGATTCACATGCAGTTTCACAAAATTGTATGCTGGCAGTTTTGCAATTCTCACTAAAAAGTCTCTTTGGCAGTTTTAATTTTTATTTTTAAGTAGGAAACGAGGAATATTACTCCCTAAAGACTCGTTCACTTGCCTGTGTTTACCGCTATTTTTTTCAAGCATGCATAATGCACGTAATCCATAGCCCACCAGTAAAATCAATTCTCTGTATGCCTCTCGGTCACATCACCACAGACATGCAGTGCATCTTTTAAAAATGAGACATGCTGCATACAAAGGCAAACCAAAATACACCACCTTGCACTGGTGTTTTTTCCCCACAGAAAAGCAAACCATTCAGAAAGAACCAAGCGATTGTCCTTCTCTTTTTCCCAATTCCTGCAGACGAGGGCTGATGCACTGTATGCTTTAAGGTTCATTTTTTTCTCCAATATGTATCTTTAGGATCATAATCACAGTGATTGTCATCATAATTGGCAAAGTGGGCATCCTCTTATCAGGACAAACACAACACACATCTGATGGCTCAAGAAAATGTCTACAAGTGACCAGAAATGAGTTTGATGAATTTTGTTTTCCGTTTTCCATTAGTGGCAGGCAGATGTGTGTGGAATTAAGGCAGACAGGAAATCGCTTCTCTTCTAGTGTCATTGACATGAGAAGCCAAATGATGTTTGTCAGTAAATTTCATCTTTTTCAGCTACAGATGGTTCAGCATGCTGCTGCTCGTTTTCTTACTGGGTCTCAGAAAGTTGTGTCCATTACTCCAATTCTGGCCTCGCTTCATTGGCTCCCAGTTGAATTTAGGATTCATTTTAAAATGTAACTTTTGGTGTATAAGTTGGTAAATGGTGCTGCCCCATCCTATCTGGCTGAGTTGCTGGTTCTGTATACACCAGTCCGCTCTTTACGTTCCTCTCAACAGCAGTTGTTGGTTGTGCCAAAGTCTAAGATGAAGACAAGAGGTGATCGTGCCTTTGTAGTTATGGAATAATCTGCCAATTGAAATTAGGTCAGCTTCTTCAACTCAAATGTTTAAATCTAGACTTAAAACACACTTGTTTGATTGCTTTTAACTGTATATGAGTAACACTGGTATCAATTTTATTAATAACTAGCAAAATACCCGTGCTTCGCAGCGACGAAGTACTGCCTTAAAATTTTTATTAAGAAGAAAATGAAACCTTTTTAAACTGAGGGAAAATATACCAATGATTATTTGTTAAGGATCTCTTTGTATGCCACGTTGTCAGTTCGGCAATCCAGCTGTAATATGACCAAGCTGTGCGCTAAGCTTACTCTTGAGCATGCAACGTACAGTTGGCCATGTGAAAAGTAATCTTGTTTCAAATCTCAGAGCTTGGATTGCTGCTGTCATAATTGGTTTGAGTTTCATGGTTTGTTTCAATTACGACAGTATTTGTAGGACTTGTGTTGAAGAGACATTCGGCATCTGTCAAGCGTTGTAAGCATACAACCGGTTTCATCGATAACTTCACATCCAGCTTTTGAGAATTTAAACATTCATAAACATCAAAGTGTCCACTACTGAAATCGTCACCTGTGAATCTAAGATGTTTAAGAGGCATTGGCGGTTGTCAAAAGGTGTAAAATATTTGGCCATTTTGGTACACTTGAAAGCGACAACCAAACAATTCAGCAGCAGCCATCAATTCACATGCAGAAGCATAGGTGAAGGGCTTAAGCATTTCACTCTTCTAGTGCTCCTGTGTAGTCTAATTATCTCCTGTACCGTCATCAGTCCACACCTTGAACCTGTCCCAGTCATTCAATACATAAGACACAATGTTCCTCCAGATATCAAGAATGAGCCTGATATGGCCGTGCAATATGTAACAAAGAGAATGGAAAAGGGAGGTGCCATCTCTGGGCATGGAAACCACTCGGTAAGTGACAGTTCTTTGATCGATGGTGATCACCTCAATAGACATGTTAATAGGGGTATGGCTGGAATGATAAAGGAAATGGGTACCTGAACAATGTAAAGTAAGTCTAAAATACCTACACAATAACTATAATTGTAATAAACGAACAATAAAACAGCGGAGAAGCTGTGGATTAAATAAAAAGGCTGTAGTTATCAGCAGGGAGACGTGAATCCCGTGGCGAAGCAAGGAAGGGAATCTTGGCAGGCAGCCAACAACGTGGGAGGCGTGGGGGACCCAATGCCACCTCACATGGTGACCGAGCTGCAGGCTATGGACGTATATATGTACACAAGTAGGATTCAGTTAGCGTTGGGAACTCGCGTACCAAATTTCTTGAAGATGGGCC
The DNA here is from genome assembly GCA_026402145.1 of Polypterus bichir lapradei. NCBI lineage: Eukaryota > Metazoa > Chordata > Cladistia > Polypteriformes > Polypteridae > Polypterus > Polypterus bichir. The sequence continues at coordinate 86,954,272 of JANRMT010062806.1, forward strand.
CATAAGTTAGACCGTTGGAAAATTCAATATGGCGGCTGACAGTGGCGTCATACCACCGAAATAAGTACGTACATCGGTTTCGGTTAGCGCAGGGAAGCCGCCTACCATATTTCATGAAGATGGGGCCATAAATAAGAAAGTTCAACATGGTGGATGTTTTCGACTGTTATGACCGTTACGCATATAATTTCGAAATTAAACCTGCTTAACTTTTGTAAGTAAGTTGTAAGGAATGAGCCTGCCAAATTTCAGCCTTCTACCTACACGGGAAGTTGGAGAATTAGTGACGTTGGAAAGTTCAATATGGCGGCCGACAGTGGTGTCATACCACCGAAATAAGTACGTACATCGGTTTCGGTTAGCGCGGGAAGCCGCCTAACAAATTTTGTGAAGATGGGGTCAGCCTTCTACCTACGCGGGAAGTTGGAGAATTAGTGACGTTGGAAAATTTCAATATGGCGGCCGACAGTGGCGTCATACCACCAAAATAAGTACGTACATCGGTTTTGTTTAGTGCAGGGAAGCCGCCTACCAAATTTTGTGAAGATGGGGCCATAAATAAGCAAGTTCAAAATGGCGGACGTTGTCGGCCGTTATGACTGTTACGCGTAAAATTTCGAAAAGAAACCTGCTTAACTTTTGTAAGGAAGCTGTAAGGAATAAGGCTGCCAAATTTCAGCCTTCTACCTACACGGGAAGTTGGAGAATTAGTGATGAGTCAGTGAGTGAGTCAGTGAGGGCTTTACCTTTTATTAGTATAGATTTATTTTTTTCATATCCATAGTTTTTCTGTAAATTGTTTATCTTCTAATCTGTTCTTTTAACTTATTTGTTTTAGTATTTATGTAATTTTTGTACTTTGTTTACTGATTTATTATTGAAATTTTTTGATTTTATTGTACAGCACATTGGTTTACACTTATGGTGTTTTAAAATTGTGCTTTTATAAATAAATCTTGATTTGATTTATTTCATGATTTTTTTTTCCCCGTGAAGTGAAACACTGAGTTTAACTGTGAGTTAAATTTCGTGTAAATCATTTGCTTTCCACTAATGACTGCAGTGAGGTTGGACCTGATGCTACGAAAAAGAAAATCAAATCGCTCACTTGAAAAGGCAGTTTTTCCGAGAAAATCAACCAATCTACACAGGCATCTTGTTAATTCAGTTGTTGATTTTTTTCTAAATTCAATCACTAGAAGATAATATGAACATCAGTCAAGTCAAGGGACTTTAATTAGGCAAATTGAAACCTGTAAGTGAATTATTAGAACTATCAATGAGAAAGACATTCACACAAGCATTTGCATTTCCACAGCTGCCTGCCAATTCTATCTTCTTATATAATACATTACGGTGGCTGTCTGTTTGTCTGTCCAGGATTTTAAATCACTTGCAAACCACATATACTACATGACGTCTACTGTCCGCTTTTGGGGTAATGATTGACCTCTGAGGTTATTTCTCTTTTTATTTTAATTTTATTTTATTGTAGAATCAACTCTCAACAGTGGCCAACAGGTCGGCCATGCGGCACATGCGTACGGGTGCCGTTCTCATTCACTACCACCTTCGCTGTCACTTCCCATACTTCTTCATATCTTAAATCATTCTTAAGGCAGATTGAAGAATTGAGTGCCAGCTTAAGTGAAAAATTAAAGAAAAGTAAATACAACACAAACGCTGATTTAATCAGTTTTAGTGCTAAAAGATGGCAATGAAAAAAGAGAAGAAGTGGGCCGCTAGGGTGGAGAAAAGAAGAGATGCTCAGGAAGCAGCAAGTGCATCAACTTCAGAGCAAACGAATGTTAGACGTAGAGAGAAAGAGGATGAAAACTATAAGTCAAGTGTGCTGATTGCACGTTGTCATTCAGTGCGCCGTTACTGGTTATTCTATAAAATAAGCACCCAAAATAGATTCTGCACATATAAAAACCCAAAGTAACACCGAGATGCACTAATAAAGATGCATGAATGTTACACGCAACCACTGAGCTGGTGTTCTATGTGACACAAAGAGCATTGTGATAGGCAGTGGGTGTACCTTGTAGGACAACCTGGCCATTGAGGGTTTGACAAGGCGATGGTAATCACCAACGTTAAGTTGTAGAATGTCAGAAGTGTGCTGAAAGGAAAGTCTAGAGCAGGGGTAGGAGGATCGCAGTGGCTGCAGGTTTTCATTCCAACCCAATTGCTCAGTTAGAAACCAATCTTTGTCAATCTCAGGCCATATTTAATTTTATGGCTTGTTAGTCTGCAATATTAGGTTCTTATATCATAGATTTTTTTTCATTTCCAATGAAATCATCCAAATCATCTGAAGCCTGAAACGGTTCATTTTGAGTCTGTCACATTTTTCTAAGAGTGCATGATGAATCCACACAGGTGGACATGGAAACAAGCTAGATGGAGACCTGCTGGCTCCCTTGTCATTTGCATCTTATTGCTAATAAGGAGCTATGAATGCAGCCATTTAAGACTGAAATAAGTGGTTAAGGGTGGTGAACCTTAACAGGCGAGACTACTAAAATGAAGCAGAAAAATGTTTCTTGAGCAATAAGCGCTTCGTTAGTAGTAATCGACTTCTCATTAAGAAACTGGATTGGAACCAAAACCTGCAGCCACTGTGGCCCTCCAGGACCAACAGTGTCCACCCCTGGTCTAGAGGGAGACATGGCATTCAGCAAATGAACCAGTTCTGTCTCCACAGACCACCGGCTGTATCAACTCCCTGCCAAATGAGACTTTACCCCAAATCCACACTCATTTAGCTCTAGTAAGGAGTGGACAGTTATAGCACATTTTGAAGCAATTCCTTACTTCAGCTGGAGAATTGCTCTTCAGTTCAGGAGTGCTCAATAAAATCCACAGATTCCTGCTTACTATGTCTTCTGGAAGTACCGTGACACTGAGCCCTCATCTCTGTTTACAGTAAGTGGCCAGTCTCTGTGCTACATAGAAACAAGGTGCTGTCTTTAATTACACGGCTTAATGCTCTTATCCTCTCTAATTATGTGACATGCCTAATTCTGTTTATCTACACTGGCATTAAGTGTAAGAATTATTCATAGCTTCTGTCCATTTTGCATTTAGTAGGGGCACTCAAATCAATCGTACTGTATGAGTAGTTCTTTTTTAAATAATCTCCGTAAGGCTTTTCCACTTTCCAATATAATAATAACAATAATAATGATAATTGTTTTCACTCTTTTGTAACCTACAGGGAAAGAAGACTTCATTCAAATTCAAGTGCCTCAGTCAGAAGTGGAAATTGACAGTTGGCGGTTTAGTCTTCAGGCAGGCCCACAGGACATCCTGCTGAATGTGTACAGCCCTGCTATGGCAACTGTTGGCCAGTACAAGATGACCGTTCTCTGCTTAAGGCAAGGACAGGTCCTGCAGCAGCTTTCAGGAGGAAACTTTCTCCTCCTTTTTAACCCCTGGTGTAAAGGTATTTATAATAGGCTGTTAATTTTTTTCTTCTTTTTCTGCTTAAATCCATTTGTAGTCTTTTGTCATTTTTGACGTGTGTGACCACGTGAAGGAGGCTCAACCAACTAGCACACAAACTCTGGAAAGCTTCTAATAGTTACAATCAAGCTAAATAAGCAGTAATACTGTACAAGTAAAGGCTCCCTCTGGGTTTTCCGAGTCCTAGTCTCAATTCCCCAGTAAGCTGAACGGGGCTCACATCAAATAGAGAACAGCTCTCTGTTCTCTGCATTTTCTTCAGACTTACTTGTTTCAATCCCAGGCTCACAGGATTAGGAAATTCCTGAGTAAATTACTTGCTGTTTGCAGCTCATTACTTGTATTATGCCCAAACCAGTAACGGCGTACTGCATGATAACATGCAGTGAATACACTTGCTGTTTGTCGTCACTGGATGGCGTTTTGCTGTGTCTCATTTGCCTTTGCAATTCTCATACGTTTGACCTTTGATTGCCAACATCGATTAGCCTCTTCCTCAGTCTCATTTGCTCTTGTGATTCTCTTTCGCTCAGTGCCGGCCTGCCTTCGTTGTATGGTCTGTTCTTTGCTCTCATTTGCTCGAGCAATTAATTGTCTTTCGGTGTGCATCTGCCTGTAGTAAATGCTGAGTGTGCTCTTCACTCTTCTGTTTCTTTTTCTGGTTTCTTTGTGGTGGCGGCCTGCGCCACCACCAGCTACTCAAAGCATCATGATGCTCCAACAATGATGGATGGATTAAAAGACAGAAGTCTACGTGACCATCATCATCAAGTCCTTCCGTGAGAACCCTAAATCCAAAGAGGACTGTTTCATTTATGTTAGGTAGAATGCCCAGAGGGGACTGGGTGGTCTCATGGTCTGGAATCCCTACAGATTTTATTTTTTTCTCCAGCCGTCTGGAGTTTTTGTTTTGTTTTTTCTGTCCACCCTGGCCATTGGACCTTACTCTTATTCTGTGTTAATTAATGTTGACTTATTTTATTTTCTTACTGTGTCTTTTATTTTTCTATTCTTCGTTATGTAAAGCACTTTGAGCTACTGTTTGTATGAAAATGTGCTATATAAATAAATGTTGTTGTTGTTGTTCCTAGTTTTCATCCTCTTTCTCTGTACGTTAAGCATTTGTTTGCTCAGAGGTTGATGCGCTTGCTGCTTCCTGAGCAGCTCTTCTTTTCTCCACCCTAGCGGCCCGCTGCTTCTCTTCTTTTGTCGGCATCTTTTCACGTTAAAACTGATTAAGTCAGTGTTTGTGTTGCAATTACTTAGTACATTTTCCTTAATTCTTTCCTTAATTCTTCACTTAAGTCTTCAATCTGCCTCAAGAATGATTTAACATATGAAGTGGTAGGGGAAGTGACAGCAAAGGTGGTAGGGATGAGAACGGCACCCTACGCATGGGCCGCATGGCCGACCTCCTGGCCGCTGCCGAGAGTTGCTTCTGCAATAAAATAAAATTAAATGAAAGAGAGAAATAATTCCAAAACTCTTCACTTTAATTATAAAACTGCACTTCAGAGTTTCAGCTTAGTATATGTGTACCAAATTTCAGGCTACAGGCTATTTGATTTTTGACCTCGACCTTTCTGGGTTAATCTTTGAACTTGGAGGTCAATCATCACCCCGAAAGCGGACAGTAGAGGTCACGTGGTATATGTGTACCAAATTTCAGGTCAATAGGTCAAACAGTTTGCGAGGTACAGGTGATTTTAAATCCTGGACAGACAAACGGACAGCCACGGTAGCGTATTATATAAGAAGATTAAAACAAGGACTAGATCAGAACAAAAGAAAAAGGATCCAGCAACCACAAAGACAATATTCTGTGGCTATCCGAAAGAAATGTCAGGACCCAGGCTCAGATTGTTACCAACAAACAAAACAGACTAGTGAAATGCCTAATATGCCAAAACAATGCTGAAGTTTCAAAAACAAAAGCAAAGGCTTTTTAGCCAAAACTATACAGACAATCCCTAACCAAACTCTTTATACAATCATTTATTTCCGGTTTATCCTAAAACTTTGGCAACAACATGACATGTCACGTAACCAAAAACGTGTCTAGATATGAGGGGAGGTCCCAAAAACGCCCAGAATCAGTTAACAAGAGTAGAGTGCAGTTATTGAAAAAGCTGTTAGGTGTAGTAGGCATAAAAGAGTGGCATCATTCTGAATTAAACAAGTGCGCATTTCTGCTGTTTATTCTACAATTGCGCAGGTGACTTTGCTGATTTCTTTTTTTTCCACACCACCAGGACAAATGTTCAAGAGACAAAACAGAATTTCTGAAAGTTTTATAATAAAGGTTTTTATAGTTATTTATGAAAATATATGGCTGCTACTATGCTGAAACAAAAACAAGATTAAGACAAGATTAAGTCATCATGTCCTCACGCTCAATATAAGCCAACTCTCTCAGTCTGTTATTAACAAGGCAGACTGGACTCAGCAGGTATTCTTCTATATACTGCAGTCCACTGCCTTCTGAGCGTCTTTGCTGACAGATCAGAGTGTAGAGACACAATTGAATATTGCTAAGTCAGAGGAGTCAAAAATACAGTATATTTTTCTGTAGAATCATTTTCCTTTCATATGTTTAGCTGTGATCATTATGGATTGGAATGATTTGTCCTCTAATGGTCAAATAGTCAAGACAAGAACTTAAGATAATTTGTACAGGTTAACTTGGCCATGGTATCAAAATGTGTTATACTGATTGGGATGTTTAGATGGTGTCGCATGCGGCTGGGGGTGGAGCTCAGCCGGGACGCCCAGGAGGACCGGAGGAGGGCTTGTGCCTCCTCCAGACCACGAGGGGGCGACCGCCCTGGTTGTGTTGGGGGCCACGGGAACTGAGCTTGGAAGCCCAACCCTGTAGGGGCCCGTGGCCACCGCCAGGCGGCGCCCCGGTGCCTGAAGAACCCTGGACCTCAGCACTTCCGCCACACCAGGAAGTGCTGGGGGGAAGAAGACTGGGGACACCCGGAGGGCTTCTGGGTGCACAGACGGCACTTCCGCCACACGGGAGTGTGTCCACGGGACATTGCCGGGAAGCAGCTGAAGCCAATCCGGGTTGGGATAAAAGGGGCCGCCTCTCTCTGTTCATTAGCAAGAGTCGGTTGGAAGAGGACGCAGCTCATAGAGAGGAGTGGAGGCGGCCAGAAGGAAGGCATTTAGAGACTGTGAGGCCTGGACTTTGGGGGATCGGTGCTGGAGGCACTGGGTTGTGCACTAAACCAATTTGTATATATATTGTAAATAAATGAGTGTGTTGGGTGCAAAACCGTTGTCCGTCTGTCTGTGTCTGGGTCCAGTTACACAATGGGTGAACAGAAAAGATGGTAAAAAAATTGGTAGCATAAAAAGAACTGTTAGTAAGGCATAAATAAAAAGCATGGCAGTTTGGTTGAGCAGGTCCATAAAGTGGGTGATGAAGAGTTATAAGATCTTTTGGGGTTCTGGCTGGAGCAGGACACTTAAGCACAGACGTAGGCCGTGGTATTTGATTCTTGTATAACTGCTGTGGTCTTTTTTTCTTCTTCTAGATGATCCTGTGTACCTTCCCCAACAGCAAATGCTGCAGGAATACATCCTAAATGAAAATGGGATTCTTTTCCAAGGGTCCTGGAACAATATCTACTCTGTGCCCTGGAATTTTGGACAGGTTAGTGAGTTCTTTTTGGAGATCAGGGAGGATTATTTACTGTTTAGGGGGCTTTTTCATACTGGCACAATTAATCCTCCACTGACCTACTGCCACATTCACTTATTCAAAAGAGGATCAAGGACTCTAATGAGAAAATTACCATAAAAAGTGATTCTGTCAAAGCATTGTCTATCTGTGAGGATAGAGGAAGAGCTAAATAAGGCATTTAAAGTGAGAATAGACTGCATCACTAGGTGGACTTAAGGTGACCAATTTCATAAGTCAAAGCACTGAGGTTTATGAATTCTATTAAAATGGCACCTATGATTTATAAGTGTGAACTAAGACATACCAATACCTCCAGAAATTAGTAAAGGTGTTACCTTTTTAAGATACATTTAAAAAAAAACAAAACAACAGAAACATTAAGTAGGGAAAACACCAGTGTTTTTCAGCTAATAGAAATTAACAGATGGGAATTATTCTTTGTGTAAATGGCAAAGGATGGAGGAATTAAAGATAAATATTAAAGATGAAAACAAGTGAAACAGGTGAAAGAATAATGTTTTTCAAGTTGTATAAATTAAATAGTCTAAATGGTTTTTTCTCTCTTTTTCTTTAAGATGTTTGAACTTTATGGCCATATTGAGTTTTTAAAGGGAATTGGTGTGAAACATAGTTAAAGAGTTAAGGTGCTGTCATAATATTTTACACTAATTTCAAGGATCACAACAGAAAGCATATGGTGAGTTAAGAATTCAGGAAGAAGGCAAGAGAAGTGCGAAAATGCCAGTCTATATGGAAAAAATTAGTTGGGCAAAAGAGTTAAAATGACAAGGGAAAATGAAATACAGTAAAATGGTTTTGATTTGAATACAGTTTTGTGAAACTGACACTAAAATTCATATTTTTGGAAGGTTTAAAGTGTTTTTGGGTTGAAAAACATATACTACCCCTCAAAGCCTCATTCACACATTTTCTGCAGCTCTTTATTACATGTAACCTGCCACAATTCAGCTCTGTTAATGCCTCCTGTAGACATCAGCACTGAGGAGCATAATGCTGTTTTTCTTTTTTAAATGTAACATGCTGCACATTTTCCACATAAAGACACACTAAAATGCACCATCGTGCGCATTACTGTGTTTGCTTCACAGAAAACTCTCACTTCACCTAATCAAGGACTTTGTTAAATGGTGCAACTCAAACCACCTACACTTGAACACCAGCAAAACCAAGGAGCTAGTGGTGGATTTTAGGAGGCCCAGGCCCCTCCCGAACCCTGTGATCATCAGAGGTGACTGTGTGCAGAGGGTGCAGACCTATAAATATCTGGGAGTGCAGCTAGATGAAAAATTGGACTGGACTGCCAATACTGATGCTCTGTGCAAGAGAGGACAGAGCCGACTATACTTCCTTAGATGGTTGGCGTCCTTCAACATCTGCAATAAGATGCTGCAGATGTTCTATCAGACAGTTGTGGCGAGCGCCCTCTTCTACGCAGTGGTGTGCTGGGGAGGCAGCATAAAGAAGAGGGACGCCTCACGCCTGGACAAACTGGTGAGGAAGGCAGGCTCTATTGTAGGTACGGAGCTGGACAGTTTGACATCTGTGGCAGAGCAACGGGCGCTGAGCAGGCTCCTGTCAATCATGGAGAATCCATCTCATCCACTAAACAGTATCATCTCCAGACAGAGGAGCAGCTTCAACGACAGACTGCTGTCACCGTCCTGCTCCACTGACAGACTGAGGAGATTGTTCCTTCCCCACACTATGCGACTCTTCAGTTCCACCCGGGGGGTAAACGTTAACACTACACAAGATTATTGACTGTTTTACCTGCCTTGCACTCTCCACCTTGCATTTTTTAACTTGCACTGCATTTTTATCACTATTTAATTAATATTGTTTCTTATCAGTATGCTGCTGCTGGAGTATGTGAATTTCCCCTTGGGATTAATAAAGTATCTATCTATCTATCTATCTATCTATCTATCTATCTATCTATCTATCTATCTATCTATCTATCTATCTATCTGTCTATCTATCTATCTATCATCATGTCACCAGTGCATCTTTAGCATTGTGATCACCAAGATAATTATCATCATAATCAGTGCTGCTCAAAACCTATGTGAAGCCAAAGGCAAGGTTCACCCCTAGCGCAATCAACCTAAAATAAAAATTAACACACAAACGTTTGTTTAATGCAGCTAACCTAAATAATGGCAAAATAAACATATGCAAAGTGCAGACAATGTAATTATAGTGTAAATAATAATAATTATAACAATAATGCCTTGCACTCTGTACTTGCTGGGATAGGCTTCAGCTCCCCAACAAACCTGATCAGGATGATGAGGGTTTGGAAGACAGATGGATAATAATAATAAATATCTTTTTTTTTATTTTATTGAATTTATTAAAAGCAAGTAACATTACAAACAATCAAGTCAAGCTTAACAAAACTAAATTCAGCCTCCACCCAAGAGAAAGGGAGGAAGGCCAATAGCTAAAGTGAAACATTAAGAGTAGAATCAACAAGTCTGCCTTAAAAATCAGAGAGAAGGCTACACAGCATCCACCTCCTGACTGCGCATGTAAACAAATAACTCAAAAAATGTAAAATTACTGTCTAATTGGAAATGCAGACGTGCCACAACAAAATAGCTGCTGGATTTGAACACATTGTATATCCATAGTTCACAATGTCATGTTATGTCATATAGTGATGCAATCACAGAAAGATAGTGTAGCAGGTAGAGGTACTTCTCAAAACTGGGGAGCCCAGTAGCTCTAGTGGTCTATGTGTGTGTGTGTGTCTGTCTGTCTGTCTGTCTCCAGTGTCGTAGCACTCATTACAACTAGCAAATTAACTAATAAGCTTCAGTTATCTTGTACTACTGAGCTCCTGAATGGATAACAGCAATTTTAGCTTTTTATTTTCTCTCAGCATCAAGTCCTTTGTCCAGTATCTTTTGCACTCTCTCTGAAACCTTGACAGTGGTTTAAAATGCATGGACTGAAGGAATTGAGGGCCTGTGTTTTAGGAAGAAGCCCTGTGGTTGTAGCCTGTGAAGAGCAGGATTTCTCTGCTGTTCACTACATGCTCTTTAATGGGTTGTCCCAAGAGTGATGTGTATATTTTTTTGGGAATCATATCTGGCCCCGCGAGACTTTGCAAAGTTAGAATCGTACTACTAGAAAATGTCTAGCAGTTCAACTAATGTCTACATGTGAAAGAAAATAAGTCCAGCGATTTATTTTTTCACTAGGCAGCTTTATTTAAATACTAAATGACAGGCAGATGCATGTGGAATTAAAGCATGTAAATGCCTCCAGACAGGGCTAAACACCTTTCTTCTTGTGTCAATGGCACAGATTTTGCAGAACGTGAAAACAATCTGTTTCACAGATTTTTTTTGTGAAGTGAAACACAGTTTCTTTGCAAATTCAATTTTGTGTGAATCATTTCGTTCAACACTAAGTGTAAATAAAGCCTAATTTTGGAAAACCAGGAGTAGATTTTTCTGTTGAGGATTTTGGGGCTGACAATATGTGAAGATTTGCAATATGAAGCTGGGATCAATACATAGGAAAAGTAAAACCATCAAATAACAACATTTATTCAGACTATAACTACCTCTTAAATCCTACAGAAATGAATCAATTGTCATCTGAGATAGGACTTGATTTTGGAAATAATATTTTTTGTATGGGAGTAGCAGACATTTAGGTGTCTTTGTGTAGCTTGTATGGGTAGCAAGCAACAGATTTTAAGAAGAGCTGCTACAAGGTCAGTAAGGAATGGCACAGTTAAAATAATTGTGTAAATAAAATTGGTCAAAGTCAAAAGCATAATTAAAAGCACAGTTAAACAGGTATTGTAGGAACAAAAAACAGACACTGGTTTCAGTCATATAATAATAATAATAATAATACTATCCATCCATTATCCAACCCGCTATATCCTAACTACATGGTCACGGGGGTCTGCTGGAGCCAATCCCAGCCAACACAGGGCTCAAGGCAGGAAACAAACCCTGGGCAGGGTGCCAGCCCATCACAGGGCAACACACCCACACACCAAGCACACACTAGGGACAATTTAGAATCGCCAGTGCACCTAACTTGCATGTCTTTGGACTGTGGGAGGAAACCGGAGCACCTGAGAGAAGAACATGCAAACTCCACTCAAGGAGGACCCGGGAACCAAACCCAGGTCTCCTAACTGTGAGGCCGCAGCACTACCACTGCACCACTGTGCCGCCCCAATAATAATACTAGTATGTCCAAATAGAAGAAAACATCATGGAAAATCCCCAAGACTAAATTTATACGTTAATGTTTGAATTCATAACTTATCATGCATCATCACAGAGAAACGTGTAGAGTCTTTAAAAGACTGGGAACAAGTTACTTCTGAAGTATCTGAAAGATGATGGCCTAGTGAACAGAATGTAGCATACCAGCTTATGAAATGGAGATTAACCGCCATGCAGAAACTTTACACATTTTGGTTGTGAAATATAGCGGCCCGGACACACACAGGCGGACACCGTTTGCTCCATCACCACACGTTTATTTACAATATGTCACACAAAGTCAACTGCACCGCCACCAAACCCCCAGTTCCCCAAAGTCAATCACCAGTCCTCTTCACACAACACTCGGGCTTCTCCTCGCCTCCTCTGCCTCGACCTTGTCCTCCTCCTCCTCCTCACCCGACTCCAGCCTTGATTGCAGGGCGGCTGCTCCTTAAATAGGTGACTGATTGCCAACCACACCCAGCCACCTGCGACATGGTATTATCTCATAACAGTTCTAATAGCAGAAGAAGATGTTAATAAACAGAATATTCTCTAAAACTTTCATCGTTTAAGGGTGGCCAGAGATTGTCCCAGGTACATCAGAAACAATGAAGGACTGAGCCTCAAACAAGACACCAGTCCAAACCATTGCAGTCTCCACTCACACTTACATCCACCTGCACATCTTTGGGATATGGGAGGAAGACCAGCGTATTTGAAGACCCTAAGAAAACACGCAGATCCTTTACAAACAAAAGCCAGGCACTGTTAGATAAGTTAGAACCTGAAATCTGATGCGTTATGTGCTGTTCTCTAGAAACAGTTTTACTAGTAAATAAAGAAAATTAATTTAATTGTGAATTTTACAGGAAAGCTGTATTACTGTGCTTTACAGCACTGTTTATTTTATTTTGTACCAAGTATAACAAACTTGCAAGTAAAAGAAAGATTACTTGCTCCACTATAGATTGTAGTTTTAAGTCATGCTTATAATGTGTTAATTACGCCAATCCACATTGTCACATTTCATTGCTGTCTGTCTTCTATGTTACAGTTTGAGAGAGACATGGTGGACATCTGCTTTGAAATCCTGGACAACAGCCCAGCAGCTCTGGATGATCCTGTTAGTGATGCTTACAAAAGAAATGACCCAGTGTACGTGAGCCGGACTGTCTCAGCTATGGTGAGTTTGATACCTTTGGGAAACTCCACGGTGAGAGCAGCTTAGTCAGAGATAGGCTGGCTATGTTGTATTCTGGGTCCATGTCTCCCCTTTAAATATTAACAAATGTACTTGGAATTTCTTGTTTTTCTGCATGGCATGTACATGTAAGGCATGTTTTTCTAATGTGATGCTGCCCAATGACTAGCATTAAATTAACATATTTGCTACATCTACAGTAAGTTATGCGGTTCATTCACATACTGTATATACTGTCATATCGAAGAATTTTCATTCAGTGTAAGCTAAATAATTGTGTTTAAAAGGAAGAGCATGTATGTTCAGTTCCATTCAATTTATTGTTATATTTAATATCCAATATAATATCCATCATGGCATTTTGGATAGTGCTGTGACCTTGTAACTCCTAAAACCAGAGTTCAATTTTTACCTTGGTCTTTATTTGTAGAGTTTGCACATTCTCTCCTCATTTATGTAGATTTTTTCTAGGCATTTGTGTCTTCTCTTATATCGTAAATACATATGTTAGGTTACGTTTCAACAGTGAAATGAGGAGTTATGTCCAGTGATGATCAGGATTCTGATTAGGGACTCATTCACGTGGTACAGCTTCAGACTTGAGACAGGAAGAAGTCCACGGAGAGCAGAATTACAAGTAAATTATTTGATATTGGTGAAGATCATGTGTGATTTTTTGAGCCAACTCCAATGGACAATACAAAAGAGATTTTGTGGAATTTGTTCAACTGACATTTCAAATTCCAGTTGAAGGTTTTAAAAGAAATGATGTCATCTTCATAGTGATAGCAACACAGAAACTTATATTTCATACTGTCTTCCTTGCTGAGGGTATCCTGAATCAGTCATCAGGTAACCCTAATCAAGAGCTGCACCACCACTCTTTTCCCAAAAGGGACTCATCTTGTGTAGCATACTGGATTGTGGACGGATGGTGTGGGATAATAAAGCAATGTGATAAGATTCATCACTATGTAGTGTGGAGGACAACAGTGTGAACTGAAAGGATATCTGAATGTAAGAACATAAGAAATTTGACAAACGGGAGGAGGCCTTCTGTCCATCAAGCTCATTTGCTTAGCTGATAGTTAAGCTGTCCCAATATCTCATCCTGATGTTTCTTAAAGACTGTCAAGGTTTCTCTTTTAGCTACATATCTTGGTAGTTTGTTCCAGATTTGTATAAAGAAGTGCTTTCTGGCTTCAGTCCCAAATGTTCTTCCCCTTAATTTCTACTGCTGTCCTTAGGAATGTGACTCACCATTTAGTCAAAAGAATTCTGCTGGATCTCCTTTATCGAAGCCTTTGAGGAATTTGAAGACCTGAAGACTCCTCTGCTCAGGACATAAACAGGTTTAATTTTCTGAGTCTCTCAGTGTAGGTAGGACATGTCCTTAAGATGCACTTGGTTGTTCTCCTCTGCACAGCCTGAAGTGTTGAAGTCTTGTCTTTTTTGTAGTGTGGCAACCAGAACTTCACCAAGTACTCCAGATGCTGTCTCACTAGTGCATTATATAGCCTAAGCATAACATCCCTAGATTTATATTTAACAGTTTTTATGATGTAACCTAACATTTTATTTGTCTTTTTAACCACTTCTGTGCAATGCTTAGATTATGAAAATGGTGTGTGAACATAACAATAATACTAATAATTAATTACATTTATATTGCGCTTTTCCCACTACTTAAAGCACTTAGACAGAGGGGAGCCACTTCAGCCACCACCAATGTGTAGTATCCACCTGGATGATGTGACATCAGCCATTTTTCCGTCAGTATGCTAACCGCACATTAACTATTAGGTGGTGAAGGAGTGAGACAGATAGCCAATTACAGACAGGGGATGATTAGGGGGCCAGAATGGACAGGGCTGTGATGGACAATTTAGCCAGGACATTGGAATAAACTCTGCTGTCTTTGAAAGATGTCCTGGGATCTTTAATGACCACAGAGAGTTAGGACCTCAGTTTACATCTCATCTAAAGGACGGCACCATATTTACAGCACAGTGTCCAGTTCACTGCACTGGGATCAACACAAAGAACGCAGGGTAAGCAACCCCTGCTGGTCTCACCAACACCTCTTCCAACAGCAGCCCAAGCTTTTTTCCTAAATGGACTCCCATCCAAGTACTGGCCGGGCCAATCATGCTTAGCTTCAGGGGATGACCTGTTGTGAAGCGCATGTGGTATGGCTGGTAGCTGGCATTAACACATAAACTCCTAAGTCCTTTTCAGAGGTTGCTTACTGTAGTATAGTCTCTCCCATCTTGTATTTGTAACTAAAGTGCAGCTCTTTGTACTTTTCTACATTAAACCACATTTTTCAAGAGTTGACCCGGTTCTGAAGTTTGTCCATGTCTCCCTTAATTGTTTTTTGCTGCCTCCTCAGATTTTTTTATTATCTGTAAATTTCATAGGTTTACTAACTATAACAAAGTTTATGTCATTTACATTAATCAGAAAAAGTAACAGCACAAGGACAGACCCCTGAGGATCTCCACAGAGCACATTCCATCTGAGATCTGCTCATGAACATGTCATATATTCATCTCACCACACCTAAAGGTCCCTTTTTCTCTGTTCTGAATGCAGATTAATGCCAATGATGATAGAGGGGTGATTCTGGGGCGCTGGGATGGAAATTATGAAAAAGGGGTCATCCCCACTCGCTGGACAGGCAGTGTGGAGATCTTGCGCCGCTGGAGCCGGGCGGGCATGAAGCCGGTGTGCTACGGCCAGTGTTGGGTGTTTGCTGGAGTTGCCTGCACAGGTGGGTTGTGTTGAGAGAGCAAGGGGAATTGTTTATGCTGGCAACGTGTCAAAGAGTGAGACTTCAGTGCATAAGTCAAACTCCATTGTCACCCAGCAGTTCATTGACTCCTAGTCTAAATTGTCTAAGGGAGAGCATGAAAGTGTATACCCTGACCAGAATAGAGCTTGTTTTCTTTCCCTTCTTAAAGCTATAAATACCTTAAGAGCTTTTCTTATTATTTTTACTGTACATCACACTGACATTAAGTGAAAATACATTTTTATTTTAGTAATGAGATGCCTGGGTATCCCAGCGCGGTGTGTTACAAACTACCTGTCAGCTCATGACACAGACAGTAATCTTCGAGTAGACAGATACTATAACGAGTTCATGGAGTTGCTGCCAGGCAAGGAGAAGGATTCAATATGGTAAGTGCAATATGTCTTCTTTTTGTTTCTATCATATCATCCCTTCCTTCTAATTTGCATTTTATCAATGTGTAACTCAAAAGGAATAAAGCAGTTAGTTGAAATACATAGCATAGGAATGTTTTACACAAATAGTTCAGTAGTTATAGAGGCAGTAGCTCCAATTAAAATCATCAAATCTTGCTATATCGTACATCTTTAATCAGCTGCTCTGATACTTTTTAAGAACTGAATTTTGCAACATCAGGATAAAATCAGACTTGAGCTAAAATAATACAGAGCTAGATATGGAATTGGGGCACAGTTCTAGGACATCAATGAACGAGAATATTTCTGTCGGCTTCACATAAGTAACAACAAAAAGTTATCAGTAGTCAAGAGATACACAAAGCCTTTTCCACAAAGTGTTGCTGCAGAGTCAGTACTATTAGGGGCTTCAGGGGAGAGTGCAGGTGAGGTTTTTGGTGGGGTTCTGCCTAAATCACATACTTTGCTTTTTTACTAGTTGTGATTGGTAATATTCCATCCCTCTTAAATTCACACTTTGTACCATATTATCATACTTGGAAATCCCAACCAGTAAAAATTCAATGCTGGAATACATATTATATTTATTTGTCAGTATTAATGTGAAGGTGTAAATTGTGGGAGGACTAGGGTGGGTATTTTGCAACTCCTAAGGACAGTAGATGGATTACCTAAGGGGGGAGTATCTTTCAGAGCCATGGACATTAATCAAGAATTGTAGTGTAACATAAAACTTCCAAATTTGACTCAAGACACTTGGCCAAACAGTTAAAATAGAGGAACGTGCATCCATGGCTGGTGAGAGGCCCAGGCTGAATGGCTCTGCTGGCCTCCCCTCTCTTTGGTCCTGCGTACACATGATATAAATGAGGCCAACGCAAAGTGTTAATTTAAGGCTGGGGTAACATTTACAAAGGGCAAAAAAATATAAATCTGTGTGACATATAAAGTTAATTGTTTAGTTAAAAACATTCAACGTAATTGATTACATGCTCAATGCCAATAGGCAGTGAGAGGGCAGCATAAGACAGTGAAACTCACTGAGCCACTGGGCCTGCCTCATTCACTTCAAATCAGGTTAATTTTGTATAGCGCCCTTCACTGAGTGCTGTAAAAGTGCATGTGACATGGTTACCAAGTCCTTCTATACAGTACTTTCAGAAAGTATTCAGACCCCTTCACTTTTTTCATATTTTGTTATGTTGCAGCCTTATGCTAAAATCACATAAATTTATTTTAAACCTCTTCAAACAACACTCAATACCCCAGAATGACAAAGCGAAAACGGGATTTTAGAAATGTATTAAAAAATAACCTGAAATATCACAATGACACAAGTGCTCAGACCCTTTACTCATTGCTTAGTTGAAACCCCTTTGGCAGGGATTCCAGCCTGGAGTGTTCATGGGTTGGATGTGACAAGCTTCACAAACCTGGATTTGGGGTTTTCTGACAATCTTCTCTGCAGATTCTCTCAAGCGTTGCCAGGTTGAAAGGAGACCGTTAGTGGACAGCTTTTTTCAGGTCTCTACAGAGATGTTCAACCAGGTTCAAGTCTGGGATATAGCAGGTCCGCGGCTTCAAAAGAATGGCCAGATTTTAAATAATCCATTTCGCCGTGTCAGTCTCCTTGCCAGTCTTCCCAAGATTGTGCAGCCATGGGGAGCTGATGAGGTAATTGGGGCGAGTCGCACCTGCACGTGAGGGTGTGATTGCACTCAATTGTTTAATCAGCTTCCTGCGGTGCGTGATTGAGACTCTGCGCTCACAGAGCTGTATATGAACGGGCCAGCACAGAAGGACGAAAAGAGAAACTGAAAGGAAGGAAAGGCTTCGAGACACGAGACACGAGACAGCTGAATGAGAGGGGTCAGGGGTCCAGTGACAGAGCGAGTGATCAGCGCTCAAGGGACTGGATTGCTTGTGGAAAAGTGGGTTCGGTTGTGGTGGAGTCCACCCTAGGGATCCGAGGGACAACTGCATGTGCAAGAAGAAAGATGGAAGGACAACCGACCTGAATGGTCTGGCAGACGCTGGCGGGGGTCAGTAGTGTGAGAACCACGGTGGCTGAAGTCTCTCCAGCTGAGCAAGCCTTGGAAGAGCTGGAGAGACTGAGAGGGAGCTGTGCTTGGTTGGTGGGACCCCAATGTCTGCTACCGGATTTTAGCCTCCTGTTATCCTTGTTTTAACCATTTGGAATGTTTATCTTTTTATGGATTATTGAAACACTTTTGAGCACTGCATTTTACTACGGACACTGTTTCGATTGTTTTGTAAATAAAAGCACGTTTGCACTTTGCATCTTCCCCTTGCTTCATTTGTTGTCCTCATTGTCCAGCTCATCCAGTTACATTACTGACAGCGTCGGGTTCAAGAGACTCCAAAAAGTGAGATGGGAGCATGGAGCAAGACCCGCCGTCACTCAGAAACATTCACAGAGTTGTTCCCACGCCACTCCTATGTTTTCTTTGCTTAATGCTTAGGGTCACTGTCATGTTGGAAGGTGAACCTTCAGCCCAGTCTGACATCCCAAGTGCTCTGGAGCAGGTTTTCATTAAGGGTATCTCTGTACTTTGCTCCATTCAGCTTTCACTCAACCCTGTCTAATCTCCCAGTCCCTGGCACTGAAAAATTCCCCTACAACATGATGCTGCCACCATCATGCTTCACTGCTGGAATGGTATTGCTCAGGTGATAAGCGGTGCCTGATTTGACTCTAATCTTGATTTCACCTGACCAGAGAATCTTGTATCGCACAGTCTGAAGTCCTTTAGGTGCCTTTTTGCAAACTCCAAGTGGACTTCCATGTGTTTTAACTGAGAGGGGGCTTCCATATGGCCACACAACAACAATAACAATGTTTATTTCTATAGCACATTTTCATACAAAGAAAAATTAGATGATAATAATAATGATTAAGTATAAAATAAACAAATAATGCAAACTTACACAAGACAAATATAATTAAGAGCAATAAAGTCCTTAAATATAGAATTTTTTTTTTAAATCAAGTCTGATGATAAGGTCAGGTGACCAGGGTGGGCAGAAAAAATATATAAAACCAGTTAACCTGGAGAAAAAAAAAAACAAAATCTGATTGAATTCCATGTCAAAAGACCACCCAGCTCCCACTGGGCATTCTACCCAACAAAAATCTTCTTCAAACATCACTCTGCTATAAAGCTCAGATTGATGGGGTGTTGCAGTGAAGGTTGTCTTTCTGAAAGTTTTTACCATTTCCACAAAAGTTCTCTGGAGCTCAGCCAGAGGGACAATTAGGTTTATGGCTACCTTTTTCACCATGGTCTTTCTGTCCAGATTTAACTAAGTAGCCAGCTCTAAGAAGAGTTGTGATAGTTCCAAACTTCTTCCGTTTAAGAATTATGAAGGTAACTCAACTGTGCATTGGGAACTTTCAGTGCTGCAGGAAATGTTTTTGTAGTCTTCCCAAGATCTGTGACTTGACATAATCCTATCATGGCCGATACATATTATCAACTGTGGGACCTTCTCTAGTCAGATATGTGCCTTTCCTAATTATGTCAAGTCAATTGAACTGAACACAGGTGGACTCCAAACAAGGTGTCACAAGAACGACAAACAGACATCATTAAGGTTTGGGGCAGCCACCCGTATAATATGCCTTGGCTGCAAAAGGTTAAAAATATTTGAGTTGTTCACAAGACTGAGTCCAAAACAGAACTGCTGGTATGGAGACAAGATGGCGGCTTCAAAGGCCAGTGCAGGAAATGGCGTCATCAGGGCTGGAAGTGGAAGTGATGCCATCGGAGGCGGGGCGAGAAGTGACATTATCGGAGTCGCTTAATCCGTATGGGATTTCCTGAGAATAGTCTGCAAGCGATTGAGAAAGACAGTTAATGCATTTCACTACCCCCTGGTCTGGCGTGAAATTATTATTACTCAGGCCCTTTAGCTGTCGCCTACTTACATGTGGGTGACAAAGGTTTAGAAACATCTCAATGATGATCAATAGAGTGGGATGTACTGGAGCCAAATTTCAAGTGACATAGCAAAAGAGTCTGAAAACTTGTGTTAGAGGGATATTTCAGGTTTTTATTTTTTATAAATCTTCAAGAATTTTTAAAATCCTGTGTTTGCTTTGTCATGCTGGGATATTGAGTGTTACTTGATGTTTCATAGGGAAAACATAAATTGAAATGACTTTAGTAAAAGGCTACAATTTATTAAAATGTGAAAAAAGTGAAGGGGTCTGAATCCTTTCTGAATCCTTTCTGAATCCACCATAGCCTTGGCAGAGAGCTTATAGTCTTTTCCCGGTCACACTTGGTCACCCCCACACAGTCACTTGCTTATATCCCTTTCTCAGTCATGTTTTCATTCTCCTACTCTTTGACCGTTCACAGGACAGTCCAGGTGTAACACTTTTCCTGTCTTGTACTAAGTCCTAATTGACAGCTCACCGGACATAATTGTTTGACGGTAAGCAAATAGAGTTGAACCCACATTGTGGCAGGTATTAGTCTTGCTGCGAGTTTTCTATGTGATCTTAGGTGGCCTGCTTGCCTGTACCCTAATTATAGCAGTTTACAGTCTGGCTTACACTCAGCCTTGGTCTCTCTCCACAGGGGAATGGTGGTGGTATGTTTCTCCTTAAGGCTGTAGATGAAAAGAAGATGATGACCATTAAAATGTGCTTCTTGAAATGAGAGACTGATAACTGCAGGTTACTTTGATACCATACCTTTATATCAGAGCATTGCAATCCAGTGGTCAATCTGTTTATTTAATAAATAAGAGAAGGCATTAGATAGATAGATAGATAGATAGATAGATAGATAGATAGATTATTATATTCTACATGACCCCATCCTTTCTAAGCCAGTGCAGTGAATCTAAAACCTTTTCAAAAACGAGTCATCACTACTGCTTAGTACTGGACAGTAAAATTCTCTTGATTCTGTTTGTTTCCTTGAAAAGATTTGGATCTGCTCGATACCTCATGACAGCACTTAAATTACAAAAATTGTGCCAGACTTTTCCAACTTTGTCTGATAGCTTCTTGTATTAAATGCTTTAATCAATGTATTTATGGACTAAACATTTTCCAAAGCTATTTCAATATGTGCTGTGGGTTTAAAGATCCTTTAATCTCTCCTCGCCATTCTTCCTCCTCAGGAATTACCATTGTTGGGTGGAATCATGGATGTCTCGCCGTGATCTCCCCATTGGCTTTGATGGCTGGCAGGTCTTGGATCCGACTCCACAGGAGAGGAGTGAAGGTAATACTCTCTTGTGAAAACACAGCCTGGAGAAATCATCTGGGATATTTTTGGAGAATAAAAAAACAAAATGAAAATGGGTAAAGTGAAGCAGCAACCAGGATGTGTCACTCCTATCTGGGATGACCGTTATCAGTGATGCACACAAAGGTATTCTAAATTCTTTGCTTTTACACTGAGCCTTTTACCATCCATTCATTATCCAACTCGCTATATCCTAACTACAGGGTCACGGGGGTCTTCTGGAGCCAATCCCAGCCAATGCAGGGTGCAAGGCAGGAAACAAACCCCAGGCAGGGCACCAGCCCACCACAGGGCACACACACACACACACACACGGGACAATTTAGAATCGCCAATGCACCTAACCTGCATGTATTTGGACTGTGGGAGGAAACCGGAGCACCCGGAGGAAATCCACACAGACACGTGGAGAACATGGAAACTCCACGCAGGGAGGACCTTTTTACCCTTAAATATAAAAATGCTCTACATTTGTCTTAGGCAATCCACCACTATAGTAAAGCTTCTGGCTGCTAAGGTCTTTATAGAATTTTTGAACATGACTGTTCACTTTTGCCCTGATAAATGGCTGAGCAAAGGCTGCA
This sequence comes from Polypterus bichir lapradei, assembly GCA_026402145.1. Lineage (NCBI taxonomy): Eukaryota > Metazoa > Chordata > Cladistia > Polypteriformes > Polypteridae > Polypterus > Polypterus bichir. The sequence continues at coordinate 86,975,976 of JANRMT010062806.1, forward strand.
CCCAGATGATGGAAAAACAGCCGTTCATACAAGAAAAAAGGTGTTTAGTGCCTGTCTGGAAGCGTTTTCATACGCTCATTCTGAAAGCGTCTGCTTATCATTTAGTGTTTCAATAATGTAAAAATGTAGTAAAGGCGCTTCCTCCTCTTCTCTGGCCACTTTTCAGAGGGAAACTTTCCCTTGTCAGTGTTTTCTTTTTTGCTGTGTGCAGGTGCAGCCTTCAAATAAAGCATCCACAATATATGGGAATCATATAAGACAATAAGGTCGATAATTAATGGCAGGGACTAAATGTGTGGGTTTTTTGCAGCAGTGACTTTCTGTGTACTGTTTTCGCATGGAGAAAATACAGTAATGTGCACGATGGTACATTTTGGTGTGTCTTTGTGTGCAGAATATGCAGCCTGTCACTTTTTTTTTAAACATACTGCACTCCTCCACAGTGATGTGAACAAGAGGCACAAATAGAACTACTGTAATTTTGCCAGTGTGGTACGGATTAGAGGCTTTGCTGCAGAAAGTGGTAGCAAAGGGCACCGATAAACATGCTTTGGCTCAGATAATGGTGAATTTGGACTTCTTGTTTTTGCCTGTTATTTTGAATAATGCAGATCTCATTCCTAATGTGCACTTTTTCCTTGTGTTTCCTTTTTCACACTGGCTATATATAACACCAGCAGCAGCAGGATGGCAGAGCAATCATATTACATATATCATTTTGCAGCATGATATCAGTATACACACAAAAAAATCTAAAGTATTGCATATTGATAAGCACAAAATATAGCGGCTTAATGACAGCTAAAATAATACCTTCCCTGCATAGCAGGGGCAGAATTTAAAAGAAATATCTCAATTGCTGTGCTCAGATGACTGCATATCAGAGATCTGCCTTCTGAGTTTGCCAACAGACAGAATCTGATAAAATCAGGCTGTTATTTGCACACCTGCAGGCAATAAAATTGTACTTTTAATACATATAAACAAAATATCAGAAGCTGGGACATTGCAGGTGGTTTCCTGTTGGCATTGAAATCTTTAGGTTAGTGGCTGCCAGTGTTGGGGTTAATGTGTTAAAAGATGCCTTATGTAGTCAGATTACTTTTTAAAGTAATAAGTAACCTGTCAGAGGTGGCTGGGGTGGCGACCCGGCCGGGACGCCCAGAAGGACTGGAGGAGGGCTTGCTCCTTCCCCAGACCATCTGGGGGTGACCGCCCTGGTTCCTTTGGGGGCCACGGGTACAGAGCTTTCAAGCTCCACCCTGTAGGGGCCCGTGGTCACCGCCAGGGGGCGCCCCCATGCCTTTGGAGCCCTGGACCTCAGCACTTCTGCCACACCAGGAAGTGCTGGGGAAAGAGGAGCAGGGACACCCAGAGTGCTTCCGGGGATACAGCCGGCACTTCCGCCACACGGGGACGTGTCGGTGGGAGATTGCCGGGAAGCACCTGGAGCACATCCGGGTGTGAATGAAAGGGGCCGCCTCCCTTCATTCGGGGCGAGAGTCGGGAGTGGAATGGACTGAGTTTGCTGGAGGCATTGTGTGGCCAGGACTTTGGGGACTTGTGGGGTTTGTGTGGCACTTATGACTTTTGTATATATTGTAAATAAAGGTGTGTTGGGTGAAATGAACGTGTCTGTCTGTCTGTGTCCGGGCCAACCTCCACAAACCTAATGCAATATTTACTAGCTGTGCGACCTATCTAGGACAGGTTGAACTCTAAGTGATCAATACAGACCTCAGTGTTAACATTTGTAGTGCACAATCTACTGGAAAGTATTTTGTAATGCATGTAGTAATAAAATACATTGCATTTATCATTCCAACAGATGGTGCATCACATTAGCACTGCTTTTACAAATCCCATAGCAAATGACATAAATCAGACAGAAGGACAGACAGATGACACACAGACACTTTTGTTTTATTAAGGTGAAAAAATACCTGTGTTAATTAATATAAACAGGTTTATATTAATAGTATAGTCAGCCATTTATCAGGGCATTAGTATAGAAGCTTATCATTACTACTTCAAAATATTAAAAAGTTACAGTGTTATTTTGCAGAAGTGTTGCCTTTTTTTGCAAAGATGTTGCCAACTGCTGTTAGCGTAACATTTGGATGTCGGTGACAGCTGAAGAAGGGGTTAAGCACGTGCAAGGTGTGCAGTCAAGTGAAAAGAATCATACAGCTAGTCAGAAAAGAGTGTGCTGCATGCAATCCAGTAACAAAAAGCTATAAAGAAAGTAGCAGTTACATTTTAATCCAGCTATTTGCTAAAGTGTGATTGTGAGATGCAGTGGCCAATGCTTGTATCACGATATTTTGAGGCTTGCATTAGGGATTAATGTTATTTAATTCACAGCATATTAAACACTAATCATATTTTTCAAACACTAGAAAATGATCAACTTTGGCTGTGTTTATGGTCGGTTTCATATATGGGCTTAGGATTTGATAACAAATGCTGGCCAGTGAAATGTGAAGGTTTTCATACAAAAGAAGAAATAGTAACGCAAAAGTAGTGCAATGGTTTTATTAATGTAACTCATTGCATATTAAGTGAATATATAACATATTTAGTTTCTTTTTTTGTAAGTAATGACTAGCATAACTATGTTACTTTTAAAGTAGTGTTCCACAACACTGGTAGCAGCAGACATTGGGCAGAGAGTTCTAAAGGGGTGAATGTTTTTGGACTTGAGTTTAAGACTAGCACAGCAGTGGTGTAGAGCTAATGCCAACAGAGCTGCTCACAAGTAGCCAGAGAACAAGAGCCGCCCACTGTCGAGTCATCAAATGAATGTGCTTTTCTTGTTTCTAGGTATATACTGTTGTGGACCCTGCCCTGTAAAGGCAGTAAAAGAGGGACGCATAGATCTGGATTATGATGCTCCCTTTGTATTCGCTGAAGTGAATGCAGATGTGGTTTGCTGGATAGTCCATGAGGATGGAAGACAAACACAAAGCAGTTTGCAGTGCAGGAATGTGGGGAAGTGCATCAGTACCAAGGGCCTCTCTGGGGATACAAGATGGGACATCACTGGAGAGTACAAGTACCCAGAAGGTGAGCTTGTCAAGCAGTTGTATTGGGGTTAGACATCTGGACTGTCAACATGTGCATACGTAAAAAGAAACTTTCATATTCTTTCAGGCACGTTCATCGTGTTAGAAGACAATTCCATCTGTGGATTCTCCTTTAACAAGTGTGTTATATGAATAAATACTTGTGTGTCACAGTATTTATTCATATAAAGTATAATTGAAAAGGTGTTTTGGGGAATGCTCCTTTAATAATCAATTCAACATAATTCAACAGAATCTTGAATGCTAAAACACAGTTTCATTTAATGGCACACAAACTGAGATCCCTTTAAACAGTTGATTAATCCTTTAAGCTGTGTAACAGAAGACCACCTATAATATACAGTATACAATGAGCACAAAACAAGAATCAGTAGCTTGGCTGGTATGATCAATCAGAGCTTAATGGCTTCAGACCAAGAAAGAGGCTAGTCATCCAGGATGGTTTATGTTTTGAGGTTTATGTTTTGACATGCGTGCTGTCACTCTGTGCTCAGATCCTGTTTTGGCTTTACACAAAGTTCCATGGTGATGACAAAAGTATGTCCGGGCCCAGAAAGTTAAGCACAGGGTGAATGCAGCCAGTGTGGGGGCAGCATGGTACAGAACAATCGCGTCCAGTGTCAGATGTGAGAACACTCTTAAACTCTTTTATAGGCTAGCAACTCTGAGGCATAAACCATGATTCCACTGACCTTTTATATACATCTGCACTACCATTTTATGTTGGTCCATTTTGGTGTAATTTTTAGGCTATATTTTACTATCTGTGGTTTTATATACCTCACAAATGTATTAATTTATTTTCAAGGAAAATTGAGATAGTGCTTATAATGTAAAACATTTAAAAACATGTAAAAATATCAAAATTACACTCCAAAAAGGCTAATGGTAATTATAGGCCAATAAACCATCTTTATACTCTGTCCCTTGTAAAAATAATTTGATTTATGATCAGAAATCACCAGGGGCCTCATGTATAAATGGTGTGTATGCACAAAAATGTTGCTTACTCCTATTTCCACGCTCAAATCGCGATGTATAAAATTTAAATTTGACGTAAAGTCACGCACATTTTCACGCTAGCTAAATGCTTGGCGTATGCAAGTTCTCTGCTCGGTTTTGCAAACTGGTGGCACCCAGCGTCAAAGCAGTGCTTTTGTTCCAGTGTGGTTTTCCTTTCTTTTTCAGATTCACGTTCCTGACATGGCTTTATCAAATACACTGAAATTAACCACATATTGTTAATTAGTTTAATGCATCTGATTGTAATTAACCTGTAACAATATAATGGTCCATGGAATGGCCAAACTATTCCAAATACCATAACTGCTTTAGCGTTGTTCCTCTCAATGCACCACTCAGACTATTTATCCCACTGTATCTGAGTGTGCAATCTGATCGGAAAGAGAATTATCGGTATACAGCATCAAGCACATGCTGCCTCAGCCATGCGCGCACTGTCTATTTGATCTGCTCCCATATGGCAAACGCTTCAAAGCCTTCCTGTAGGAACATCACGGTTCAGAAACAGTTTCATCCCAAGAACTATAAACGCACTCAATCAGTCCATCAAGTGCTCCTTGTATAACGCTCTGTACTTACAAGTACAATCACCTCACTGTAAACGTGCGATACAGTTATAATATTGCACAACCTGAGCCACTTTATAAAGCACGTATTTACATAAGATGACGATATCATTTTTAAGACGAAATGCAGCAAAATATGTTTATTACATTATGCAGATAAAACTTTAACTTTATTTAAATAATCTATATTGTTAATAATTAAACATGTGAGGACACAGTGCCGCAGCACCAGCGACGAGCTGGTGCCCCACTCACGGATTGTTCCTGCCTCGCGCTGTATTCTTGCTGGGGCTGGTGCGACACTGGAAGGATAGATGGATAGAATAATTAAACATGTACTATGAAGATATTTCAATGTTACTTAAAAGTTTTGAACAATCGGCGTTCTAAGCTTACAGATGGCTTAACGTCTATTACCAAGCTGATTGTGTGGCAATTGGTTACTTGGAGAAAGAAAAGGAAGGACAGGAATTGGAGGTTAGTACATTTGAAAGAGACAGTACTGCTACAATAAATTATTTCATTGAAGGTCGCGCATGGCATGGCAAGCATCTTGCATGAGGCAGTCTCTGGACAGGGCGCCAGCTTATCACTATCACTGCACCACCGTGTTCCCATGTTTAATAACATGCTTTAACTCCTATCATCATGAAAATGATATCACGTATACATCTCAGTATTTTAATTATTCAGAGATCTGTAATATCACGAATGTAATGGATTCTGTGTCCAGTCGGAGGAAGAGAAAGCCCGTTTAAGAAGCATGTAGTGATTCACACACAGAGCACATAGAAGAACAAATACAAAACAAAGCATTTAACGTGCTACTATAGTTATGATAGTATTTGAGAAACTAGTAAATTAAACGATTTTAAGATGAAGTTTATGATGTTCTATTTTAATGACAAAATAAACTACGTGATTAAAGTGGAAATTTAGAGATTAAAGTTGACATTTCAAGCTTTTTTCTCACTTTGTCCCTATTTTTTTTCTTTTCTTTGTACCCTAATAAGCTTTCATATGGCACTCAGACGGTGGGCTACGACTCGACTTTTTGCGGCAACTTTGATATCTGACAACATCTTTTTTTATTTCGGGCACTGTGTGACTTTGTGAACTTGAGCTATCACGTTTCTCCGACACTCTATGACACTCGATCAACTTATTTTTGTTGTTTATACCACTGTTTATAGTATGTTTTTCCTTGCCTCCACTTGGTATTCGTTGAAATTCTTCTATTTCCCCTGTGCTTTTGCCATTGCCTTTTCACAGAATGCTGAGCTTAAGGGCTATTTATATTGATTTGCATATTCAAAAAGGCATAATTCTGGTAGTATTTATGCATCTGGATTTTTTTGTGCGTATGCACATTTCCGCTTTTGTCCTTATGCCATGTTATAGTGTGAGTTCTACGCATGGTGTTATGCATGAGGCCCCAGGTGTCCTTGTACAAGAACAATACCCTGATAACCAGGATGGGATTGTTAACAAAGAAACTTGTTAATCCGGATTGGTAAACAAGAACAACGTGTTAGACTACCAAACATCTCTTAGAGAGGGCTTCACAATGAAAATTAACAAAGAAGGCAAACAAAAAAAGCACAGGAATAATTTACTAATTTACTGTTTAATGAGCATTGTGTTTGAGCATGCTAGATGTGGATTGATATCTACCTTCCAGACAGTCAGATACCTCACAGCTTCAGAGAAGGTCCTTTTAAACAGTCCATGAGAGGAGGTGGTTGTTTAGGACAGTAGGTGGACATGATTGCCAGTCACTAGTTATTGCCCTGGCCAGCAGCTTCAGTGCTGAAAGGGAAGCAGACAGACACGCAATCCCTTTGGTGTCTTCTGAAACTCTTATCTGTTCTCCTGTCTGGTCAGTCCCAAAATCTTGACAGCAGTTGACAGAGGGTGATGGTTAAAATGAAAATGCTCTGCCACTCCCGATGTTTCAAGTTAAGAACATTCAGCTTCCTTTCACAATATAATTATTCTTCAATCATTTTGATTTAGCAGCTCTAACCTTATGCAGGCTCAAGTCCAAGTCAGCATATAGGCATGTCTATGTAAAGTTCATGCTTTGTGTTTTGAATGCACTTGAATAATCTCTGACTATTGTTAAGGATATAATATGTCACCAAAGTAACAGAGAGAGAGACAGGATATGTTTAAGAAACAATGCATCACAAACATCCGGCTATTCTTTATACCTGATAAATGCCAGAAATGTAATTTTACAAATTTTGTAGTTATGACAATGTAGTTGTAGTTATGGCAATGTCAATCTAAAGGGAGAAAACACAGAAAGGACATGGAGTAAAGCTGACATAGCATTCTTGTTCTCCAGGCAATGTGCAGAAGCAATTAAACACGCTAGTGACCAACAGTGTTATTTATGTAGTACATAACCTTACCTTATTAGACATAAAAAATAAACAGTAACATTTTATTATAAAAACTTAAATAAACAATAAAGGAGATTTTGCTTTTTCTGACAAGAAGCATACTTCTGTTAAATTGCAATTGAGTTAAGGTTAAAACGGGATGCTCATTATCATAAAACAGCTAAATATCTGATTGCCAGACGAGATTAAAACCCTTTATATCCATCCATCCATTATCCAACCTGCTATATCCTAACTACAGGGTCACGGGGGTCTGCTGGAGCCAATCCCAGCCAACACAGGGTGTAAGGCAGGAAAACCCTTTACAGTGCCTGCTAAATATCACAGATCACTGTGGTAGATTAGAAAGTATCCTGCTTGCCACTGATCAGAGTTGTAAAGTTGTTTGAAAAAGTAGCGGCGAATATACACCTGACTTTAGGCTTGTAAAACAAAGATCACAAGTCAAAAAGATTAGTTGGCACTGCTTTCGGCTTTCAACGTCGAAGGGTCTAAACTGCTACAGCCGGTGCAGCTCACCGTATCTCACACTGGCGCATTCACCTTGTGATCATCTTCTCTCATACACCATATTGACCTGCAGTCTGTCGTACTTTTAAAACCCTCAGTTGTTTCTTTTTCCTTTAAATAGAAGCCAAACAAAAAATAATGAAATACAAAACGACAAAGTGTTCTGGTGACTCAACTGGAATGCCAAAGGATGGGCGTGCAGGGCAGGTAACTTGGTCACGTAAACTGGCTTGTAGTCTACACCTGTTGCACCAGTTCTTCGATGTTTTCAAAAATAGTTTAATCGATATCGTAGTCTAAAAGGGCCGTCAACATTGTAATTTCTTCCGATGAATTTTCAGTTTTCTCTCTGAAATATGTGATTACTTTGGCAGAATCCATTTCATTGCATAGGCATTTTCCAAATCAATTTGTGTGCCATCTCATTTACCTCCATCTCCCGGACTGATATATTGAATTATTCATGAGCAATCGGTAGAGGCAATTTACCAATCAAAACAAAGTATGCGCTAGAGCCCACCCTCTCAACTTTGACGAGTGAAATGGCGCTTTTCCACTGCATAGTACGGCACAGCACGGTTCAGTACAGCTCACCTTGATTCGGCTCAGTTCGGCTCGGTTTGCGTTTCGACTGCAGTTTAGTACCGCTTTAGAGTGGGCGGGATTATTCACGTGTCGTTATAGTTGCGCCGCCTCTACTGCCGTGACATCATCGTAAACGCGCCACAAACAAACACACAACAATGGAGCATATCGACGGAATGGTGTTCTTCATTCTCGGCATGTGGATGTTTTTAACAGCAAGACGAAGGAGTTTGTTTCAAAAGAGGCTGATGGCAGCCAAAGAAAACACAGCTAAAAAAAACAAGAGAGTTTTGGAACTTTTACAACAACACGCAGACAACGACAACACTTTAGCTCGACGACGCGCAAGGGTAAGCATCTAAAAAAAGCACATCACTAGCTAACTTTTATCACTGTTGCAAAGCATAAAATGAACTTAACTGCCAGTAACATTAAAATGCTTCGCTGACTGTGCTAAAAATCTAGCGGGTCTGTTGTGTCTCGTGTCGCAAGTTCAGTGACGCAGTAATGACGATTTTCTCCGGCCAATCAGTGACCAGCATAGTTTACACGTCACGTTTTGGTAACGGTTCGGCGCGCTTGGAACCTTGGCTGAGGTGGTACTAAAAAAAGGACCAGGTACCAGGTACTGTTCCCAGTGGAAAACCCCCCAAAAGTGAGCTGAACTGAACCGTGTCGTGCCGTACTATGCAGTGGAAAAGCGCCATTAGTGACAGCTTGATTTCAAGCCGCAATTCATGATGCGTTTGGAGGAATATTATGGATAAAATAAAATAAGTAAATAACAAACAAAAACATGTTTCGTGACACATTTATTTATTTATGTTCATATTTCATGACATATTTATGTATTTATGCTCATATTTCATGCAGTTTTTATTTGCGCACTTATTTATTTAATTTTGTCTGAAGTGTTCATCCGTACGGTCTTATTATTAGCCACGTCAAAAGTTCTTTTTTAAAAAAATCTGTGTGAGTGTTTGAAGGTGTGGTGGTTATTTTTTGTTATTTTACTTCTTGAGTTTCTATAAAAAGCGAAATTTCCCCTTACCTATCTGTTTGTATGTCTTTCTTGTTTCTATTAGGATACCTAGACTGGATGAACTTGTGTAATTTGAAATTATCGAATTTTCCAGAAATGTTTGTATTTTATTCATAAAAATAATTTTAATTGGCTTAACTGTTAGCATTTTCCTGTTCTCTTTGGCACAGTGTCACTTTATGAAGAGCATGTGGACATGAATTAACAGTTCCTGTTATGGACACATTGTTATCTGCAGTACTGTCTCCTGACTATCATTCTTATTTATAAAGGACAATGAAAGCAACTCCATGATCAAGTTTAAAAGATACCTCCTCAGTGCAAAGACTCCTTTTATACTCATTTCAATAAGTGTGCTTGTTAACAGATTCTTCTCTTGGTTAAAGTGGTACAGGGGTGTCCATCTCTGATCCTGGTGATCTGCAATGCTACAGGTTTTCATTCTAACCCTTTTCTTAATTATTGACTAGTTTTTGCTGCTAATTAACTCTTTTGCCTTAATTGTAATTGACTTGCTATTTAAAACCTCTCTGTTGTTTCTTTTTCCTTTAATTAGAAGCCAAACAATAATGAGATACAAAACGAGCCAACACTTGCCCAGCTAACCTGTGTCCATCATACAGCATCTGAAAGTAAAGAAAGGTGAAGGTCTTAGTAATGTTGATCTACCCAGATCCACAAAAATTTTGACAGTGCTGTTAGAACAAAGAAAATCAACCTTCTTGGAAATGTCTGCTGTGGCAAAACAAGAGCACAAGCAAGCCAAACAATTAAATAACAGATTTAATGAACAACAAGAACTGACTCCAAATTAAGAAACTGGTTGGAGTTTGATGCCCCCATGTAGCTGGTCAAATTCTGGCTCACTTCACATCTCAGATGGTTGAGTCTTAAAAAACATGTCAATTAAAACGAAGGGAAAAGAAGTCAATTAACACACGGGTGTCGAACTCCGGGCCTGGAGGGCCGCAGTGGCTGCAGGTTTTCATTCTAACAGTTGACCAGTTTTCACTGCTAATTATCTCCTTTTCTCTTCATTTTAATAGCCCTGTTTTTAAGGATTCGGTCTGCTCAATTGATTCCTTTCTTCATTAAATGGCAGCCAAACAGAAATGAGATGTGAAACGAGCTAACAGATGACCAGCTAAACTGGGGCTTCAAACTCCAACCAATTTCACTCCAACCAGTTTCTTAATGAGAAGCCAATTCTGGCTGTAAAATAAACCAGTTGTTTAATTCCACAAATTGCTTCTGCTCTCATTCTGCCACAACAGACATTTCCCAAACTGTTGATTTTCTGTTTCTAATTATTGACCTGAGAGATCAACAGTACCAAGACCATCACCTTTCCTTATGTTCAGATAATGTGGTTATCTGGTCACCTGTTTGTTCATTTTGTGTCACATTATTGTTTGGCTGCTAATTAAGGAAAAAAAAGAACTAATGGGTCTGAGCCAAGTTAATTAAAACTAAGGCAAAAGTTAATTAGCAGCAAAACAGGTCACTAATTAAGAAGGTGGTTAGAATGAAAACCTGCAACCATGGTGGCCCTCCAGGATTGTAGTTGGACACCCCTGCACTAGTGGGCCTTCTTTTTCAATAGTGTGTCATTCTGGTCACAATTCTGCTGAAACAAATGTAACTTCACTTGTTGCTGTGTAGAGAGAATCAAACAGATGTACAGACCGTAACTCTAAATCAGGGGTCTCCAACTCCAGTCCTGGGCCCTCATGTATAACGCCATGCGTAGAACTCACACTATAACATGACGTAAGCACAAAAGCAGAAATGTGCTTACACACAGAAAAATCCAGATGCAGGAATCTGTGTGTTTGCCATCTTCCACGTTCTTCCGCTACATAAATCCCAGTCAGCGTGAAAAGTAACGTACGTGCATGCGCCTGCTGTCCCACCCCAACTCCTCCCAGAATTACGCTTCTTTGAATATGCAAATCAATATAAATCGCCCTTAAGCTCAGCGTTCTGTGAAAAGACAATGGGAAAAGCACAGGGGAAATTATAAGAATTTCAGCAAATACCAAGAGGAGACAAAGGAAAAACGTACAATTTGTTGATTTATACAGTGGTATAATCAACAAAAGGAAGTTGATCGAGTTACAGAGTGTCAGAGAAACTCGAAAGCTCAAGTTTACAAAGTCGCACAGTGCCAAAATAAAAAAGAAGTCACATATCAAAGTCACCGTGAAAAGGCAAGTTGTAGCCCACAGTCTGAGCTTATTAGGGTACAGACAAAAAAACAAATAGGCACACAGAGGGAAAAAAGCACGAAATGTCAACTTTAATCTCGAACTTTCCACTTTAATCACGTAGTTTATTTTGTCATTAAAGTAGAACATCATAAACTTCATCTTAAAATCATTTAATTTACTAGTTTCTCAAATCCCATCATAACTAAAGTAGCACGTTAAATGCTTTGTTTTGTATTTGATCTTCAGTGTGCTCTATGTGTGTGAATCACTACGTGCTTCCGTTCTTTCTCTTTCTCCGACAGGACACAGGATCCATTACATTCGTGATATTACAGCTCTCTGAATAATTAAAATACTGAGATGTATACGTGGTATCATTTTCATGATGATTGGAATGAAAGCATGTTATTAAACATGGGAACACGATGGCGCAGTGATTGTTCATGTCTCACACAAGATGCTGCTGCGCCATGCGCGACCTTCGACGAAATAATTTATTGTAGCAGTACTGTCTGTTTGAAACGTACTAACCTCCAGTTCCTGTCCTTACTTTTCTTTCCCCAAATACCCAATCGCCACACAATCAGCTCTGTAATAGACGTTAAGTCATCTGTAAGCTTACAACGGCGATTCTTCAAAACTTTTGAGGAACATTGAAATATCTTCATAGTACGTGTTTAATTATTCTATCTGTCTATCCTTCTAGTGTCACGCCAGCCTCAGCAAATATACAGCGCGCAAGGCAGGAACAATACGTGAACTTGCTAGCGCTGCGGCACCATGTCCTCACATGTTTAATTATTAACAGATTATTTAAATGAAGTTAAAGTTTTATCTGTATAATATAATCAACATATTTTGCTGCATTTCATCTTAAAAATGATATCGTCATCATATGTAAATACGCGCTTTATAAAGTGGCGCAGGTTGTGTAATATTATAACTGTAGTGCAAGTATACAGTGAGGTGATTGTACTTATAAGTACAAACAGTTCTACAAGGAGCAATTGATTGATTGTGTTTATAGTTCTTGGGATGAAACTGTTTCTGAACTGCGAGGTCCGTACAGGAAAGGCTTTGAAACGTTTTGCCGTGGCTGAGGCAGCGTGTGCCTGATGCTGTATCCCGATAATTTTCTTTCTGATCAGCTGCTGCTGTGATTCCCCACTCAGATACAGTGATATAAATACTCCGAGTGGTGCAGTGAGAGTAATATGGAAAAAGATGATCTGCTGTGGCAAACCTTAAAGGGAGCAGCTGAAAGAAGAAAAAGAAGAAGAAGGAGCAGTGAGAGTAACAACTCTAAAGCAGTTATGGTATTTGGAATACTATGGCTATTCTCTGGACCATTATACTATTACAGGTTAATTACAATCAGATGCTTTACACTAATCAACAATATGCGGTTAGTTTCAGTGTATTTATAAAGCCGCGTCAGGAATGTGGTTCAAAGAAATAAAGGGTAAGCACACAGGAACAGTAGCACTGCTTTGACGCTGGGTGCTGCCAGTTTGCAAAGCCGAGCGGAGAACTTGCATACGCCAGGGTATGAGCTACCGTGGAAATATGCATAGCTTTACACCAAGTGTAGGTTTTATACATCGCGATTTGAACGTGGAAATATTCTTGCGCAACATTTCTGTGCGTATGCACCGTTTATAAATGAGGCCCCTGGAGAGCTACTGTGGCTGCAAGTTTTCACTCTAACTCTTTTCTTAACTTGTGACCAGTTTTTGCTGCTAATTAATTATTTCCCTTTATTTTAACTGACTTTTCTTGAGTCTCCGACCGCTGAATTGATTCTTTTTTCCTTAAACGGCACCTAAACTTAAATTTGATGTGAAGTGAGCCAACAGTTGACCAACTAAGTTGGGGCCTCACACTTCAACCAACTTCACTTCATTCAGTTTCTTAATTTGATGCCAATTCTTGTTGCTAATTCAACCCGTTATTTAATTCCATGGTGCTCTTTCTGCCATGGCAGACATTTCCAAAACTGTTGATTTTCTTTTTTAAGAGCGCTGTCAAAATGTTTTGTGGACCTGAACAGATCAACATTACTGAGGCCTTCACCTTTCTTTATTTTCAGTTATTATGTGATGGACGCAGATTGTTGTGTATGTGTTGGTTCATTTTGTGTCTTAATATTGTTTGGTTGCTAATTAAGGAAAAAAGAAAGAATTAAGGAGTCTTAAGTTGTGCATCAATTAAAATTAAGGCAAAAAGTTAATTAACAGCAAAATCTGGTCACTAATTAAGAAAAGGGTTAGAATGAAAACCTGCAGCCACAGTAGCTCTCCAGGACTGGAGTTGGAGACCCCTGCTGTAGACTGAAGTGCAGGTCCTACTCTAACAGACTAAGAGGACTGAATATCCTCTCTATTTGGACCTAGTTCATATTTTTCAGATTCACAAATTTATCCCCAACATGTCAGATTTATGAATCAACTAAACGCTGTTGTTGCAACTGTCATTTACAGGTTAGGGTTATTCTGTCTCGTGTTGGAAGTCAAAATGGCTATGATTTTATGGCAAAGAAAGGAATGAGACTTTCTTATTTCACTCGAATGTGTTTGTCTCATTTCAGTTTCTTGTGGGCAACTGCCAGATTTACAATTTTATTAGTGCAATGATAGTGATATCTCGTGTGTGTTTTTAAAAATTATTTTATTACTTTTAATAATAATAATAATAATAATAATAATACATTTTATTTATACAAGGTGCCTTTCTAAGCACTCAAGGACACCAAACAAACAATAAATAAAAAAGCACATTATAAACAAAACTTAAAACATCAGAAAATGCAGAAAATATAAAAATTAAAACCAAACAAAGCCACTGTAATCATAAAGAAAAAGACATTTTAAACAGATGTGTTTTAAGTTTACATTTGAAAGTTGAAAATGATTCAATATTTCTAAGCTCAGTAGGTAGTGAGTTCCAGAGCTTGACAGCAGAACAGCTGAATGCTCTTTTAAAAAAGTTAACAGGGGTGAACAACATTTTTGCGGGAAAGTGTGTGGGACAGGTTCACTATAAAAACGATACTACTGCCATTATTCATATTAACAATTTTCTCTGTGAGTTTAACCTTCCTGAATGTTATAGTTTCTGATGCAAGCGTGGTCCTTGCCATGCCCATCCGTTGGATGGCCAAAAGAGTCTTCAGCCTTTTTAGTAATTTCATCAATGGAATTTAAAGATAGTCAATTTGCTCTTTATAGGATCTGCAATGGAGAGAGAGGTGTACACCAGAGCCGGCCTGAGGAACTCTCTTCGGAAGTCTGGAGGACAGAGTCTGGTGTTGAAGATGAAAGATATGCAGGCAATTCACGGCAGTGACTTTGATGTGTTTGTAGAGGTGCTCAACAGGAGCTCTGAGGACAAAGACATCACCCTGACTGTTGTGGCGAGTGCAGTCACTTATAATGGGATACATCTCTATGAGTTAGAAAGAAAAGAGTCTTCATTTTGTGCGCCGGCTTACAGAGGTAAGAACAAGTATAGTTTAATTTATTAAAGAGTGCTGGAATTGAACCTGGGAGTGGCTCATAAAGCCCATTTGAAGTGCTTTAGTATCTTAGTATCATTAGCACAATATGTCTTGTTTGGTAATGAAATAAATGTGAGATTCCAGCACTTTTATTAATTTTGTAAAAAGCTTTAACATGAGTGGGGTCCATGCTGGGTCCAATATGAAGAGTGGTGAGATGTTGGTAGCTTGAAAACAACACCTCCCCCCCCACCTTGTATTAGGCTGAGCAGGGCAGAAGTATAAAAAGTGTAATATTGGGGAAATGCAATATAGGGCTAGTTAGGCAAGATTAAAGATGCAGTGCTCATGGGAAATCAGCAAAAAGAGGATAAGCGTATTCAATTAGAAGAAGGGGAGCAGGTACTGGCACAAGTGGACATCCAACACTGAATGTAGTGACGGGTGATACATGAACGATGTGCTCTTTTTGAGCGACTCTTTTCGGTGAATAATAGGAATTAATTTGCGAACACGTACACTTTGATTCTGTAAAGCTCAATGAGAGTACTAAAGTACATGCATAATGCTGACAGCTCCTTTTGTGTAGATGTTTAAAGCACATGTTCAAGTACGGCCTTTCTGATTCACAATTTCTGTTCCACCGCATTGTTGATTCTTTTTTTAGTTAGCGAATGAAAACTCTTATCATTGGTCATTCTCTCGTTCATAATACAGTAACAACACATTTATATTAGAATGTTTTAATTGTTTTGTACAATTTGTTATTTGAAGTATTTTTAACAGAATATGTAAACATAACATTGAACTCGTACTTTTTTGATACATGGTGCATTTAACAAATTAGTCACACAAAACTGCATCTTATAAAAATATTCTAATTTCTAAAAATTAATTCGCTTTCAACTTTACTTTAGCATTCACTTTTTATGGTTCATTGAAAACACTGAGCATATATCATTCAGTAATTCTTTTGTGTTTAAACTGAGTCGGTACCCAAGAATGAGTCACACAACTCTATTTTATTTGATTTGTGAATGAATCACATGGTCTTCATTCATTAGTTTAGCGAATTGTATTACTGAATCATTACCTGAGAAAAAGTTGCGCAATTCAGATTCACTTATGGTTCTCGAACTTTTCAACAGAACTGAATCAGTAAAGTGAATCAAAATGCTTTTCACTAGTAACTGAAAGATCACTGCTTAGTAAGGACGGCATGGCTGCAAATAAGTATTTTGTATGGCTGGAGCTAATCCCAGCCAACACAGGGCGCAAGGCAGGAAACAAACACCGGGCAGGGCGCCAGCCCACCGCAAGGCACACGCACACACCAAGCACACACTAGGGACAATTTAGGATCGCCAATGCACCTAACCTGCATGTCTTTGGACTGATGGAGGAAACCCACGCAGACACGGGGAGAACATGAAACTCCACGCAGGGAGGACCCAGGAAGCGAACCCAGGTCTCCTAACTGCGAGGCAGCAGCGCTACCACTGCGCCACCCCCCTTTTTTATAATACAATACAATACAATACAATACAGTTTATTTTTGTATAGCCCAAAATCACACAGGAAGTGCCACAATGGGCTTTAACAGGCCCTGCCTCTTGACAGCCCCCCAGCCTTGACTCTCTGAGAAGACAAGGAAAAACTCCCCAAAAAAAACCTTGTAGGGAAAAATGGAAGAAACCTTGGGAAAGGCAGTTCAAAGAGAGACCCCTTTCCAGGTAGGTTGGGCATGCAGTGGGTGTCAAAAGGAGGGGGTCAATACAATACAATACACAGAACAGAAAAAAATCCTTAATACAGCATTAAAATAAAAATTTTAGAAGTACAGAGCAGAATTTAACAGTAGATGATATCACATAATAAGATTTGGATATTTTTAGAGTCCTGGAGACCTCATCCATCAAGCTGCCTCCCCATTTGGCCATTCCATGGCTGAAACAGTGCTGGGCCGGCCATTCCGATGAAAGGACCCCTCTTTCCCATGATTCTTGCGATCCTCCACCAGGGATGACTTTACCATAGGCAGGCAAACAACTTGGCAGGTGGGCCGTGGCACCAATTGCCACATTTGAGTACCGAGAACAGAAACAGAATAGGTGAGGGTTAGTATTCAATTATAACTATCATGTTACTTATGTTTTAGTGCTAATGACTAACGAATAATGCATATGCAAAATCATCAGCAGCTTCTATTGGAACACCCTTTGTCAAAGAGGAATTTTCACACACATAATGATGTCTGAGTGAACAAAATAAGCCTCTAAATTTCAGCAAACCTTCATCACTAGTCTACATGTGCCATAAACGTAACAGGAAGGTTAATCCCATCAAGTTACATCCTGCTTCATAAGTACTTTTAAATTAGAGGGTTTTCAGCAGTTAAATATGTTTTCAGCAATTTCCACAAACAAAATGTAAGTTATTGCCATGGTGGACTGCAGATTCTACTCTGGAATTTGGAACCACCATACACACAATCATTGGCCAAATTATCAAGTGTAGTTCACAGAGATCCCAGTTACTTTAGACACACAAGTAGATAAAGCAAAACAGATACTTGACAATCATGGTGACCAATAAGCCAGGGCTCCTTTTAAAGACTTCTTGCAACCCTACACACCACAAACATGCCTACAGTACAGTTTGCTAACTTGAAGGAGATGTGGAACTGGTGATAAAACAAGTGTGTGTGACGAGAGCTACTGCTTTCTTTATTTAAAAGCAAATTAGAGTGTGTAAGTCAAATAGTGGGAGCATACTGAAGTATGATGGAGTAAAGAGATTAATCTGCTAGTCAGCTAGGAAGATTCCAAGATGTAGCCCAATAGTAGGCAATAAGTCAAAATGGAGAGGGTCCCAAAAACAGAAATGAAAAAGAAATCAGCTCACAATGAACTGGAAAGAGAAAAAAAACACTCACAAAATGTACAACAAAAGGATGATATACTGAGGTTTTTGTATACATGTTCTCTGGTCACAAATTATGAAAAGACTTCCTTATCCTGTTTCACAGCCAAAAAGGAGCCACTTCGTCTGAAGTATGAAAATTATGGACATCGTCTGTCTGAACACAACTTGATCCGCATCTCATCTCTGCTCAGGCAGGTGGGCCGTAGCGAGATGATTGTGCATGAAAGCGCCATCTCCCTTGTCATGCCTCAGCTGACTGTCAAGGTACGGTCTCTAATTAAAAGAAGCAGTGAGAAATGAACATTTATTGTTACTACTACTAGTAATAGTAATAATAATAATAATAATTCAAATTAATAAACTAAAATGATCTTCCTAACATAAGGTGGCCTGGCCTACCTTGATTTTGGGCTTACTGTAGGTCAGCCAGTCTCATCTCTTTTCTTCAATATTCCATCATAGCACTGAATAATTCTGAATAATCAGTAGACGATGTGTCAGGGATGGCTTCACATGACTCACCTTCTCCTGCTTTGCAAAATTAATTTACTTATCACTAACAAATGGATTTAGACACAGATCTTTAGTTTACTAAGGACTTCTACTGATTTGACCTTTCATTAATATATTTAAGTGACACATTTTATGTAGTTTAATACATCAATGCCACAGGTTTTGCACGTTATTCGATTTTGCATGTAATAATTTCATCGTACTCTGTACACATGACAATACTACTACTACTACTGCTATTACTGTTCAATGTGTCTTTGCATTCCCAGTTGCATATGGTATAAGGCAAAGTGATAAGTGTCACATGGTATTCGGAAGTCCATTTTTAAACAACAATGATCTCTATCCACCCTAGCATTTTTACATATGTCCATGCACTCTAAAACAGCCGAAATACATATAATATAGATTTGTGTCTATCTTGGGCATTCATGCATCAACTGTAAAATCCTTGAAGGGATGGTAATGCCACTGGCCACTGGATTTATCGGAAAACTGTAGTAACCAGTAAATGATTTGCCTTTTGTGCAAGTATGCAGCATTCAAAATGTACATTTAGATACATACAGGTAAGCAGCACATCAAGTGCCCCAGAAAGTAAGTGTTCTGTGTCCACAGTGTTGAAATATGGTTTCCTTCTGTAAAGAGTCACCACTCGTGGAATAACACTTTGTAATGAGCCGGATCCAATCAGGAAAGGGCTGCATAATAAGAACAAACAAATCAGAGTACGATTAGAGTTTTTGAAAGTCTCAATTTTTGTCCATCAAAAGTATATGGCTCTGGAGAACATTTTCAAAAGTCTCAGTTTTCAGAGGGAAGTATGGATGAAAAGCTAAAATGGAGGCAAATGTCTGATTTTTTAATAAAAAATGTAACAGTGTAGACATTGCTTTAAACTGACATACTGTTAGATTGATACATTTGGTCTGTAGATGCTGGGATAGCTTTACATTACATTTTCTTTTAGCTGAAGCATTTCTAAAATGTACATTTTAAATCATAAGGTAAACTAGAATTGATTGCATACTTATTGAGGTTCATCATAGTCACGTTATATGTCACTGATGGACTTGAACAAGCATCCTTATAGTTACCGTAGTCCACAGTCTTAGATACCTGACCGTACTGCTTCATCACTCTTTTTAACCTCAGTCACAAATGGGATTTACTTCATGATGGACTGACATCTTATCTTATTCAGGTCTGGTATGTTTATTCTGCTTGTAGCTGCTAGGCTTGTCTCCAGATTCCCTTGACAATGACGTGAATAAGCACATTCAAAAAAAGAGATTGCTAGATGGAAGATGTAACTGGCTATGTTTCCTTTAAAAACGTATGTTACACTAGCTCCAGGATAAAACAATCTTAAATTCCTAAGGTACAACATTTGCTGAAGTTTAAATTATCCCTCTCCTTTTACGTTGTGTGATGGTAAAATAGTATATGGAATTCTTCAAAAGATTGAACCTACCTATCCATCCATTTTGCATACCTTTCTTCTGGTGATCACAGTTATGAAGTGCCAAAAACTGACACTAACAGACAGAAACAGGGCAGGACTGGTCTCTGAAAATGTAAGGCAGGAGTAGTACCTGCTGTCCCATTGCACCGGGTAAGAATGCAGAAACCAATTTGGACTTTGACATATTGTTTGCTTTAGAGTGGAACAATGGCACCCAGGAGTTTGGTTTCATACCCCTACCTTGTCTCTGTCTTTGTGAACTTTATATGTTCTCCCCGTATGTATGTTAAGTTTTCTCCCTGTATTCCAGCTTTCCTTTCACTTCCCAATGTTGTGCATATTAGGATGAATGGCAACTAAGTTGTCTTTTTATGAAAGTGTGTGTGTGTGTGCGCATGAGTGTGACCTGTACTAGAGTGCTGCTCATCCCAGAGATGTTTGGTGCTTTGCACAGATGGGCCATGGCCCATCATGACAATGAAATTGGATTAGGTAGGTTCAAAACCTGGGCGACTCTACTGTCTGAATGCCTAAAGCTGCCATTATGGGTCCATACCAGCCACATGCCTGTCCCTCCTCGGGCCGTGTGGTGCAACAGCTACCAGGTATGCGCAACTATTCAAGTTCACGTTTGCTTATTCACCTTCACTGTTGGAAGAATTTCTGGAGAAATAACCCTGGCTCAAAGTCCAATGACCATCATTAAACATACAACAATGATACTGAAAAGTCATTGCAGAATTTACGACATGAGAAAATTATTAGGCACACTTTAAACTCAGCTTTTCAACCATCAGTTTCTTCAGATTTAGGTTGCTATGTCTGGTCATGTTTTATAGATAAATTACATCATTCACCCCTCTCTTCCAGTAAAATAATTTAAAATCACTTGTGTGGGTAAGTGGCACCAGTTAAACCTGGAAAAAAAAAATCTTTTGTCTTTGATATTCACGAAAGGGTAAAAGTACTGAAAAAGAAATGATAAGTCTATGAGAGTATCAATGCAAAGCAGATACAGAACTGGAGAAGGCTGCTGGGCCCAGAGCTCTTAATCACTGGGATTCTCCCAATGGTTCTCTGTTTAGACAGCTGATGTACTACTGCGTACCTGAGATGTAAAGTGTGTGCAAAAGTGTTGAGATTAACCCCAGATGTCAGCCTTCCTTCAGATTCTGGCCCTATTTGCAGCAGCACATAAATCACGAACTCAAAGACAGACATGGCACCACCAGGTAAACAACAAACAGGACTACAAAGCACAGGGTGGATTGATATTACTGTCAGTGAGTTCATTTATCTCTCTATTATAAAAAAAATCCTGGAAAGGAAAAGCAGGGCGATGAGACGTGATCTTCTCGGAAGTTCTCGGAAGACACTTAAAAGACCCACGAGACGCAAACAATATCAAATTAGAGCACACCCAGCAAAACACTCAGTCGTGTAAAGGCACGTAGCACACACAGATCCTGTGCTCTCAGCACATATAAAGCGTATAAGGACAATACGTTCTAGAAACGTCAACAACTAAGAAAAGAAGAAAGAGCAGCGTAGAGAAAAGAGATCCAAAAGCGTTGGAGAGAAAAAAAGGCAGATAAGAAATTATGAAAGCAGTGGAATTGGAAAAGCTCAAACAAACGATGGCACGATACACATGCAGAGAAAGGTAAAGAATATGAAAGCAGTAAAATTCGAAAGTATCGTAGC